>VZRZ01008649.1:632183-679981 GCA_013398175.1 Climacteris rufus
GGGGAGGAGAAGGGAGAGGGGGGAGGGGAGACTTTGAGCCCAGTAGATAGATACACATAATGTCACACAACTCTCTCCTTTAGCCCTATTCCACAAAATTTTTAAATTTGCTCAGACTCCGTAAGATATTTCAAGTTTCCAAATGTACTAACATTGTCTGGTAAATCACCTGCTATCTCATTGGCTTACTAACACTGGAGAACAAAAATGGCTTTCATTCAGAAAATGAAGTATGACCAAGCAATTGCTTATGGTTATTACATGGCCACTTTTGACTCCCCACACACAGAGATGCACTGCAGCATGACTCTTTGCACCACACAAGCAAGTCTTGTGTATCAGACCTCAACAGCTCAGGTCACATTAGGTATCAGTTCCTGTGCCAATGTGTGTTGTAGTGACCCAGCCCACCTTGGGGCTGAGTGACATTCAGTTGGTGGATTTCCCCGTCCAGGACTCCAACCCTGAGGGTGGATCCGAGGGCGAGACCAAGGTTTAAGGCTACTCTGCACTGGGTGTCCATCTAGCAGCATCTCCGCCTCTCCTTCTAGAAACCTCTCTGTTCCTGTAATGCTATTGGTTTAGACTCCTATGTTTATTCATGTGTTTCATTGCTTATGTATTGAGCTCTGGAAAATTCTGTTCAGTTCGGTTCCCCATTGGTTGATTCAAATATGTTCCTCCCCTAACCCTTTGTGATTTGTTCCCTGTCCCTCCTCGTCATTCCCTTCCTGGTTTACCCCTTTGTTCCTCCCCTTCTCTGCCCCCGTTTCAAAAGGGGTCTGTAACTGCTCCCCACGGCTCTTCTCCTTTGTTCCCCCCTTTTGACTGGAGCTCTGCTCCTCGGGGCTGGAATAAAGTCGGGATTACAGACAAGGAAAGAGTCCCTCTTTCTTCCTTTACCCTCGCCTGTTGTCTAGCAACACCTTGCAGCAGCCAGCCTTCGAACTGAGCTAATTGCAGGCAGCACCGACAGCTGCTGACAGGACTCTGATTGCCATTCTGCCGGGGCATCAGAACTTGTTGCCTGCCGGGCCACCGGGCGGCTTGCGGTCAGCGCAACATATGTGGCTTCTGTGGTCTTTATTCTCGCAGAGATGTTTGCAGCTGCAGTCTTGAACCCTTACTCTCAACTATGCAGACCAGTAGACTGCCAAGTGAGTCAATGTGGGCAAAGCGTTCCTTCATATTCACCTCTGTCTGTGGTTTTCCTGGAAAAACTGGAGGCTGCAGTTGTTGAGGACTACAAGCCATGGATAAGGACAGAGGGTGTGTGGTGTGAGGCAACAGTGCCCCTCCTGCCTCTCTTTCCAAGCTGCATCTGTCCCCAGGAACATGTCTGCAAAGTATTTCAGAAGAGGCAGTCCTCAGGTTGAATCCCACTGTCAATCAAGCTTGTAGAAACACAACTGAAGGACAACATTTCTCCCAGTCTTTCTTCCAAAATGCCTTCTTGAACGACAGCTCTCTGTTTATACATGAAGGTAATGACTACTCTTGATAGGCAGTGAGAAGCTGTGTGCATGCAAGCAAGAAAAAGCTACTGTAAAATATAAAGAAATAAGAATTTTTATTGAAGGGTGTAATGCTTCCTCCTCATTTTAACTGAGGAATCGAGTATATATTCTAGAATAGAAAAATGTTAATTTCCGTTACTATTTTAGACACTAATCTGTATTTTGGGGTTTTTTTCCTTCATGGCTGAAGGCCTTTTCTTACCTCAGCTGCTAAAAGTATTCAGCTATTGATATTTTTTTCACTAGCCACCATTACCATAGCTAAACAGATGCAGTTAAGAATTTCACCAAATTAAAGTTGAAAAGCAAATGCATAGGTTCGTCTTTCATCCCATATTTTGCCAAGTCTATACAAGAGAGTGATCTTGTGAAAGGAAGCCTGCAAGACTGTGATCACAGAGAAGGTAAAACCAATAGTGACAGAGACTCCAGATTATCCACGATATTAAGGGCAACAACAAAACATTTCAAAAATTATGATCTTTAGGAATATAATTGACTTACACACTCATGTTTTGAGATGATACAAGTTACTTGCTACCCTTTACACATATTTTTCAACCAGATTATAGAAAAACATATTTTTTGGGGAACAGGGTGAGAGACTTTGCTACCTTATGAGAATCTTTGGCCTCTTCGAGGTCATCAGTAGTCCTTGGAGGTCGAAATGAACACCTTCTGTAGAGCTTTTTTATTTTTCTGGTGCAAGGCTGACAGGGTCACCATCAGTAGAAAGGAGATAAAAGCAAAGATATATGGGAAAAGGATCTCATGGGAAAAACAGAGGAAAAAGAGGGGTTTCAAAATACAGCTCATTCCCAAACCAGACTTTCTCACATATGTATTTTTAACTTTGCTTTCTAGTTTGTTTGCATGAAAAATGCTTGTGCCCCTGTATCACTTGCTTTGCACAGACACTATCTGCCAAAATATAATTCCTTCATTGTTTTCTGACTCATTAGGATCTAGTGCTACAAGTACCATATTCCTGAAAGGTGGCATTGAGCAATATGCTATACAGACCATATAATGGCGCTATGTCTAAGAACTTAAAAATAATTAACTGCAGTGAGTGATGGCTTTTCACATGTCTGGAAACAAGAAACTGTATAGCTGAGAGAGACTTGGATGGTGTGGGTCAAGTTCAAACTGAGACTGCAATATGCCCAGAGGCTGGTGGTGTTGGGTGAAGAATTTTTCATTAGAGCATTGCTACTGCAGTGAACACTGAATTTAGCACCATACACAACACTGAACTGTGTCAAATCTCTTTTGGATGCAAAATCTTGGGTGGGGCACATCTCTGTTGAGCATCTCTGGCAAAACCTAAGCATATCAAATTTGTGCCTGGTAAACCTCATGTTGATTTCTGCCCTCTACTGGAAGTGAACCCAGAGGTATTCACAGTGACAGCAAACTGGAAATGCACTTGCTGATAGAAAAATATTTCCTTGCACACACACATGGGTGATGCCACTTATTTTATATTTTTGTGACAGCTGAACAATTTCACCTGCTAAACTGCTATTTTGGATGATGATACAGGAACTGAAATGGTTGTGAAATTGTAGGTTTGAAGCAGGCTTGCAGTGAGGATTTTAAGATCATGGGTAAAGAATAAAAAAGCCCAAAACATCACGTTGTGCCATTTTTACATTCAAGAGTGCAGTGTAAATTTGTTTCTTTTTGTTGTGGTGCAGCAGTCACATGTGGGTCACATAAGCAAGCACCTATTTTTTCCTGCTAGACTGGCATTCAGGGGACAGGTATCACAGGCTTGCCAGTGACTGCCAGATTTCTTCTAAAATATGTTTGTCATTATATGGCTATACTGGCTTGTGGGT
Source organism: Climacteris rufus (assembly GCA_013398175.1). Classification (NCBI taxonomy): domain Eukaryota; kingdom Metazoa; phylum Chordata; class Aves; order Passeriformes; family Climacteridae; genus Climacteris; species Climacteris rufus. Next base: position 635,545 of record VZRZ01008649.1, read on the forward strand.
ATGTTGTTCTGCTTGCAAATGGAAGACAGTGGTTTGTTTGAGAACTCTGGGAAAAAGGGAAGTAAATATGCTCAGGAATAAATAACTGTGAGAATGTAGATGAAATTATCAATGACGCTATCAAGTTAGAGATGAGTGAATCAAGCTGTTGCAAAGAGAATAAACTTCTACCAAAGGACAAGAAAGCATTGTATGGTGCAATATGTTCTCATAGTATGGTCAGCTCAACTGAGAATCTCAGTCCCTTTCAAGATCTCACTGATGACCCCTTCTCTTAGACCATTAAAGGCCATTAAAGGGTTTTACATTACAGTGAATCTAATCAAAGACTAGCATTTGTAACTGCTGTTCTTTCTCCCTCTTTTCTGTAGATTTTCTCACATAGAAACCTGGGCCAGTGTTGCTCGGTGTTTTTAAGTAAACAGTTAAATCCATAAAGAACCTTTGTGAATGCCCAGATATGAAGGATGGACAGCCTCTTACTTCTAAACATGTAGTCCTTCCTTCATTGCTTGGAATAGCCCAAACAGGAGAGATAGGTCAAAACGGAGCTTCTGTGTTTGACTCTTGCTCATACTCTGCTATTTTGCTTTTCTTTCCCTTTAGTTCCATTCCTCCCCAAAAGCCTAAGGAAATATCATACACTCAGAACAAGAGTGTAAGATCCGAGAACAAGTATTCATTGCAAGGAAATTGTACCAATGTGAGGAGATACTGAAAGAACAAAGAGCTGTAATACAGTTTTGTAATACAATATTTAGCTTTAGTCAACATTATGGCTATTTATATATATGATGATTTTTGTCCTGATAAGAAAGTAGTACGCTACCAAGCAGAAGAAAACAGAACAGTTTTGCATTTGAAAGTTGGAGTTGATATTTTTTGGGCTTTATGGAATCTTAGGGATTTCCTTTTAATTGCCGTGTCCTGCCTTGCACAAGCTACATTTTGTCAGCCATTTTGTTAGCCTGCCTTACATCCTATGTGACTCCTTACGCTTCCTTCTATCAGCCCTTGCAGAGGTGAATTCTCTTGCAGAAACAATGTAGAATTTAAAAGTAATTAGGAGTTGCGTGGTTAATCTTCATGAATCTTCAGAACTGGTGTCATTTAACATTACTCCAAACAGCTTCAGGTAATTAAGTCGGTGCTTCTGTCTTTCTGGCTTTGCTTCTGCTGCTTGTAGGTTTAAAATTGTAATTGAAAACTTTATGTTTCCCGAGATGGCAGCAGAACACATATTCAAGCTGATGTCTGCAATAAGCAGCCTAGTGGAAGTAGGCAGCAGGGAAGCTGTTGAGATGGCTTTGGGAAAGACTTCAGGCCCAACAAAACCCCACAGCATACTTTCCAAAAGGAAAACCTCAATAAAACCTCACTGGATTCATGGACTGATTTAATTTCTTCCCCTGTAAATTTCATGAAAGCAGGGGAGCTGGTGACTCAGTCTATCGCTGCCTGCCGAGCTGTCCTGCAGCCCCAATAGCGGTGATGGGGAGGAGACACGGGGCTGAGTCACACTCTGAGCTGTTTGCAGCATCAAGCTGTGTTTCAGGAGGAGCCTTGTGCATCTCAGCTTCTCTTCAAGTGTGTGCTCTCATCATTTGCAGTTCTGTGAAATGCCTTTTAAGAGCTGTAATTTTTACACTGTTGCCAGGGAGGGAGGGAGGTGGCTGCATTACTACACCCAGACACAGCTTCACCACCTCTAGTGAATGCAAACAAGAGGTCAGCCATAGTTTGTGTGAAACACCAGGGTATTTCTCTCTGTCCCTCCACTACAGGGCAGGGACGGCATGTGCGCATTTCACAGACCTGTGCCCAAGCCTTTGCTCAGCAGCCAACCTCCTTCTCACCGAACTGCTGAACGTTTCTGGATTATGCTCCCCACACTTCAGTTGCTGCTTCACTAGTCCAGTATTGATGCAAGTGTCAGCTTTTCCCCAAAGAGGTGACATTGCCTTGTTTAACTTCCACTTATTTCACTTCATCTAGAACAAGCACTTTCCTTGCCAGTTTTATTTTTTTCTCTCTCCACTATTCATCTCATCCCAAAAAGGACTGGAGAGGGATTCATTTCCAGCTGTTCAGGCAAAGAAAGAGAAAAGAGAGCAAAACAATTCACAGTGCAGTCAAATTTCCACTGAAAGATGGCATTGCCTTTACTGAGCTGTAAATACAGATGACATGCTGGTGGTCTCTTATTAAGGAATGGGAAAAGAGAAAGTATAAATCCAATATGAGTAAAGGTATCTGCAATGTCATGAATTTAACAGCATTTTGCATTACAGTATGGAGAATGCTTAGCCCAAGATCTAGAAGATGAAAAGGCTAAAGCAGGATGAAATTGCCTCGACTTCATTACTACTTAATTAATAGACTCCTGGGCAAAAGCTTCTTTTTTCTTTTTTGCATTGGGGTTAGAGGAAGTCCAATCTTACCAAGGTGAGACTCACAGACAGTGACTCGAGAAACATCAGTGTCACAACAAAAGGGAGCTGGTGGAAGGGTGTATACTGCTAATCAAAAAGATGTGAAGCAATACTGCAGAAAAACTGCTGCGCACTTACAGTTGTAATTTTGCCCTGAATAAAGGTAGAACCTAATTAATTCTGATTTATACTGAGCTCTACCAGACATAAAACTGGTGCTTTTTTCTCCTTTTCCAAGTTTTAAACCATGAAAGTCAGAGTACAGCTAGCCTTCATTTCAACCAGGTGTTTCTATCCACTCCTTTGTTAGGATCTACCCTAACAGAGAGCATTCTTGGCTTACGATTTCTATACCCAGTGGGGATTTGACCATCACTTGGAGCTCAAGTTTCCAGCCTGTGGTTCAAGGCAATATGCAGGACTTAGAGTGGTATCATTTCAGTCAAAACCTTTCCCTCCTGTGCCTAAACTGGGATTGTCATTCCTCACCTTCTTGCTACTCTCATTCTATTGCTCCATGCACTTTGTAGGTACCTCTGTACTGCTCAGGTATGGAGACATGTCCGTAACACTGACAGAAGAAGTCTTAATCATTTTTTTGCTGAGGTCAGTGTGCAGCTGCAGGCACCCTTAAATGACCATGGCTTGACTGAGTGCTTAGGACCCCATGTGTCACTGTGCCACGCCAACTCTGAGGTCTTCCCCGCCTTTGGGCAGGAATTCCTCCTACCTGTAGAGACAGATCTATGTCTCTGCCTCCAGACAAATTTCCTTTATGTAAGACAGCACCAGTTCCCAGAAAACCGCACACGGCTGTGGCTGAAATACCAAGAGTGTGATTCTGTCTCAGGGATTTGCTGCCTTCATGCTGTGCTCCAGCTGTGCTTTCGTGGCAGATGACATCAGCAGCACTCCTCAAGCCCAGCATATAATATTCTCAAAGCAATGCAGTAACTAATTAATTCCAAGTGTGCCCTTAATCTCCTAACACAGTTTGTCTATGCCTTTACTTTTGCATATGCAGAAACCAAGCCTTCTTTCTCCATATTCTAAACGGTCTTGAAGTAAGTAACATTAAATAAACATGCAATGTTGTATGTATTCCCTACAGACTGCATGATGTTTTTGCAATGTGGGTCTCATTAAGATCAAATGGGCTTAGGGAATAGCAAACCTGGCACTGAGTAATAAAACAATCATGACAGTCCTTGTGTAAGCCAAAGCTTTCAGAGAAATTTATCACATTTCAACATTTCAAAAAGTGTCCTTTATTTTCACATGTACAACTACAGCATTTCATCAATTAGTGTCCCTACTATCTCAGGCTGAATACAAACTAACAGGGGCAGCAAAAAATCAGGAGACGTCAGTCTCACATCAGTCCTGTAACCTTTTGAACAAAACTCAACAGAGTCGGTAAGAAGTATTTTCAGAAAATTCAGTAATTCTTAGATCACACCATAAAAAAGAATCCCAACTGAGACTACATCTCTTCTAGGGCTTATTTTAGATCCAAATCCATTTGAACCACTCTTTAGAAAAGTTCTATGTCTCATAAAGGTGACACTGTGTCACCTGTTTTGGCACAGTGAGAAATGGATTTTGGTTAGATTGGTGTAATTTCACAAGAAGTACTGTGCAGTGCGATGTGACTCAGAGCTGATTGCCCGTCACCACAAACAGTGAGTTTGTCACCTTTTCTAGAGCACAGTACACAGCCCTGAACTCCTGTCTGCTCATTAAATTGTTTCTTGAGCTTCGCAGGTAGTTGTAGCGCAGGACTATGTATTGTTGCTGCCATTGCAGCTTTCATAATGACAAGCAGCACTGGGCACAAGTCTTTAATAAATGTATTCTGAAATTCAAGCTGAAAATTAAAAGAGATATAACAATTTGACATTATTTTTGGGGGGTTTTGTTCTGTGTTTTTTCTGTCAAATAGTTTTGTTTCTGTTGTTCACCCTGAGTCTCATGCAGCTCTTTGCTTGAGGCTGCTCAAAATGAATGAACATGAATGAAGCTCCAGGAAATGCATTTTTACAAAGTTTCTACTGTTCACAGTGGTAAAAATAGCTTAAAAATGTAAGGTGATTGCTATAGGGTTAGCAACTACAAATAAAGAGAAGGGAAGTCACTACATAGTGCCAAAAATTGTTGAGGTTGTTTTCTTCTAGTCTAGCTGTCCTGAGGCTCTTGCTCAAGGTTTTGTGGTGTTTTCAAATTATGTTTACTGCAGCAGTTTGGATAGAGTGACACTTGAAACTGAGGAGATCAAACGAACAGATCAAGTGGCATCTGCTTTACATGCCCTCTGGTGTCCCTGATTACAGTCACTCAGTTAAGATGGTCCTTTCCGTGAGGCCACTGACTCCTTTCCAGTGCAGCAATGGCTGGAGAGGCACCTGCCCACACAAGCCTCAGTTAAGTGACGTGAGGTGTGTGCTCCTGGCCTGTTGCACAATTTCTCCCATGAGCACTAATGAAAGAAAAGGAACTGTGGCATGGTGGTTGTGGTGTCAGACTGAGACGATGTTGCCATCAAGACAGGTAACATGCCTTCATGGCAGCCAGTGTCTTTTGCTATGAAAGGTATGCAAGTGCCAACCTTGTCATCCAGCACTGGTATGCAGTAATGAGGCACAGCTTCTAGGAAACTGTTGCAATTCTTAATGGAGTTCTTAGGGTTTTTTTGTTTTGTTGTTATTTTTTATTCTCAAGTTTTGTTGTGATGGGCAACATAATTTGCCAAGGACTTGTTCTGTGTCCACCTCGTGTTGCTGGTACTCCCAGGCTGGGTCACAGTGTCAAAAATGTCTTTGCTTGAGTGGGAAATTACCATTGAGCCACAGGGAGGTCTAATTCTGCAACTGGTACCATTGCTTACCAGAAAGTTAAATCGTAACCCCAGGCACACCAAAGGCTTCTGTGTGAGGTGGTGCAGAAAGTCTCTCTCCTTTCAACTGGATTACCAATGCTCTCGTAAAAAAAACACACAGGCAGATGTTTTAACTACAACGCATAGCCCAAAATCATATCTGTCATACACAGGTAGGTGGTGTAGCATCTGTTGGCTTTGTAAGACTCATGTTACAGCCCTAAGGAGGAACATCATCCCGTTATCCATTTATGAAATGCTGCATCCGAAGGGGTGATGAGCAGGACAAGTGGGTGCTGTCACGGGTGCATCTGGAAGTGACCTCTCTGCCAGTCACAAGGAATAGTCTAAACAGCAATAGTCTAAACATAGCAGCAATAGTCTAACAATAGCAGCAATAGTCTAAACATCTGATGTACACAAAACCATAAGGCATGGCAGAGATTAAAGTGGGTAATAATGTGAAAAAATGTAAAAATATAATGCTAAATATTTCTGGGCTCTTGGGATGTGGTGGATTAAGACAACTGAAAGGGCAGACACTCCAAAATTACTTACCTCCCCTTTTAGTTACACTTCTTTCCACCAATAAGGAGAGGTGAATGTGAGAAGATGTAAGTGAAGAAATAACAGTTTACTAAAAAACGAAACAGCAACAGACAAAATAAGAGTAAACAATCACTGGATACAAAGGTGCTGAATTCTCGCGGACTGTTCGGGAACAAAGAACACCAGATGGCGGAGAAGGCCCTGCTCCAAGATGGTGCCCTCCACAGACAACTTCGTGTGGAGAGAGAGCAGAGAGAGACAAAACCTCCGTGATTACAAAAACTCCCATTTTGCCCAAAGAACAACCAATAGGGAAGAAGGGCAAAACAAAAAGAATACCTGGAGTCCTAAAACCAGTCAAATGCTGCCTCAATCTCTCTGGCGGCAGCAGCTCTGTCAACAATAGTGGCTGACAGACTCTGGCGGCTGGAACTCGGGAACAGAACTCGCTGCACCTGTAGTGCCAGCCTCTCTGCCTGTTGCTCGGCGGCTGCACCCAGCCGGTGTCAGCACCGTGGTTCCCGAGCCGCTGGCGTGTTGCGGGGGAAGGAAACCGACCCGCCAAACACCGAAGTACAGCGGCCAGACGGCTCCGGCTCTGTGCTGTGGACAGGTATTTGTGGAATCTGCTATTTGTGGGATCTGCCTTGAAGTTCAGGATTGTGAAGTACAGCTTCTTGGGTTGCTACATAGAGACCTGCCTGAAGCAACCGCTCAGGAGCCTGGAGAGAGACAAAAGAGAGACAGAAAAGGCTTGTGCCTTGTGCCATCCCTGCTTCCCCCACAAAAATTAAAGGGAAAGGCAAAAGAGCGCCTGCCTGAGTAACCCCAATCATAGAAAGAAGTCTGGCGTTTCCCGACCTCCACGATTCCCTTTCTATTCACGAGGTCTTAAAGAGACAGTGACAGTTTTTGGCATATGACAAAGCACAGAGAGATATTGAATACAATAATATTTTGGGTTACCCAGGACAGTCCCAAATTTGATGAAGTATTCATTGCATTCAGCAGTCCAAGTGCAGAGCTAAGTGAACTCCAAGGGTTTATCGCACTTCTGCCCTTATATTATGTTTTTATTTCAAATCCACTGTATTATGAAACTCTAAAACAGTTAATACACATATTACATTATCTTATGTTCCATCTTCCAGGAATGCAAACAAACTTTGGGTTACACTATATATTTAACTTCAGCTAGGCTTATGTCCTCCTCCCTAATTTTTTTCTCTTTTGTTGATGCTACTGGTTTTGGTTTTCTTTTGGAATCTTATTATTTTTGATTAAAAGAAATAGCTTCAACACATTCTTTATCAAATAATGCAGACTATCTAAAGAATGCCAGAGTAGTTATTTTCATCCACTTTGTTCTAAAACTTCCATTGTGATTGGAACATTCTTTGAACCAGTTCTGAATTTCCTGTCTAGTGCTTTCCCCTTTGAATATTTTGCACTATTTTTCATTGTTTCCATCCTCAATTGCTATCAAGCAGATATTTCAAGTTAGAGGTCAGTGTAGATAAAATGTCTTGGTGTCTCTCAAGAGAGGAGTGTTTGTTAGTATGATTGTTCTGCCCTTGTGCTGGAGCATATCAGCAAGTACCCAAGGGATCTTCTGTGGTGGGACATGTCATAGAGCTGAGACCAGGCCGTATCCTTAACATACACATACAGTATCAAAATACTTCTGGCACAGATTATTTAGGTCAACAGATAATCACCATATTTTTCTTCAAAGAAAGAGACATACTGCGAGGCACCACAGACAATATATTGATACAGCTTGCATCAGTCAGCCTGATAGATACACTAAGTGATTTCATTGGGCATTGCTCATGTCCATTCCTCAATTTCTCGGCAGTATCATAAACTTTGTAATAACACATAAGTTCCATGTCAGCATCCCCTGGCACATTGACCACTGTTTCCAATAACCCACTCCTGGCAGGTAAGTGCTCTGCAAACCCGTATACTCCAGTTCGATGTCATTGTCTATGGTTTCATCATCTGTTGCAGGGTGCCTGTGGGCAGACCTCAGTGATACTGAGCAGATATTTGGGTCATCTAGAAACTGTTGTATTTGGTTTGATTTACTTGTTGCTTGGATTGCAGATAATATTAGCAGGCCTCTGCCCTTTTTTACTGGAATCATCTGCCTTTTTCGTAAGGATAAACTGTTTTAACCAAGGCATGCACAGTTTTCATCTTCCTGTGCAAAATGCACAAAGGCAACAGAGTATTTCTAAAACATTGCAGAATTCATATAGAGAGTGATATCAAACTGTGAAGTTTGGGTAAATAAGAAATGCTTAAGGAAAAAAACAGAGAAAATACGAAAAAAAATCCAGACTTTGGGCTGACATGAAATCTAAAATGGATGAATGCTTTTGCTTAAGTTCAGAAGCAGCATCTGAATTGGATCAAACACAGGCCTGTTGATGCAAACATAGCACACACTCTTTTCAAAGCATAAGTTGTTGCTTGCATTGCTGAGATGAAAAAAAAATAGGTAAGCTTTACAAAACTTTCCCATGGGATTTTGTGCTTGTCTAAAGCTGGATTTGATGTGAAACTCAGAAAGCCTGGCTAGGTTAGGGTCATAAGACTGGAGTAATTGCTGATTGTAACTTGCTGAAATGCCAAGGACAGAAATTTTTGAAACTACTAGTGGCATTCAATTACATTATAATTCCACATGACTGATAGTTTTGTCTAGAAGCTTTCTGAGATTTCTGAGCAGAAGCAATAACATTAAGGACACTGATAATATAATGTAATTTTTAAGAAATCTGCATACTAGTGGTGTTTCTTCATTAAAACATAGAATGTTTTGTCCCCTGATAGGTGCACAAGGTAAGCTGCTAAAAAAAAACAGAAGGCCACTATAGTGAGCTACCAATTGAAGAGATAAATCACTTCCAAGGTCTGCCTGCAGTATGTAATTCAACAACAGCCCAACTCTGGAAAACCTCTTAGTTTATGCTCTGGACATCTGCAACCATTTTATGATGCTAATCAAAACTTTGTGGCCTCAGAGGCAGACAAGCACCACTCCCAGTCTACAGGTTCCTGGTCCAGTCCTGACCAACAGAGACCCTAGTCTAGTGTTCAAGAGCTGCTTTTGGCTGGTTCTCTGCTCTCCTCTTTACAGGCAAGGCAGGGTTGGCTACATCTTTCTCCTTTCCTGCTTTGCTGCTGCCACTCAGATTGCATCCACTCTCAGGTATTTCTTCCCCTCTCCCTTATATCCTGGGTCTCTCCCCAGCTTTCTGAGATGTGGGGTTTCAAACAACTGCACCTTCTTTCATTCTAAACATCCTGACTCTGTGACACCCTCTGCAAGTTCCAAGAAACCCCTGCAGGAAAATACTGCCATGGCATTGCAGTTCCTTCCCTACAAAGCAGTGAAACCACTATTTCCTTCCTACTACCTCTGAAAGCCACTCCATCAGCTTTGCTAGGTCCCATGTTCCGCCTCCCAGGCAGGCTTCACCTCTCAAGTTTTTGGATGACAATGAAAATTGTTTCTTCCCATCTCCTTAACACATGCACAAAATAACTGATGGTTGTTCCGTTAGTAACCTGTTTGAAGGTTGCACCTTCTCTAAGTTAAGCACTCTTAGTGGTCTGCAAGAGAAACCAGGTAATATTTTCTACCTTTCCTGTGGCTTTTGTTTAGCTCTGTCTTTCAAAAAGTGAGGAAGAAAATGCACATTCTTGCCATGGCTTCCTGAGCTCCAAGGAGGAAATTTTAGGGATTTGTGCCCCAACTGAATCTGTTTCGTTTGTAGTGTCTTTCACTGTTGACACTTTCTTCAACCTCTTCTGAAAATGCTTGCATATAAAATCAGTTAACAGGACTGAAAGTGCAGTCACACTGGTTTGCTTTTCTGGAGGAAAAAAATTTCATTGTTGTTTGCCAAAAAGGGTTTAAATGCACTCACTCTTCTCAGATATTGGGCCACTAGACCTTATGGCTGTGCGGGAAAAGAAAATAATGCTGTCGTTTTAATGACAAATAGAAGGTAAATATCACTGTGAGAGCGATTCCTATCTCTAAAGGGATGTGTCTGGCTACAAAAATTCAACTTTTGTGACCTCTTCCTTCTGTCTTTTTTGTAGGCAAACAGCTGGTTCCAATTACACTGCAGGAATGCTGTCCCTGAGATGGTGCAGAAGTGAATGTGCCATATGAAACCTGCAGCCTTGATGAAGAAGGGAAAGGAGTGTCCTGCAAAGATCATTGAATAATGGTAACTAATGACTCATTTCCCATGTACATTGTCTATCTGGAGACTTTATCTGATCAACTTGTGTTTTTTCAGCTTCCCTTCTAAAATAAATGTTTTAGAGCACAGAAGTCACTGGACTGATTCAGGGAGACTTTTTGCTACACTACTTTTTGTTCTTAAATCTGTATTAAAAATGTCAACAAAATACAGTCTTCCCCACTTCAGAAATGACTGTCTAGAGGCAAAAACTCTTCCTGTGTCCCCCTCCACACATTAAGAGACCCATAACCTTTTTGAAATTACCATGTGCCATGGACACAAAATATCTTTAATTATGGAAATGGAACCATTAAAATAATTTCCACACATATTTAGCTTCTAATCGAAAGATTAGATTGTTTTGGTTTCAGGCATATAGAAAATACTTTATGCCTGTCAGCTGATCTGTTTTTTTGTCAGTACTGGATGTGTTTGTCTAATGAAAGGTACCATCCCTCTCAGTAAACCTTTGCACTGTTAATCATTAGTAAAGTCACACTGAGGTAACACATACTCAAGAGCAGTGGCTCCAAACAGACACACAATTATGTGAAAGAGAGCCAACCAGTGGGACTTGCCACACGTGTGTAATATGTATGGCAATGTACTGAACAGACAGAAAGAAGTGTTATTTTTCTTTTGTCTTACACATGAAAATGAAGATCTTTCAGACATAAGTTGCATTGTGAATGGCTAGCTTGAATTTGTCATTGTAGAGGGAAGCTCAGAAGATGATAAATGAATACTTTTTCAAAACTGAATGAGTTAAAAAATTCTGTTAAATTTTGTTTGAAAAATGGAAAAAAATGTAATGGCTATTTTGTGTCTACATGTTCACTTTTCCTGCACTATTTCTCATGTTTGAAGCAGGCAGTTTTAAGAACAGAAGTATATATGCAAATTTTAATAATCTGCAAGCATAAAAACTGCCAAGTAACACAGGAGAAAAAAGTGCAGGAGAATTTGCAAGACATGAAAATTAGGAAAAAAGGAAGATTTCTGTCCTTGCAGATGGCAAATATACTAAAAGATGGTAAATCAACTAAAGAATAGCTAAGAAATCCTTTCTTCTGTTTTCACAAAACTTTGGTATTTTCCCTCTCGAAGATGCAGGTGCCTAGGGAGGCTCCTGACAGCCTTCCTAGAGCGTAGGTCAGTTGGGCTCAGGTGTTTAAGCTGTGCAAACACATCCATATCCAGACCTCCCTTGTAAGGGACTAGAGTATGAGATCACAGGTCACATATGAGTTTAATAATGGACAGGAATATTTTATGCGGCATCATTATTCTGCAGTTTCAGAAAACTCGACTTGGAAAGTCATGCTGAATCTCTCCAAAGATAGCTTTTCTGTTTTTGTAGGCACACCTGTAAGAGAATTGTGATCTAGACATGGGCCAGAGTCCTAAATGTACACTGGCTGTAGGAGAGGTACACAGTTCAACGAGTTGGTTTCAGTGGGTTTCTCAGTGGTTACCATGGGCCGTGCTGTAAAACAACTGAAGGGGAACAGACCATCTCATTGGATCACCAGATTTCTATTTTGAGCCATAGCATTTTGTCAGCTGCGCAAGTATTTATGCAATGTCAGACAAATGCTATCAGATCCAAGCAACGAGTGAACAACCTTTCTCTGGACCAGTTTTGGGAGACCCTAAAGCTTGTAACCATTCTCTCTGGTGACCAGAGGCCAAACTTCAGACAAAACCGTTTTCTCCAATCTTATCCTAAAAGAGCTGCATTTTGTCTGGATTGGCTGTCTCTGACCAGTGTTTGAACACAAGAGGATGGCTACAGTTTCCAGCCTTCATTGCCTGCAGGATATTCAGATTCATAGCAGTAATGAAGAGTTATTTTCTTTCAGACCCTGTACACTGTAAATCTCAAAATACTAAGACATAATTGTCTGATCCTGTTCCTGTTCCTATTAGCAGAACTTTCACTACTGTTCACAGTGACAGCAAAATCTGCCTGGAAATGTGTGTATCTCAGATAAACCTGGACATACAAAATTTACTCCGAAGTTAAATATATCTTACACTTTCTACATGTAAAGCTTTTCCTCTTCCTAGAATCAGGTTTGACCATCCCCCATGGACAACAATAGCATGTTTGCTATTATTACAAGGTGAAATAGTATTAAATGTGTGTGCATATGTGTGTATATGTGTGTGCAGGTATGTAGTAAGGCTTTTGCCCTGAGCAGCAACAAAAAGATGTGTATGACAGCATGACATAGACATGTTTTCTGCCTTGTTAAGGTATTTTAGCTATGTTCATGCGACTGTTCTAATCTCATATAAGGTTTTCTTCACTAAAAATCTATTACTATATTTTAGTTACAGATCTAGACTTGCACTAGACAACTCAGAAACTACAAGGCAAACTGTACCACCACTTCCAAGAAAGATCATGCCCCATATGGAACCCTTTGAATACTTACACACTGAGGTCAGCAGCAGCTGTGCTTAATATCCATGCGATACTTCACAATGACATTTAAGGTCATATGTATTTTCAGGCTTAGAAGCTAATTCCATTATCAGATTCCTCAGAAATACATACAGACTTCCTCTAGGCTCCCCCATTGTCAGAAAGTCTATTATTTGACAGCACGGGAAGATGACCCTTGTCATAGATACTGGAAATAATGAAAATGTTCTCTTGAAAGAAAGGATGGCTGTGGGATGGTCCATCCAACCAGAGGAGTCTTTAAACATTTTCAGTAATGAATACCAAGGCTATCCAAAGCTCAGTGTTGCAAAACAGGAATTAAATAGCAACAGCAAGGAGTGTATGATCCTTGCATGGTTGCACATGTCTGTGGCAGAGGCAGAGGAGCAGTCTGACAAGTCAGGACTATAGCAGGGATATTGCAGGCACAATGTGGCATTACCTAATTACTTGCTCCTCCCTCCAAAGCCGTAGAATCCTGTAAAGGTTTGGTTAGAAGGGACCTTCAAGATCATCTGGTTCCAACCTGTGTTGACACAGATAAGGACACCTTTCACTGGATCTGGTTGCTCAAAACTGCATCCAATCTGTTCTTGAACACTGCAGGGGATCCACAGCTTCTCTGGGCAATCCGTGTCAGTGCCTCAATTCCCTCACAGCAAAGAATTTCTTCTTCAGATGTAATCTAAACCTACCCTCTTTCAGTTTAAAGCCATTACCCCTTATCCTGTCACTCCATGCACTTGTCGAAAGTCCCTCCCCAGCTCTCTTGTAGACGCCATCTATATACAGGAAGGTGCTACAAAATGTGCCTGAAGCCTTCTCGTCTCCAGGCTGAAAAACCCCAATGCTTTTAGCCTCTCTTCATAGCAGAGATGCTCCAGCCATTGTCTTTATGGACCTCCTCTGGACCCACTCCATCAGGTCCATGTCATTCTTATGTTGGGGACCCCAGAGCTGCATGCAGCATTCCAGGTGGGGTCTCACCAGAGCAGAGCCCTGCCCTGCCCTGCTGGCCACTCTGCTTTGGATGCTGCCCAGGATATGGCTGGCCTTCTGGTCTGTGAGTGCACATTGCAGAATCATGTTGAACTTATTCATCAACACCGCAGAGTTCTTCTCTTCAGAGCTGATATCAGTCCAGGGAGAGCTAGGGAGGTAGGCTCAACCCTGCTAGGCTTTTCCACTTAGACTTCTGCCTAGCAAAGGAAAGCTATGAAATAATAATAATCAGTAAGAAGATTAAATGTCTTGTACTATGCCTCCAGCCCCAGCCATCAAATAATACAGGAATATTAGAGACTCACTGCTAAAATCACTGAATCATGTTTATTCCTGGGGTAACTTTACCACAAAAAAAAAAAAAAAAAAAAAGAGACAAAGCTGCAGTAGATGAAACTAACTTACTATGTCCAAATCCCAGAGCTAATAATGTATATAAACTGTCGTACTACATAGATCTCTTAGTTGGAGCTCATGTCCTTACTCACTCTGCCCCGGAAGGAGTGGAACAAAATGGATGGTGCTCTTTTGTCTCTCTATTTGATAATGGCAATGCAGGTTTTCACACTTGGGACACTTGGGACCCAAGCAAGACCTTCAGTTTTTCTACAGCTGAATCTCTCATCAAAATTATGCAAAACATCTTCTCAAACTTCAGATGAATTCTGCCCATGGTTGTGATCTGGCCCAGGTTCATGTGAACGGTTCTGTCTTGAGAACATGCTCATGATGGAAACCTTGTCAGCATGGCCCCTCACTGTTTGCAATAGCTAGAGTGCAGTGCCACAGAAAGGAAGGATAAATCACTCATGACCTCACTGGTTTCTGTCTGGTATTCCTGTTCCATTTGTGCTGCAGAAGAGACAACAGACAGGCAGAAAACAGGAAAGGTTTTAGTGGAGTGCAACAGGCACAGTCTGACAATGCCAAGGTTCTGGACTGCTGTTCTTAAAAGTAATTTTGTGCTGTTATTCATAGTCAGCACAGAGACTATACATAATGATTCAGAGCAAAGGAGGCTGAGAGTTTTACTGCCTGCTCTTACCTTACCTCAGGTGAAAAAACCAGCACTAGTCCTGCTCCCCAGACCCAATAGTCCCATCATACTTCTAGTCTCACAGTCTCTTGGTGGAGGATGACAGCAACCCTAAGGGGAATGCAAAAGGTTTTACTTTTTTTAAAGATTTTCTGTTGGTTTAACATGTTATTTCCCCACAGATTCTAGTGAAATCCAGATCTGTATGCAAGGATGGCAATGCTGCCCCTCTTTTGAGGGTGTTCCTCCTTTTTACTTTTGGAAGTAAAATCTCCCAAGCATTGCTGACTTTACTCACTTCTGCCCTTCTGCCCTGTATGAGGCACTTTCCTACTTTGTCAGCAGTGCTCACAGGCAAATTGCCTGGATTTACCACTTAACACGGTAGTTCCCCTGTTATCAGGGGATTGTGGCATAAACTTTTGCTTTTTAACAGAAATATTCCAATTACATCCTTTTTGCAAGCTCTCATTCCCTGGTTTCCCTTTAAGATTGTCCTACCTCACGGAATACAGCATTGCATAACCCTTCTTTCCCCACTGAATGTGACACACTTTTCCCAAAAGCCAGTCAGATCCCTGAGTTCAGGAAGGATGTGCAGTTCATGGAGAGAAAGAGATGCTGTATGTCCTGAGTCTGATGTCCTGGGTGAATGCCAGCAATGGCCAGTTTGACATCTGATTTGACTAAATGCTTATCTACTCTCTGATCCCAGGGCTCAGTTTATGTTCAGCCCAGAGGGTGTTTTTTCTGCACAAACCCAACTTTCTGTATAAAATAGAATTGTCTTTCCACATGCAGCTTAGCTAGAAAAGAATTAAGTATAGTAAGAACCATCAACCTGCATTGGAAATTAAATGTCATAGTGAAGAACAGTACTTCAGTATTTCACAGAAGTGTTACAGGATACTAATTTCCTCTATTTATTGGAATACTAATTTCCTATTTATTTATTTTATCTACAGGTTTTTGGAATGGGGAGATGGGTTAAGTTTAGTTTTTTTCCATTTACTCCCTTCCCTTCCCTCCCCCCCCCCATTTTTGTTGTTGTTGTTAACTTTGTCATGGATGGAGCTTTAAAAACTCCATAGTGATGGCAGGAAAATCCTGGTTTTGGCAAGCCCAATGGCTTGACAGGGCAACACACACGTGACCCAGTTCTACAGATGGCTTTGTGTGTCTTATTCAATGGCTTGCAAATGAGTGCACATGAAGAAAAACAGAAGCCAGTGGAGTATGAGTAATCCAGCCGGGAATGTGCTTTGTTATTAGGATGCAGAGAACGCCTGTTCACAGGCAGCCTACAGTGAGGTACTCTCCTGTGGAGAGAGGACGAAAGCTGGTTGTCACACGGGGCCCAGTGGAGGACTCACTGGTTTTGTTGGAGAGAAATGAAAGCAAGGAACACAAGGACTCAAAGCTCTGCTACTGCCAGGTTCTGCTCCTTCCTCTCATCTTCCACACATCTTCTTGAGATGCATCTTACGGGCTTGGATTTTTGAATTGTTTTTTTCCCCCCTTGAGGATTTCAAGTTGCTTTTTCTCCCCTTGAGGACTTCCAAGCTTTTTCCAAAGTTTGCTGTAACAGTAATAGCATTTCACCAATCCTTGTTTTCACGTATCCACCCTGAAGCTTGGGAGTTGTCTCGGTGTTACAGAGGTTAACCTTCATATTAGAGTTCAGTCTGTGAGAAATTGGAGTTCTCGTTAGTACTGGATAAAACAGATGAATTTAAGATCTTGCATATACATGAAACTTTGGTACATGCTTGTTTTTTTTTTTCAAATTCCCAGGTTTCACATTTAAATGTAGGCTAAGAAATACATGCTCCTACTAGAAATCCCTAAATTGTTACCTGTACAGTACAGCAGCCATTTTATGAAAAAAACCATTGCTTGCAACCTGGTGTATGTATTAATTTTTAAACTTAGAATATCTAGATATTATTAGAGTGTGGAAGAAATAACAAAAAACTTAGATTGGTGTTCTGTTTTTCAGAAGTCATTATAATGCAAAAAAAATACTAATACTATCCTGGGGGCTGTTTCCAACAAGAGTGCATGCAATAGTTTAACCTTGTGCTTTGAGACCCAGATAGGGGGTAATGTTTCCATAAAGCATGAAGATGTTAAAGAAGGAAATCTGTGACTGATCACAACATGGGTCTCAGTGTTAAACTTGTTATTCATTGGCAAAGCTTGGGTCTCCAACCAGCATTCACTTCCAAGTACATTTCTGATAAGCAGAAATAGGGTGCACAGGGGGTGTTTTTCTCAGAATTTGTTTTAAATACTTTCTACATACAGAATTTTTTAGTTATGTTAATTTAAGTCTGTTTTTCAGAGTGCTGTACTGCTTATTCAAAGGTTCTGGCTACGAGAAGTTGTAAATGGTCTGCAATAAGAATTTGAGCGTTGATGTCCAAAAGGCTCATTGCCGTATTGTAGGCTTGAGAGTCTGAGCTGTCTTGAGACTAAAGCTGTCTCTAGGGGTATTGTGAGAGTTATGTTAATTAATTAATACTGGGCTGGCTAGTTTACAGATAGGATCAGAAATCAACGTAAAATGTTAAGCTGGATTTAGAAGCAGAAAATACATGATTAGGCAGAATTAAGGAATAGTGCAAGAGCTGGTTCCCTTGCTACTTTTAATCCATAAATATTTGGGGACCAAGAGACTCGTTCAGCAACTGGGTTATGGTTAAGGCTATATGCTTATGGGAAAGAGTGGAGACAACCAAAAAGCACATTCACTGCAGTCTGCTACCTAGATGAGACAATGGTGCAAAACCAGCTCTCTCTGTACCCAAGGGCCTCCAGGCACAGCAGTGCAAAGCTAAAATGAAGTTTAGGAGAGGCTTACAGTCAGGGCCAAGAGAGATCCATAAGTGGGTTCAGCACAGATGCCATCCTACCCTGTTGTTAACTTCGAATTTCCTTATTGCATTTAGGCCAGAGGCTTGTAAGGATAACTTTGTTATGTTTAAGACACAGAGCTAGTAGCAGAATCCAGAGCTGAGGATTGTACTGGTCAAAAGCATATTGAGGACAGCCACCCTAAAAGCATAGCCAGTCCCAGCATTCACCACTAGGTTGTTCTTAGTCATTGGAGTCAGTGGCTGCTGCTGAAACTGGAGTTAAAATATGGGTAGGATTTGGACTGGAATAAACTTAAACTCGGACAAGCCATAGGAGGAGCCATCACACAGCTTTAGGAGGCCCATCTCAAAACATGCTTTGGGCTGCAGATGATCATGACCACAGACTTATCCCCACTCTTGGGAGGGCAGCGACTCCAGCACAATTCCCCTCACCATATCCCGTAGGTGTGCTCCTCAGCAGAGCCCAGGATCATCCCTGCCTGAGCCAGTAGCACCAGGAAGGAGTTAGGAAGAGCCATGGGACTACTAAAAGGGTGGTGGGCGCTCAGGGTTAGGCTTTAGAGTAGGAGAATGCAGCAAGAAGAAAACGGTCCACATTTAAACACTGTCCATGAGTTGCTCCACCTTGATTCTTTGTGTTTTCTGATTTTGGTTTTTTTGTTAGTCTTTCACCATCTCACTTTTCCTAACAGAGTATCAACAATAACGTAGGACAAAGCCTCACCCATACCACAAAGCTAAGAGATAAAAATATGTGGCAAGCCACACAAGGTCCTAACTTAGGCTACTGTACTATTCTTGGCCTTTTATTTTGCTTCCATATTTTTCTCCGACCCTGAACTTCAACCTTAATCATAGCCCCTGTTTTAGCTACATTTTTAGATTTGGTCTGGTGACCTCTGTGAAACCCAAACCTCAACATCATTCTGTGTTGAGGATTTTTAGAAAATGAATCTCTAGTTCAGTGACATTAAAGCAGAACTTAACATTTCCTCAATAGTTTCTTCTTCAAATACCACAACACTGCTAATTCCAACACTAGCAATACTCTAAATGTGAACCTTATGTCCTAGATATGTATGAACCTCAGAGCAACATATCTTGGGCATAATGGTAATACTAATTTCCAACATATCTAGTGACCTATTTTAAATTTCTTCCAATTATCTACCTAAACCAACACCTGACACCTGACACTTGTCTCAATCTAAGTCATACAACACACATGAAATCCAGAATTAAAAGTAATTATGGGACCAAGATGACTACTACTAATCCTAAACAAAATCATCTGACAGTTTTAAATACCTTATTTGCTTTAACTTTTCAGTGTCCTTTCTTGACATTAATCCCATTATATATATGAAAGAAAAAATGTAACTGGGGGATTGTTCTAAACACATCTGTCTCCTAAGTTAATTAATTCTTTCAAGTCTAATTTCTATTTGTAACACCCCAGACATAGCTTATGGACCACTAAAAATGGAAGATCTAAAAGCATCACTGTATCTGATGCCTATTTCTTTCCATCTCAATTTGGAAACTTGTCCTGAATGTCTTCATTAGAGCTGACCAGTCAGCTCTAGCTGCCTAAATCCCATGAAGATGATTGGTCATTGTACTATAACACAAGTGATTTTTTGAACCAGAAAATGTGGACCCAAGCTGATGGCAATTCTCAGCACAGCACAGCTGATCCTTCCTGAATTCCCCAATTTCACCCTACCTCTAGTTTTTCCTCATGTCTCTGACTTCTAAAATTAGTTCCAGGAACTTGTAACAATATGATACTGAAAATGTTACTGTATTGCAACATGCTTCCATATCTTTCCTTCCCCTATATCCCAGTCATATTTCCCATACTAATCCCTCACCAGAGTTATACCTAGTTTTATTCTGAGTGCTGTATCTCTGAAGACTGTGAAGCTATGATCTTAACATTCTCAGTTTGCACCAAGGGATGAAAAAAATTAGAATGCCTGTGAACATTATCTGTTGTTTTGTCACCCATTTCCCTCCTTGGAACACTAATGCTGATCCAAAATTCTACCTTGATAATAGCCATAATCTAACATCACCTGTAAATGTATGCATGTCTGTTTCTCTGAGAAAAATGACTACCAGATTAGTCTCATAATTAATGTCATAACATCTGAGAGCCTCATATTTAAAAGAGCTTAGCAGTGCATTTCCAGTCAATTGTTTAGGAATTAATTGTTCTCCCATGCTTGTACCTTCATTTCTCTCATTCAGTGGCTCTCTTTTCATGCAGCTGGGCTCTATGTAAGATAATGTCATTTATGTTACCAGGTAAAACACTTATGAAACCGTGATACTCTTGGTGGGTGCTTCCCTACAGTACAGGAACTTGCACAGAGGGAAAGAGGATAGAGTATGCTGAGGCATCCTATTCATCTGGGTAGAACAAAAGGAAAGCTCTGCTGTACATGAGGAAGACATTCTGGTAGAGTCATGGTACCCTTAGGTGAATACCACCAGAGAGAGAAATCTGGAGAGGTCCAGCACTGATTTCTGGCTTGCTGGTCATAGCCAACTGGTCCCTGGGAACCCATGACTCTGAGAACAAAAAGTTTGGCATATGGCCTTAACATGATTAAACGGGCCACAACTCAAAAGGATTGGAAGTACACAGGAAGTGTTATTTCTATGATGTATGTGACAACTTAAAATTACAAAAATTGAGGTGTTAAATGTATTTTTAAACTTATCACAGGATACAAAAAGCATTCTCTTCTCACATTTTCAACAAAACACTTAAAGAAGCATTGAACTTCTTAAACTGACATTTACAGACCATGGCAAGAGAAAGATGGGAAATTTAAGAAGATCAGAAAGATTGACTTTGGAACTATTGTTTCAGTAAAACATTTCATATCTCTAACGTGCTAAAATGTTTTGGTTGATCACATCCAGCTACCTGCAGTACTTGCCTAAAATTTTTCTGCGTTTCACACAGGGTACTTCATGGAGAAAAAGTGAATAAATGCCTATGATGGACGCTAAAAAAAGGTGGTCTTCCAGAGTTTCACATCAAGCACTAGAGAGATGATATAGACCAGTCACAGGAAATCTCTTTCAAATGTTCTTTCCCCAAGGACAGGAGAAAAATTGCTTCCTTTTCCTATGCCTTTGTCATCCAGAGGTCAGGGAGAAAGTCTAATGAAAGGAAAGCACCCCTGGTTTACTTGCACTTAGCTTGGTCATGTTTGGATTTGGGCTATGCAGTATGTCTTCTCTAAGGTCAGTGCTGTAAAGTTCTCAGTATTTTCTGGACTATAACACAAGCTTTTGCTTAGACAGACAGCTTATTTTGAAAAGCAATTTACAGAATATTTATAGTTTCACTTCATCAGTTCACTGACTGTTTTTAGCCACAATGAAAAGGTTGTGATATTGCCTTATAGCTGTTAAAAAGTGTAACATTTTAATGGCAACATTGCTTAAAGAAGAATTTCAATCATGACTGATTTTTTTTCTTTCTTTCTTTAGAGGTTCTCTTGTAAATCAAATTCAAGGAAAAAAAGAATATATGTATTTTACATTTTGAAAAGATAAGCTCAAACTGAAAAGAGAATTTACCAAATGTATAGTATTTTGAGAACAGATACGTAGGAAATTTCATTCTGTATAAGGACTTCCTGTTGTGAGCCTCTACATAGGCTTGTTTGGTAGAGCGAAACAAAATCATGGTTCATTCATTAATGTGGGGAAGAGTAGATCATATCTTTTTGCTTGCAATGAAAACAACATCCATCAGTGTAAGAATCCCCTCCTTTTGCCATAGCATGTGGGAAATCTGCCTCCATCCTGGGTAAGACTGTTAATAAAGACTATTGCTATTCCACATGTTTCTGTGAAATGGAGATTCTGATTTCTGTGAGCCCTGTGGAAAGCACCCGTTGCTCATGCTCAGCAGACACCTTCCCTCTAGGTTGGCAGTGGATCTGCTACAAGCACCACTTTCTGCATTTAGTCTAATATCCATCAAGCCACTCTTGCTGTCCAGCACCTAAGAGTTTCAATGGCAGACAGAGACAGAAGCATCTCATGGTTTTGGACTTCATCCTTTACCTCAGTTTATCAAACTCTAAGCTGTTACGGAAATTTTTTCCTTCCCCTCCTGGTCACATCAATAAGGTGACATCACTGCTCCTACTCAGCCGTTTCAAACAGATGAGGACAGAAGGCAAAATTGCTCTGAGGCACATGTGCTTCCTATGTACACCTCAGTGCATTGGCTCCTGAAGAACAGCCCTGCTGATTCGAGTCAGCTGATCAGAGATCCCAGATCCATCTGCAAATGTCTTCTTGTTGAAGACCACTTGAAGACCACTTGTTAAAGTCCACTTTAAATAATTTGGATGTTCGGGTGAATTGTAATATTTATTCAAGCTTTATTTATCTTCTTCTGTGCTGTGTTTATATACATGTAGTCCATGAAGATTCAGATGCCCAATAACAAAAAAGGTGTGTTTCAAAGGCTGTTAGATTTTCCTTCCTCCTTCCTTGTAACATTGTGTTTGTTTAATGCTATTTGGTGCAGCCAATAGATGCACCGGTACAACAAAAAGATGCTGTTCTTCCAGCTTTGAAAGGAAATGTAATCATTGACAGCTCAGAGATATACACATAGAGATAGCACATTTGCTAAAAGAAACATCCAACAAACATCTATATTGCTGTCATTTCAGTTAAGTACTTTGTGAGTCAGACATCTGGTCCTCACTGGGTGCTTCTGTTCAGGGGTGTAAAGCAGTCTCAAGGCTGTTTGCAAAGACTGTGCAGAGCAAAGTCTTGTCTTCTCCATCTGGAATGAGAAAAGCCTGCACGAGCTGAGGTTCCTTAATATTGTACAATACAACCCCACAGGAGGTTTCTCTGAGATAATCCATACATACCTTTCTTGTTTAGATTACTATCCTCTCCAAGTAATACTATGCAAAAAAAAAAAAAAGAACAGGAAAAACCTACCAGTAAGAGTTTCATTCAGGAATGGGAACCTTTTTTCCAATTATCCCTAGAGTGGATTTCATGTGAGTGACCTTTCAGTGTTTTCAAGATGGAAACTAACAATGATAAGGACAAGACATACCCCTCCAAATTCACTGAAAGAACTGTTTTGATTCAAAACACTTAGGCTCCATTTATAAACTACTTACTGGGGCCTGATTTCCGTTGCTTTGATGTCAATCTGCTTAGTTGAAACTCAGTGTAAATCAAGTCCTCTTTCAACCCCAGGAAACATGTGGAAGGTGCCAACAGTGGGAAGTTCTTTGGGGACTTGTTGGGAAGAGCAGCTGCTAGACCAGCATATGTAGATAAATGGCCTTTGCAGCTCTGGGTGGCTGGATATGATATTGATAAGAGGGTCTCAGTATAATTAATTTTTCAGTATCTGAGCTCAGAGTCCCAGAAGAAAGCTGAGACACCAAAACTTGACTTGGAGAAAACTCTTGTATCTTGGGAATTGAACCTTACTTTTCTCAATAAAAAAGGCATATCCTAACTCCAGCCTTATCTGATCCACCCCTAGGAATCCTCCTTATGAGTATAACCAGATTAACTTTGTTAATACCTGATCCCCTCACTGACCCCTAGTGAGGTGCTCTTCCCTGGGATGACAGCAGTGCTAAGGCTGACAGCTCCTTTCTATCCTCTGCCAGATCAAGTATCCACCCTCAGCCAAGCCTTAGCTTTAGCCTCATTATTCTAAATGGCCTTTAACAGCCAGAGCACTGTGACAGCTGAACTAAGTACCAGGATGGTCTTGTCCAGGCTGCAGGTGTTTTCATTAAAGAATTGTATGTAGAGAAGGAACATGTTTACTTTGGACCATTGCAACAAGCAGCTGTTCTGCAAGCTGACTATGAACTGTTGAATGGGATGAGAAGCAGAAGGAAAAGGGGCCAGCTGAGTGGCACAGTTTTCAGGGAAGCAAGTGCATAAGGGCAGACGTCCAAATTTTGGATAGAGAAAAGGTGAAGGTGAACTGTAAATACATTGGAAAAGGTGGATTAAACACCTTAGCTACATTTTGGCCTAGACTAACATCTTCATGACTATTTCATGTCATCCTGAAACAACTACATGAAGGGGAAATTCATCCAGAATGGAGAGAAATCTGAACTTTCCCACTACCAAGGATGGCACCTAAGTTTAGAAAACTCATGGTGTTTTAGGGAGCTTGGTTTCATAACAGAACACAAAATCCCCTAATCTCAGGAAAGCAAACAAGGGTGTGGGATCAATAAATTCCTTGAGAATACTCTGTCTCAGACCAACATGACAAGCCGAAAGCCTTGCAGGGAGGCCATACCTACTCAGACCATCTGATGCACAGTCAGCCTGAGGGGAGGCCAGTTGTTTCTCCCACACTGCATTCTATGTTTTTCACGGGAGATAAAATGCTCCTTTCCCAAGCACACATGTCTAAACTGGCATATATGCTTACTCACGTGATGATATCATCCTGTCATTTGAAGATTTTCAGCAAACAGCCCCTCTGGTGGCTTGTAGATAGGAATGGAGATGAAAACCAAAGGAGTAATTTTTCTGCTTCTGTTTGCTTGAATGCATTCTTGTTGATTATGCCTTCAGTAGGGCGTATATCCACAGAGGCATAAGCAAGCTAACTATGTCACATTTTTTGCTATTAGGCTCTTGCTGATGGCATGGAAATAGTTATAATTTTACATCTTAACAACCATGCTCAGACTCCAACCCCTCCTGATGGTAATGTTTGCCAGGTTTGTCCCTGCTGTGGGAGCTCAAGATCACATTGCAGCAATTTCCACTCCATCCAAAAACATGATCAAAAGCCCAGGGAAGTGACCACAGCTGTGACCTCATGCTCTTAAATATGAATTATGGTCTTGGTTGGCCAAGAGGTCACCACAGATTTTCAGTACACGCCCAATGGCAGATAATTGTCTTTCAGCATGTTGAGAATTTTTTACAAGTAGACACAACAGCCAGAAATGGATTCCTCAGTAAACCACACCACTTTTCTCTTCATCTATCCTCTTCACAAGCTTGTGTATTTGGGTGTACAAAGGACATGCCCATTCCAGACTATTAGGTGACTCATGACTATGTTTGGTCCAGAGATTAAGGAAATGAAAGCTTTTACAAGCATTATGTACATGGCTTTAATGTTTGCAAATATTCTTCTGTCAATAACAGATACTGTAAATATGTCAGTTATTTATTAACTATAGACTAATATGTTAACTATTCTAAGTAAAAACTACAGCCTATAAACCACAGACAAATTAATAACAGTTAACTTTGGACCAATATATGAACTATATTAAAATTATCTATTATATATTCATTTCTGTATAATCAGATATACTGGACAGATAACGCCTCAATAAGTTTTGTATTTAAGTTCTATAAAACCACTCACAAGCTATAGCATTTAACATTGTCCTCTAGCAAACATTAGCAAGATTAAAAACTATCACAGAATAACTCTAACCACAACAAAACAAACCTTTGCAACTATTATAAATTTAAAATCCCATGCCTGTGTGTATAGATACATGAAAAGCCTCTCCAGCACTCCTGCACAAATTGTAATAAGCCAATTCAAAGCTTGTAAGTGATCCAGCTGCAATCTCCTTAAACCAGATGTGAGCTCCAATGAAATGCATTTAGCACTTTGACAGTGCTTGATATTTCACACTTTTGGTGGTTAGTGTTGGTGACCTTATTTTAAAGCTCAGTGTGCTCCCTTCCATGTGGAAAGCACCAGCAACATCTGTGAGTGAGAGAATAAAGTGTCTTAGGTAAAGAAGTTTGACCTTTCCAGGAAATGGCACTGAGAGAGGTAATACTGGGGGACCAAAAGACAGTGAGGTCAATAGTGCTAAAAGCACAGCATTTTATCCTGATTGATGTGGTCTTGCTGTTTTGCAGTCTTCTCCTGTTTGTTCCCATTTGTGGTTTCTTATTTCTTACTTCCATTTTTGTCTCTTAAACATGATTTTTATTATGTCCTTCATCCAGTATTGCACGCTGTGTGGATCTAGCCCATGAATGGCACTCCAGGGCACTGGATTTATACAAATAATCTGTAACTGCAGCAGCAACCTGCTGCTTCAAAATGCTGCCAAGCCCTGAAAAATCAGGCTCTCACCCCTTTACACACTGAAGTGGTTTATTTCCTGACTGCAGAAGGAAGTGCAGGATAATCATATGGTTAGCATCACTGGTCTCCGTATGCTGACCCCACCATAAATAATATGATTGATGAGGGTGTCTATGCATTACTGCTTGAGAGGAAAAAAAAAAAAAAAAGCCTGACAGATGAATGGAAATCGAGCAACAAAGATTTTGCACCTACGGTTATATTTCAATACTCCTATGACTATTCCTAAATAGAAAAGTAGCTTTTTCCCTGATTTTCAAACAGTACCATTGTTGCACTGTGGTGACAACTTCTGAACAAACTTCTGAAATGGTAATTCATTAATGCTTCCAGCACAGCTCACTAATGAATGAGGAACTCTGAAGTAAAAATAATATTTTTTTCCTTTTTCTGGCTATGCTGTTTGCCAAACCTATATTCCCAAACAGGTAGTTAAATGTTCTCCAACCGGACAAAGTCCCAAGAAACACGTACTCCACTTCCTGACATGGTCTGACTTGCTTTTAGCTCTGTATTTCTGTACAAATACACCTAGTGACCAAATTAGAGGGTATGAGCTCCAGCAAATTACATAGCCTGTTTAGACTCACGAGCCAGCTTCCCATAGTTAAGGGAAGGTTTGCTTTGAAACAGTTCCAGGTTTTCTCTCTTTGGTCTGAATTTCCTTTTTCAAGCACCCCTTTCGCCTTTCTATTTATTCCTCCTGCTTCTCTTTCAGCACCTTAGCAGCAGCTCTTACATTGCTGGAGGAAGCACAGAATGTCTGCCATTTGAAAAAAAAAAAAGTAAAATAAAAAAAGGCATTCAGCTGCTTTCCTTCTCTGCCTCCTCCCTCTGTTCTCCAAACCTCTCTATCACCCTCCTGACAACCTGTAATTTTGTTCTTTTCTCTGGAAGTCTGTTTCTGCTGCAGCCCTTTGCAGTCCAGCAGCCCAGTGCAGGTGTGTGCATGGCATTCACAGCAGGTTTGCATTTGCAGGGGGCCTCTGACCTTGGCTGCTGGACTGGGCTGGTATGTGTCACCATCAGACTCCTCAGAACTTGTGGTGGGACAGGCAGCAGGGGAGACAGGGAGAGACATGCAGAGGTTCTCTGTTCCTGTCCAGCCTCATACTGAAATCCCACCTCCACACACAGCTGCATACAAGTCTCTTGGTCCATCCCTCAGTAGCAGTGCTTCCTCTGCTGGGTCACTGGCACTCAGCTGGGATGATTAGGGGGGGCATCCATCCACTTTGTGTTCACAGCAAGCATGGAACTGCCCCAGCTTTTCTGAATCCCCAGTAAAAAGTGGCATAGCAGAAATACAGAAAATGGCACTAGGAGTCCAAATTTGAGAAATACATAGTGGACATTATGTGGAATTCTTATTACAGGATGCAGTAAAAAACCTGTTTTAAATGGTTGTTAGCCAGATTGACTTTAGCAGAAATGCAGTTTCCATTTAAAAAAACCAAACCAAAAAATGATAATGTGCAGTCTTCATAGCCTATTCTTTTAAAATATTTTCCCCATGACCTAATGTAGAATAAAGACAATAAAATAAATAAATATCTTTATGTGTATTGAAACAATGGGAACTTTTCTAGAAACAGCAGGCAAAAATATTCTTATTGTCATTTTCCCCGGGCTTCGAGACTGAGGTAAATTTTAAGATACTTTGTTTTTGCAGGTCTGCTATGCCAGATCACTCAATGCAGTTAGAATTGTTCAAAGACAATTTTCAGTGTAGTCTCTTCCTAACATTATGGGTACCTGAGGTCCAAACCAGTTGCATGGTTACTTAGAACAGCTCTAAGTCCCATTGTTTGTACAGAGAAGTTTAAAAATCAGAGACAACAAGAAAAATAATGGAATTTTGGCAAAATTCATTCCTATGACATTCTTTTCTAGTCAGCAGAAAAATATTTTCTTTCTGCCTTCTGTCAAGTTGCAAAGCAAGAAGACTTGAGCAGAGATATCAAGCCCAAACTGTGGGAATCTAGTAATTGTATGGAAGACCAAAACAATATATAAACAAAAAATAATAAATCATTAACAGTTGAACATTAAGTTATGATCTTGAAAATTAGATGAAGGAAGTCGAGAAAGAAACTGAGGAATAAAAGCAGGAGATGTGATCAATGAATGTTACTAGCGGGAATGAATTTTGTCTGAACTGAAAGTAATGGCCCTGTTCCAAATCTATCTACCAGAACTGGAATGATCTGTGGCACCACCAGAGTCTGCACTACGCAAAATGTAAAAGGCACCTTCATCCTTACAAAGAATCAAGGTGTGAAATTAGCAAAAGGCTCCAAGGAATGTTCTAACACAATAGATGTGCACTTATGCTTGTTAATAATGGGGTTTCCATTAGATGACTGCCAAATAGTAGCACTTCACAGCTTGCTGCCAGCTCCACACCCACAAATCAGCCTGTTACACATCTAATTGCTACCATCCACTGAGCTTCAAAATCACACAAGTCAGCAGGATGGTGTGTGAGTGGTACCATCTGCACCCATTAAAGGGTTGCAGAGGCAAATACGTTGAGAAATTAATGATACAAATAAGCTAAATGCAAGAATTTTATTAGCCCTGTATCTGCAGCCACATTTCCCTCTTGAAAGTTAACTCCTTCCTCACAAGTGTGGCTCTTTCCATTACAATTATTAGTTTTATTTTATTTTACTCCGATAATTAGGCTATTCTTGTCACAGTCCATGAGTTTTGCCTTTTTTCTGATTCTGCTCCCCATCCACCAGCTGCAGCTGGCTCTTGTGAGCAAGTAATTGCATGGTGCTTAGTTGCCTATTAGGGTTAAACATCTACAGTATCAGATGAAATTACTTTGTAATTACTTTGCAACAGCAGGCTCATAAATTGGCAATAAGGAAAGTCCATTTTCCATTTCTTTCATAAGCACAGAGGTAACTTTGCCATGTCGTGGTGACCTGTCCAATTACTTCACCCACTGTTGTTTGTACTTATTTCACTATTACTTGAAAAATGAAATTTCATTGCCTTGACCTTGGGGCCTTTTATTAAGACTCCCTGATCACCTTGACATGGTTCCATGGCAGGAAGCTCTCGCAGGTGAAACATGGTACTTTGCTTCACAGAATATTGTGTTCTTGGGCTACTAATTGCCAGAGTAGAGTGTCCAGAAGACCTGTAAACCCCGCTTGTGGGCACACAATCCTAAACCACTCATACTTTTCTCAAGGGCGTCAAATTACCCTACATATGCGTCTAATGGGATTACCTAAAACCTGATGGGCTTAGTCCAGGGGCCTTACTCTGCCTGGATGAGGAAGAGTATGGGGCAGCAAGAAAGCTGTGGCTGAAGACCAGTTTGGGGAATTGACATCCTTATGTGCCTCTGAGGTACATGGGGCCCTGGGAGTGTTGACACTCCCAGCTCCCTGCTCCAGGGGCTGTAGAGGAGGCTACACAACTGTGCAGCCCACTGTTGCATATCTGGGCAGAGAGATGTGAAGGGCCCTGCACTCACTTCGTTTCAGCTGTCTCAAATTAAAAACATGTAGGACGCTGTGCTTCTTTTTCCGTGAGAGAATGCAGGTCAGAAAAAAATGTTGGGGAGAGGAAAGTGGAAGGAGAGAGGGTTCCCTCTCTGTCTTCTCTGTTGACTCACATACCTCTCCTTCTAGGTTTTCAATGCACTTTCCTCAGATTCCGAGATAAGTGTATTAAAAATGCAGGGAGGAGAACAAGAATAAAGATGAAAAGCATATTTTTCTTAAAAAAAAATGAGAGAAATTAAAGATTACATTGTCTTTTTCTAAAACGGGAAAAAGGAATGTTTTCCAGAATTTGAAGCACTTTCACAAAACAAAGAGTTTTGTCAAAGCTGCATTTCTCAAAGATGCTTTTAGACAAAAAGTGTTCATAAACTTTGTTAGAAACCCAAACTTCCAATGCCTATAGCTAACAGTCTCTTCCACATGACCTGTAGGAAGGCAGAGAAAAGTAGGGGAGTAATGAATGAGCTGGACTCCATAGTGGACCCCTAGCAAAACTTGCAATAAAATCTCATGGAATCAGAATGGACACTGTGGGAGAGGGATGTCAACCTGTGCTTTGCCATGCAGCCATGTGTGCAGCCTCAGGACCTGCCTGCAGCAGCTCCCTGGAACTAGGAGTGCACTGCACCCACGTGTTTTCTCCCTGCTGTGGAGTCATTTGGTGATCACTGGCTGTTCTACACACATTCTACATATGGACAAGCATGAATAGTTCCTATTTCTCTTCTTCTAGTTGCAGATAAAGCCTGCACTCTAGTGGATTGTTTCTATAGAAAAGTATAATCCATTTATTGACTTGTGGGATATAAAGACTGAATTTCCAGAAATGCTGGACTCTGATGTAGCTTCACCTCTTGAGGACTGTGAAGACAGCAAAGTCAAGCAGAAAAGTGCCTTAATGCAGTCTTATCCCCACAACAAACCCAGGTTTTCCAGAGAACCTCAGATCCTGGTTTTGTCCAACACTTCTAATTTGCTTGCTATGCATTTTGAAGTTCCCTTCTGGTAAATTTCCACACTGAAGTAGCAAGGCTTTTTCTCTAAGGGTCTGTTTTGAAACCAAGGATATCAACGTAACCCTTTTTGTTGACTCCACAAGGTTTTGGAGCAAGTTCTGTATCACTCACTCTTGGAAGGTTCATGACTATACTTCATGGTAAATATGCTTCATTTTAAAAGCACTGAAGATATTAGGAAGTACACATACCCTTTGCTTTAGGCTTGTCCCTAAGTCCTGTGTCAAATTTGGACTTAAAATATTTACTGATACAATAGGGAGCTGGAGACAGTCAAAGTGAATTTGTTTTAAAATCTGAATGATTGAGGAACCTTTGTTATACTGTCTTCTAGTATTGCTTCCTAAAACTACAATGTTAAGCATGAATAAGCAGGGACAAGAGCTAAATGTTGTACTATTAAGTATAGTAAGAAATGTTTCTCTGTGTGTACTTACTTTTTGTGGAAAAGAGGGGAGTAATGATACTGCTTTCATAACATACAGGTTTTGCTGGCAGCGATAAAGCCAGCTCGATCTTCCAAAATTCCAACCCTGGCACAAGTAAAAGACATTATCAGAAATGAATATTTTGTTTGTTTGCTTGTTTTCTTGCTTGTTTGTGTGAGTGCATGCAATCACATACTTCCCCTCTGGGCATGATGGGAACAGTTAGATGACTGCTTCTATCACCCAGCAGCTTCAAAGCCTGCTATCCATGCTCACCTGAGTTAAACAGAGAGTGTGGCTCTCCATTTCAGCTGGTTTGATGGAAAGAGGCAGCCTGTGAAAGAAAAACAACTCTACTCATTCCGTCTTTAAGGGAAAAGGAGCAACTTGGTTTGGCTTCTTATACCCGCCCCTCAGTCAGAGCAGGGAAGTCATCAGTGGATGGTGGTTCTGAGCATCCACATGCTTGCAAAAACTAAGCAGAGGTCATCTTCTATTTTTCAAGGGTTCTTTCTTACCCATAGTTATAAGGCTTATGCTTAGATTTAGGCTTCCCAGCAGACAGGTTATTCACAATACTTGTCTTCCATGTAGATGTTAATGTTCCATTCAGCATGAACTGCACAGTAGTTCTGATAGTATTTAGGCATAAAGTCAAAATGTGCAAAGTGGAAATCACCTGAAAGGGAGGCTACTGTCAGTTAGACCCAGCACTTAGGAGCTACTTCCTTCACATTGTCTCAAATTGAGATTCTGCACCTGATAACAGCAGAAAACTTGAGACAAGTTGGACATGAGCAGAAATACAAATATTAAGTCCACACAAGTTGCTGGAGATCATGCCAGACAAGGTGTGGTTCTTTGTCAACTGGACATCCCTTTATGGCACTCAAGGTTTTGAATCTCATTTGGAAGTTCTCTGCTGATATAGCTAAAAGTGTCAAATTCTTCTAAAACTTCTGTGGGCTCAATGGCTGTTGGAAATTTACATTTGAATTGTCCCTACCTTGCTTCATGATATATAAATAGCTGGTTTGTAACAACCCTAATAATTAGGATGATCAGGGGCTTTTGTATTTACATTTAGCAGATCTCTGCCAACAGTAAAAATACCCAAACAATAGCACCTACTGATGAAAAAAGGAAATTGTAGCAGAAATGAAAATGAAGGCATCATTTAACAGAAAAGCTGTGGCTCTGGCTACTTATGTCATCATCAGACTAAATACATCAGTCTGTCTTAATGATCTGGTTTCTTCCATTTAGCAGAATTTGAAAGTTCATTTGTTTTTGTAACCTGACCTCTCCAGTATTAAGTTTCTCATGGTTCTATGGAGAGAGGGAGAGCAGAATTATGCTGCTGACAAATGCTGCCATGGTCACCACCAGTAGTCAGGAATTCAAGGAGGGAAGTCTTGGTGTAATCTGCTGTGTATGTGGCTCAGTGCAATTTCCAGTTTCTTTATAAAAAGCCAGCCATTGCTTACAATTCATCAACTACAAAAACAAGACTGAAAGGTAGAGATAGGACAGTGTACAAAACAAAAGAGATTGTGTTGTAAATTAGAAGGGTTGAGAGCATTGCTAGTCATGCTCCTGGTTCCCACTCACCGATAAGAGAATCAGCCACCACTACATATTTTCTCATTCTGCCAGCCCCATCAAGTAAATGTAACTGTTTAAGCAACACTCTAAGACTTTTTAACCCATATTAATGTTTCCTATCCTTGATAATTTGGTTCAAAGCAGGTAAATAGAGGTAAATTTTCCAAAGCCAGAAATACTCTTCCCCTTTCCCTTTCCCTTTCCCTTTCCCTGCCCCTGCCCCTGCCCCTGCCCCTGCCCCTGCCCCTGCCCTTTTCCCTTCCACTCCTTGCTGCCAAGTAACTCCATCTGACAGTAAATGACTCGCACCTGGTGTACATGGGCTCTTTAAAATGCATCCTCATGATGCAGGTAGACTTCAGCCGTGTGGGTAATCTCACCTTTTATCTTCATGCCTTTCGTGTTGTTTGACAATGCTATTTTGATAATGTTTGTTTGATAATAAAACTTTGTTTGATAATGTTGTTTGATAATGCCATAAAGCTTCCACTAGACAGTGACTCCCCATTAGAAACCAGCAGGTTTTACAGAGCTATTCTCAGGGATCCATCATCAGAGCTACAGTATCTTCAAAGAGGAAATACTCTTGGAGGCTGGATGCCATCCAGCTGTGGAGATGGGTCAGTATTTTGTTGAGCAGGAGAAGAACCAGGGTGCTGGCCCCTGACAACACAAGGCTGGCACTTTCTGTGCAGTAATGGACAGCAGATGGGGACGTGCTGTGGCGGCCCTTGTGAGGCTGTCTGGGAGCTCTGCTCCAGCGCACGGCAAGGCTGGAGCAAGGCAGGGCTGAGCACTGAGTGCTGGGACTGCAAACAGGGGCGAGCACTGGAGGCGGGGCATGTCCACTCTCCCTTTGCTCGTGTTTCCACCACCCCCTCCCTCCCTCCAGACAGGCCATGAGCACCACCTGGAAATATATTATTTGCAGATGGGTATTTTCTTAAAATTACCAAGGACAAGTTAACATACAATTCTGAACAGAGCCAGAGCTTTTAAAAAATATGTTACTTTTGTAGAAATGATACAATTATTTTCTCCCCTCCTTTCATAAAAAAAGAGCAAAATGAAGCCCCTGACAAACCTTATATTCAGACTAAACCAGTACAATTTTTGATTTAGGTATTTTGATTTTACAGCAAAAACTTTGGTTGTGGGTTTTTTTTCTTTTTTTAGTGTTTTTTTTAGTAACACTGTTAGAAAGAATTCAATTTCAGTCAACAGCTGTTTTCTCTCAGGGATATTTATCAGAAGTTTCAAGGCAGCTTGTGGTGCTTATGGATGATACTATTCACAGAAGTAATGGGGTGGATTAAAAATTCTTACTGATATAATTCCATATAATTGCACCCAAAATATCAGATGAAACCACTGCTGTCCTCAAATTATGGGAAGAGTCTGTGGATCTCTAAGCAATGTATTTTGAACTGTTTGTATGCACACTTTAAACAGCACAGGATATTCTCTCCCCACCCACGCAAACAATATGGTAAGAATCTTATGTCAGCTGGGACTTCAAGTATTCCTAAAATATATTATAAAATGCTATTATAATACAAATAACAGAGAAAGATCCCATCCAGCTGAAAGGACATGTGCTGCAACAGTTGGAGATTATCTCCAAGCAACCCCATCTGATGAGATATGACTGCCCATGAGGGATGTTTCCCGGATTCTGGTCTTGCAACATAAGGACTAGCTAATAATTTCCCTGAACACAGGGAAATGCAGTAGGAAGGGAAGACTGGAATTGGTGTCTTGACATTCGTGACCTTTAGCTCACTTTTTGTCTGTTTTGCAATTTATTATGCAGGGCATACAAACACACCACCACCAATCTTCTGACTTTGCTCCGTCTCTCATTAAGTTTGTTTTAAGCACAGGATAGTTCCCCATCAATCTTGCTTTCTTGGCAGATCTGGTCTCTTTCTCAAAGGTGATTTTACCCTTCCTGGGGAGAAGAAGCCTCTTCCTAAAGAGCTAGCATAAAGCCTGTGCATGAGTACCATGCCACTTCCTCAAATATAGCTTTCTATTAGTCAGGACTTCAGTGTCTTGTGGTTCTTCCCG
Organism: Climacteris rufus; assembly: GCA_013398175.1. Lineage (NCBI taxonomy): Eukaryota > Metazoa > Chordata > Aves > Passeriformes > Climacteridae > Climacteris > Climacteris rufus. Next base: position 669,860 of record VZRZ01008649.1, read on the forward strand.
GTGAGCAGTACTCCTACAAACACGCAGTGGAGAGCAGGCCAGGTCATTTGTTTTCTCTCTGCTGATTACTTCACAAGAGTCTGGTGGAGACTTCACGGGTACACATGACAAAATTGAGGAACATTCTGGAGATATTAGAGAATTTTTGGACGCATGATGAAACTGATGCTGTGGTGAAGCAAAATTCCTGTTCTTCAAGTGAGTGAGAAGAGGATGCATGATCAGACTCAGGGCTGAGCTTCCAAGTGATGCCTGTGACAGTGGTATATGGGCAGGGCCTTAAACTCTCATGGCTCTTGGCGCAAGCAATGAGAGGGAATGATTAAATATATGCCGTTCTTGCTGTGACCATACTTTTTTTCATTTTGGGCTGCTGGTTTCCTGTCCAGAAGAAATGCCCAGTAAAGTTACAAACGCATTTTACATGTACAAGAATTGTTTATTCTTTACAATCAGGACAACTGGAGAAAATCAGCAGCTCCCTAAAACAGCCCTGTGCTTCCTCTGACTGCTCTCTCTGAACTGCACACAAACCACAGTTTTCAGTGGAGGGGGGAGGAGGAGAAAGAGATAATCAGAAGCACATGTAGGCATTAATTAGAGATATGCTGGACCTTTTTGGAGGCAACAGTTCAGGCAAGCTGCCTGGCTAGAGGAGAGAGGTGAGGAAAAATAGACCAGCATCACTGAAGCTTAAAGACTGACCCTTTTCCTCCCCTCCTCCATTGCAGTGTGGGGTGATTTGCTACCAGGGCAGCAGCAAAAACCAGCAGTACAGCCTGTGGCTCGATGCGGGGTGCTGCTGAGGGAATGCCAGGTCATTTGTTTTTGGTGGAGAAATCAGTCTGCTGATTACTTCACAACAGTCTTGCAGAATAGTTTCCTTCCCACCTTAGACTGGATTCACACTTTCCTTTGTCTTACTACCTGCAAAAGCAGGGGAGGGCATTGGTTAATTTGTGAGAGACCAAGAGACTTAGTCAGAGGGCGGCAACTGGGAGAAACATCCTTCCCTGCCTTTGTTTTTAAATCTCATTTAGAAATAAAATCTATGGACAGAGATCATCTACCACCTTGTGCTGACACACAGCTTAACACAGCATGGCTTGGGTTTCCACTGGGGATATGTGGTTTACACCTACAGTATAAACAGTCACTGAAAATTTCTCCTATTACTTCCAGAATCAAGCAAAGACAAGGTAAATCTTTCCCACCCTGCTGATGAGAAAACACTTGGATAGCCATTGTGATTGCCAGTGAGAATGCTAAACACATCTCTCACCCTCTTTCAGTAGAGGTATTTGGTGACTTTGTTCTCCAGCATTATTTGGATACCAGTCTCTTAGGTATTTTGATACTAGTCATCTGCTAAAGGAGTATTTCTCCTCATTCCCTTGGTTTGTAATGTAGAATATCTGTGTCTTCTTCCCTGAAATGCTTTGTCCTTTTTTCCCCCCGCTTAAAAGTAAATTGATGAATGAACTGTCTGCTTTGTTCTTCAGTTTGGTTTGCTGCTGTCCAAAAGTTTTGCAGACACCTTAGCACACATAGAGCAAATAATCCCAGATTCTTTCATAAAAAAACACACGTTTGCACATGCACATGCACATAAAATCATTACAATTCACTTCACCTGACCAGTGTCTCATCTTGGACTTCAGTTACAACCAAATGACCTGATGAACTGTAGATTACCTGAGTCAGACAGCTTGTCTGACCAACTGCAAATAATTTTCCTGTAACTGAGAATGCCCTTGGGCCTTTGTACCTTCTCATAGTAAAAACTGTTTCCATCTGCACGAAAATGCTGGTTTTTTGACAAATCTCTCCTCTGGACAGTTTAAAGAAAACTGGTGAGTATTGAGATCCTTCATTGCTTAGCTAGCAGTAGTACACTTCTAAAAGAGTCAAGTTGAAAAGTTTTGGTGCAAATCTTTAATTACAAAAAAAAAAATCATCTTCGATACTTTCCTCTGCTAAACTGAAGCCTAAGGCCAAGTGCAAATTTCAATGGAAAACAGTCTTTTACGGATTTGTTAAGGCTTTGGGGAATTTTTGACATGCTCTTTTAGCTGATACCACATGGGATATGAGATGGTTCATGAAAACAACAGGGGAAATGAGAAGTAAGTCAGTTGTGTGTTTCTTTTATTCTCCTTCTGGATAACCTATCTAACTTGGGGAACTACCCTGGAGTGCTCAAGAAATGCAGAGTTAAACAAAATTACATAACTAGTGCTTTATTTTCAAATAAATGAAAAATCCTTCTTGCCTTTTCTCAACCCTACCCAACCCTTGTGGATGAAGCCCCTAACATTACATCAAGAGATGTTCTTCTCTTATTTAGCCTTTGTTTTTTACTTCATCAGACACAATTTCAAGTGACAACCACTCAGAGAATGAAATATCACACATTCTGGAAGCATAAACAACTTTCATATTTCTAAGTCCTGATAAGATGCACTGTAAATGAAATTTTAACAAGATAGCCAGTGTTTTGCTTTCCATTAATCCTTGAAGCACGTCCCTCTGGGACAGCTTTGGAATTGAAAATGCACCACTGCACATCCCATTAACACCACGTGCTTTCCCTCAGTGAAAAGAGCTTCTGTCCTACAGGACTCTTGGCACAGAAATCCAAGCTAGGCAGCTGTAGGAAAAGCAGTTAATGGTTTTTCTTCTGTCTACCCCAACAGCAACTCTGAAAGTTATGGAAAGAGAGATATTTCAGCATCAGGTTGAGCAGCTGAATGAGGAGATAGTTTTGTTTCATGGACTCATAAACACATAACCAAATACTGTTCACCTAAGAAGGTAAATACAAATAATTAGAACTAGCTTATCAGTAGAACCACTTGCTACAAAAAACAGTCCAGAAATTAATAATTTTTAAGATCAAACAGGACAACTTAATCATCTTTGTTGGCTTTTGTGGAGCTTTATGGACACTAGCAGTAGATTAACAAATTTCTTTTGAAGAAAATAATATTTTTCAGTATTAATCATATCTTGAAGACATAAAAAATGTATGTCACCAGTCCTTACTATTCATATCTTCACTACATCCTGGTAACCAACCAAATTGTTTTTTTCTAGTTTTATTACAATTTATATTGCCATATTAGCTAGTCCCTACCTATAATTCACTAGTGCTCATGCAGATCTGGAAAAAGCGGAGGAAATGCGAGAGTTTTCATCAACACAGAAATTAGCAGAGGCACTCAAACTGCTGCAAAGAGGAGTTTCATGACCCACTTCACAATTTCCTGCACAAGTTTGGAGTGGGTCCTGCAGACATACTTGATTTCAATAATTTAAGGAGAGGGGCACAATTAATCTTTGCTGGTTTGGAAACTGATCCCAGAGGCATCAGTTGCTTGTCTTTTAAAGCAATAACTGCCTACATCAGAGTGCTATGGGCATAAGGGTATGTGTATGGTGATTTATTTCCCATCCCAGAGGCTGGATGCCCAGCAGGTTTCTGTCAGAAAAGTTCTCCTGAGATCAGTTTGCTCTTGAACTGTCATGTGTATCTAAAAAATTTTAAAAAGGACCTGGAGCCCAACAAACAACCTTTTTTTTTTTTCAAACCTGAGATACCTAGACTTTTCCATGCAGGTTTATTGCTATTTGAATGTTAAACTAAAGGGAGCATAATGCATTGCATGGAAAATTGCTTGCTATAGCATTTGGTTAAGGTCTCAGAAGGAAAATTCCTAATTGCTAAGTATTTCCTTTACAGATTCAATAAGCATAATGGTGAGCATTTGTAGAGCCCATTTTAGGCAAGATATCCCAAGGCAGAGCAGAAGCACAACATACCAGCCAGACAGTATGCTAGTTCCTGCCAGACACAATTGCTGAGACTCAGAACAAACTGCCTTCTGAACTCAGCAGAGTTCACACTCAAGCAGTCTGAATGGCAGGAAAGCATGCCTCAGATGAAGTGTTCTTGTCAAAAGTTGCTATGCCCGGCATTCCGTACACAGTTTGTACACCACTGGAAACAAATACTCAAGGAAGCATTGATAATTTGGCTTGAAGTGCTAGCAAGTAGAATACTTACATATTCTTAAGCATTTTCCAAATGTTTCATATTTTTAAATGGAGAAAAGCATAAACATTTTATGTCCAAAATTCTATATTGGCTAGCAATTTAGTAGTATAGTACTGCCAATTTATTGAAGAAAACTTATTGCACTACACTAAGGTGAAGGACTTATACATGGAAAACAAAATAGGCTTGTTGCAATATGTACTTATGTAGGAGTACTTATGTACTTCTAATCTTTCCATATCTCATCAGTACAAGCTGTGATGATTGAAATTTTGTTATAAATCCAAACTACAAGTGCTTCATGTATCACATGATGCCTACACTAACTGGAACAAAGTGGTACTAATTGTGCTTCTGCTTTTATGAAAAGCATCAGCAGAGATAATTTTGTCATCCAAAACATCTTGACTGCAATAACAAAGGGTTGAAAAATCTAGATTACATTTTTGTGCTTTCAAGAGCATAATAATAGATTGAGTTCCTATGAGCTAGAAAGGTTATGAAACAACTTTATCTATCTCAGATTCCTAGGAAAAACCAAAACCAATCTACGTTTTTCAGACTAAGACAGAATTCACATTTATAAACATAACCTGTAGATATCTATGTGGCTGAAAAAAGTATTCATATATACATATATATATATCAAGTGACAAAAAGACAATATTCTATATGATTTATTTTGAGTAAGTTTATCAGGACTTAACCACTGTCGATGTACGGTTTGCTTATGCATTAAATAGAATAGAAAAAAATTGCCAAAACAACTACTGCGCCACAGGAAAAATGTGTTATGATGGTAATTCTATGATTGCTGTCCAGTGTTGCTTTCAGTGTTATTCTGATGATTTGTGTATATTAATACTTTTCCTTTCTTTTGTTTTTCTGGCAGAGGTTTTCAAAAAGAACACTCATGAAAGCTGTAAAAGACAACTATATTATTGGAAAGTCATATTTATGAATTTGAATATAAATGTGCTCATCAACAGAGAAGAAAAAAATTTAAAGCAGGATCTTATTCATTATTTTGCATAGTGCATTTCTTTTTCTTATTGTTTAGGATGTTAGTTGGATAACTTTGTATAGTTGCACAAAATCCAGCCATTGTTAGCTCTGCGTTTTTTACAGTTTTCTCAAAAACATTGCTACACGTCTCATACCTGAAAATAAATGAAAACCCCAAACCTGAATAGTTGAAAACCCAAAGTCTGATGTATGGCCCACAGGTAACTTGTAAAGATCAAGAGCTGCAAAAGTCTGTTCCCTAACTCAGGAAAGGGCCTCTCTGAGAGTGGGCAAAGCCTGATGCAGCTTAGACAGGGGAAGTGTGTGCATGCCAAAGACCCTTAAGTCACTCTGTACTTCAAGGCTGTAACTTGAGCTTCCCCAGTGACTTTGCAATAAATCAAATAAACCAGAGTGAGGCAGCAGGGGAGGCAGGACAGGCAAGTGAAAGAGATGGGAAAAAAGAAAGTTCTGTGATAATGAAAAGTTCAGGAAATAAAGTTGTCCTGCTATGGCTGCCCAGTCTACAAATGTGAAATTACAGCTGTTGGCTCCAAAAGCTCTTGCTTTCTTCACTCATGGAATCGAACTGCGGCATCCCCAAATGCTGCTCCACTCATGGAGCTTAAGAGTAATGCAAGCCACGCTGCGCTTACTGCCTCACACATAATTTCTTCCCAGTCACACAGTCCTGAGAGTTTTATTTATTTTCAGTGATGCAAGCAGATGTCACACAGACACTAGCAACATACATTTTTATTAGTGACAGTCACCTCAGCCTGGGTCTCCAGGAGTCCAACAACAAAGATGCATAGTGGAGGAGGACACAGGAGAGGTTGATAGAGTTATGTGTGTTTTGAAGACCATGGACCTCTCTAACTTAAGACCAGATCTCAGAGCCCTACGCACCAAGAAGTAGAGTTATTGGACTTGCACTTACAGATGACTGTTGCAAAATAAGATTGTTCATATAATATCTGATATGACTGGCAGAACATGGCTTGTTCAAGAGACAAGCTAGATGCTCTAGAGCAATCATGTCAAGCAGGCTTATTCATCATGTATTCATCTTTCTCCTTAGCAAATCTCAGCCTTTGTCTCCACACCACTGTGGTGCCCTGAACATAAGGCTGTAATTTACAAAGCTGATTCATGTAATTTCACTTTATTTTCTGAAAACTGAACCTTGCCGACCATGTAAGGGAATAACTAGTTCAAAGGGAGCTAATTTTGTAGAGACCAGCCCTAAAAATCAATAAGGATGTTGGGGGAAGGAGAGTCTGGATATCATAAATACTTCTCTACTGAGTGTTAGAGAAAAGAAAAAGAAATAATGAGTGGGTAAGAAATAAATTGTTAAGCTATCATTCAGCAAATCTAGACGGGAATTAAAAAGGAAAGGAATAAAATTCTTAAGGATTTATTTTATTGACTGTTTTCCAACTTAAAAGAAGGTTAGAACTTAGATTTTTGGTCAAAGGTTATAGCTGGTTCTGTTCTTTATAAGGGATTGCTGGCGTGTGTTATTAATCATCTTCATCTTCAATGGTGTTATAAATCCTGGAATACCTGTATAGCACAGTGATGACTGAAAAATACCAGTAGCACCTGATGAATGGCCAAAAACTCAGCATTACCTGCAGCTGCATGAGGTGATTACTGCTGCTTTAGATATGAACAGAGATGCAGGATCCAGGGCACTGCCAGACACAATCCCCTGTGAGGATGGAAAGTGATACCACCAGAGAAAGTGAGCCCTGCCAGCCCATGTGTTCTCCTAATTCCAAAACACCCGCCCAAGAAAAATGGGCTTGTCTGGCTGAAATGTGTGAGCTGCCAGCCTAAAGCGACTGAGAAGTCACTTGAGTTTACACCAGAAGTGTTGCCTTTTAGAGATCAGAAGGATTTTTGTGGGGTGGGAGGAGACCTTTTTCACTTCCTGTTAGCAAATGGCACTGGAAATCCTCTCTCTGCACATGAACTGGAAAATCTGGAAACTATCTAGAGGGTTATAACAAACAGCCATCAGGCCTTCCCATCTTCCTTGACCACAGCTGTTTGAGACACTGTTCAGAGAGGAGGAGGCCTGGACACTCGATTTTCATAATAGCGATTCTTCTACACTTCCTCTGATGTATGCTCACTGCAGAAAATAACACCACATTCATCAGTGCTTGTGTATACATCTTCATGAACTAACACTGGCCTTGCTGGAGCTGGACCATCACTCCCCTCTTCTAAACTCAGCAACCAGGGTATTTTTCTGGGAACACGCTCATCCAACTGATGGCAGAAACCTCACAGTTATAGTGAATCCTGCCAGTCAGTTGAGAGTCACACAGCTTTAGCAAGAGACTGCTAGGAGTGGCATGCCATGGCTTGAGATGAGCCCTGACACACTGTGGCAAACTATGATCAAGTCTTTAAGAGCCATTTATGCCAATCAATGCCCTTTGCCTTTTTAGTAGAGTTCTCAGTTCTTTCTCCTTCTTTGCCACCTTACTGTGCCAGCAGGAGGAAACTCAAGTCACACCCTGAGCCTCTATAGAACAAAATCCAGTTCTGTAGTGAAAGTGAAATTCCATTTTTATGGGATTTTAAAAATAAGACATCAGATTTTGTATTGAATTCATTAAGACATATATTCTTTTTCTCTGAGTGGACTCTAAATGCAGGAACTCTCAACAGAGGAAGGGAGATTACAGTGCAGATCATTAATTTTCAAGTTTCTCCCTCAGTAGTCTTCCAATCTTATTTTTAGTGCCTTTAGTTCTCATATTTGCCTGCTCTCTTCACTCCCATTTCTATTTGCCTTACATGGATGGCATAATGCTTTCTTCCTATATATTCAAATATTTGAAAATGCCAACATGAATTAGGAACTCTTAAAAATCATTCTCTGTGAGTGCTGGGACAGTAGCTGCTAAACAGCGACACTCATTAACAAAATTGCTCTGGGAGTTTTTAAGCCAGTGGTACCCATTTAGAAATGAAATCATATGCAAGAAAATAATCTAAAGCTTCTGAATGGATTTGTGAAGAAAGAAATAACTAACAACATGGTAGGAACTCATGGAAATCAGCAGAAGGGAAAGAATATTTGGTCCAATTCTACCATTCATTTCAGGGAGTGATATTTAAATCTCATTTCAATTTTTGTAATGAAATAGTACAAGGGAAGCCTGACTTCAGTTGTTCTTAGATGTCTGGCATTTTGATGAGGGCTTTTACATGGTACAACCATCTCTATGAATCAGTACTGAAATCAAACATGGAGAAAAATATTCACTGTGATTTTGAAGTTCTAAGTAATTTTGGTAGTATTGTTTCACTGACTGAAGCATTATTTTCTTAGTCTTCTGAGAGTAGGATTTTGTTTGCCAGATCTACTTGCTGCTCACTGATCAAAATTAAGCTACAATCTACCAAAAAAAAAAAAAAAAGGAAAACCCCCCCCACTGTCATATGCTGAAGATAGAGTTTACAAGTATTTTCAGGAAAAGTACCTTCCCAAAAGAAAAAAGTAAAACACTTCTTACAGATAGAAGAAGATAAACCATTGAAAAAATTACAATCTGACTCTTCATTTTTATTTTAAAGCCAGGAATAAATTTTAAAGCCAATTCAGATGAATTTATCATATTACAGCTGAATCAATGGCATGTCAAAGTACCATGGGACTTAGGAACATAATAATTTTCTAAACCAACATCTTTAAGTGTCTACTCAAGTGATTCTAACTTAGATATCAGGAAAGAATTTTCATGAAGTCACACAGATCTAAATTTAACTGCTTGTCAATGTGGTGAAAGTTTCTAATTTCTGAAAAACCAAGACTCTAATAGGTGAAGTGGCCCAAATACCTTTAATAACTTCCAACATCAAAGTCTGTCTTTCGTGCGAGGAAGGCTAGAATAGCTCCTGTTGCTCCCTTAAAGACATCCAGCTGCCCCAGAACAAATACAACGGCCTGCGCAGTGGCGATGCTCTGCTGTGGCCTACAGGCCACACACGGAGGTCAGTCAACACTTCAGAGAGAGGTTTCCACTCGCTTTAAAGCTCTGTGCTGCCATGGGTACTCTGCATTAAGAAAAAAGTAAAACTTCTGTTTTTAACTGCTGTATTGGAACCCAGTTCTGAATATCTACGGGCTGTGCTTTGTCATATGCAGAGCTGGGTGTTCAAGGTGGTAACAGAGTTGGTATTGGGCCTTTGCAAAGACAGACAACAGCTACCAGTTCAGTTCTGCTTTTTTGTCCACTTTGTCAACATATTGTAAAAATAAATCAAAGCACCATGGCTACCCCAGTGAAAAATGCCTTTTTCAAACCATTTCTGTGAATAAGCAGGCTTCCGCAAAAAGTGTTTCAATGGGAAGTATACAATCATTCATTCTTATACTGGGCAATGGCTTTGCTTTTAATCTTTGACCTTATTGTCCTCAGCTAATGAGAAGAAACATTCTGTTTGGAAAGGGTGGAAAGGGTTTATGTCATTGTCTTGTCTTGCAAAGCCCCATAAAGCTTTAAATCCTTAAGAGTTTGAAAAGTGGTGACATATGTGTTCAGAACACGTTCTATGCTGTTTTCTGTTTTAGTGACTGGTGTTTCCTTTATGTTCTGTTCAGCTTACTTTCAAAAGAATAGATCTGAAGGGGTTGTGTTTACAAACAAACACACACACACACACAAACAATTGTTTTAAAGGAAGTATCACCATCATTTTAGGACTGACATATAGGTCAAGAACTCCTACTGCTGATGACTCTCCTCAACAAGGTCCCAGGATCTTGAAGCACTGGCCTAGGGTGAACTGTGGCCCCTCCTTAGTTGGTCTGCCACAGTCAAGTCTACCTCCACTTTGCAGGTCTTATAAGCATTTCTTGAATTCCTAACCCAGTACTCAAAAACAGCTTCTGAATCCTATCTGAGCTGGTGTAGAGGACTTCTGAAAATCTGACAAAGAACAATTTCCCATGTTGGCTGTCCTCCTTGCCAGTGTAGATGCAGAATTTGCCTTATATATAATCCTTGAGGGGAAAAGGAAATGGGAAGGGAAGG
>VZRZ01008649.1:690220-708059 GCA_013398175.1 Climacteris rufus
CGCACCTTCCCTTCCCGCACCTTCCCTTCCCTCACCTTCCCACACCTTCCCTTCCCTCACCTTACCTTCCCACATCTTGCCGCACCTTCCCACACCTTCCCACATCTTGCCGCACCTTCCCTTTCCACACCTTCCCTTCCCGCAGCTTCCTTTCCCACAGCCACTGCAGCTCCTTCGGGCTGCACACCGCCACCTCCGCACCACGCCGGGCTGGGAGCAGGCTCCAGGCTCAAGCTTCTGCTCTCCCCTTTCACCTGCTTTCCAAAATAAACAGATAACACAATTGCATATGTCTTCCTTCCTTCAGAAGTAAAAAGACTGCACTCTGTGCAGAGTAACTTGCAGATACATAACCACCAAGGGAAACAAGCAAGGCAGCATCTGGGGCAAACTTATTAGCATTTGACAGGGATGAAAGCAGTGGAATTCTATAGCTATTAGTCATTTTCAAATCTTTTCAGGTCATAGTGTTACATGGTGTATATCCATTAATTTTAACATAGCTGTTAATTAATGTTAATTTTAATGCTTCTGTGCTATTTAAAATAATAGCTGGTCCATGTATTAGAGTTTAGCAACAAACCTTTTCACTTATTCTTAATATTTTCTTTGTAAGAATACTGACCACAGCAAACTTTCTGGTAAGTTTTTGATGGTCTTAAAAAAGGGTTAAATTTTCCATACAGATTTTAAAGCTTTTCCATGTGGAGGGCTGGCTGTTAAAGATCAAATCATAAAACAGTGTCAGCTTAGTTTTCAGATATTTTTCCTCTCTAAGGGAAAGTATGAAGCCAAGTCACAGACCAATAGATTTTTCTTTGTTTAGTTTGGTTTTTTTTTTTATACCATATAATGTAATTAGTAAAATGTGCCCTAGGAAATGCTTTGTATCACTTTCTTTACTGTCACATTGCAGCAGAACTGCACCAGGTGATATTAACAGAAATTTTGAAGCAAACCATCATTTCTATCCTTTCCCAATTTTCCTATTTGTTATGTTCTATTACTTAAGCTTTGCCAGGTCTTTTATTTACACAGCATTTCATTGACCAAGATTTATTTAAGGAGAATTATAATTTTTCCTGAAAAATGGGCACTTGTTTTGTTAGCACTTACAAAATATTTAGGTAAGTTTTATAAAAGAATTGTCAAAAACAAATGTCTCTAGCTTTTGCTCTTGAAAATCACAATTTTTTAAGTCTCATAAAACTTTTTAGACCTCTCACGCTAAAAAAAAAAAGGTTCTCAAAATTTGACTAGATGGGCTCATTTGACATTACTTGGAATGAAGAACTACTTGGCTGGCACATGGTTTTCTACTGTGTCCTTAGGACATAGAATATTTTAAACATATTCCAGAGCTGAGGATTTAAGCAGGAGAAAGAAAGGTAAAACCTTGGAAAATAGAAGGAGAAGTAAATGTTTATGTTGGTAATCTCTGAATCACTTTTTATTCCCAGCAGGAAAGCAGCTGCAAATGTATATTCCTATAAAAGGACATTAATTGCTATGTGAGTATATAATACCAGACAATAAACAAGGGTGTCAGTGATAAATTACTCCAGTGCCATCTTTTGCCACAGAAAAATATGTGGGTGTAAAACCCCATCTTCAGTTAAGTTTGTTATGAAGACTTAGTACATTTCCTCAAAAGCTGAAAAAGCCTTCCCTTTAATGCGTGAAAGCAAAGTGTGCATGCATGCGCATCCTCTATTTCACAAGCTCAAGCTGAAAAACATGACCCATCTGCAATTCAGTGTCTCAGAAAGCAAATAAACCCCCTCAAGACATACTGCTATTGTTATAAGCTTTGAGACTTTAAGCCACTTTTAGATTTATGCAGGGCCTGAAACTTGTCGGGGTGGCCAAACTACAAAAAAAGTAATAGTATAACAGACGATAAATGAAGCAACCAAGGTTTACCAACTCCTAATTTAAGAAAAATAACTCTGTCTACTGCATCCCTTTTACTTGAGATGCCCATTAAATTGGTTTACCTTCATTTATTATGTAGATATACTTCCCCACCTTTTCTAACCTTACTATGAACATAAGTAGCTTATCTGCACCTACCCTCTAATTAGAACAGGATCCATTATTCAGTGTAAAAACCACCAGTCACAAAGCAAACCTTTCCCTTTACTAGTTAGTGTTTTGTTTGTTTTGTTTTGGTTTTTTTTGTTGTTGTTTTGTTTTTGGTGGGGTTTTTTTGTTTTTTTGTTTGTTTGTTTGTTTGTTTTTCGTTTTTTAGGTGCTAGCACCAGTTAGCCTAATTCTATACTAATATCAATTGCCACTATAAAATCCCTTTCAGCTCACAGTTCATGGAGCTCACTCCATTCAGAAACCCCCTTGAAAGATTTAGGAATCACTGAACTCTCAGGGAGACGGTTTAAGCTACACTTGGGCAGTATCTGGCTAACCCCAGCCAACAGGCCTTGTTAGCCACTCCCCATGCCCACTGTACAGGGACATAAATTGGGCAGAGAGAAATTCAGATAAAACTATAAGCAGCTCATGCCTGTCCTTCCAGAGATCTCCAGTCCCCAAAAGTCCATCAGCACTAAAGTTGCAAAGCCTGGAATGCTCACGAGGTCGCGACACTGCTTTTACGCGCGCGGGATCCCTGCCAAGATGAGTTGTATAACTCTCCCAAAGGACAGAGTCCTAGCTACCGCAGATAACCTGTTTCTGCTGGCTCCTCTGGGACAAGAGTTTCCCCAGGCGTGGTGTGGTAGCGCAGAGGAGAATAAAAGGCTACACAGAGGGCCCTTCTCCGGGATAGCAGCCATTTATTGTGAATCCAGTGTTGTGTTGTGAGGGTCCAGAGTTATCCAGATGGCTGAGTAACCCAGAAGAAAGAGCAAGGAAGAAGCCCCGCAAGGCTCTTTTAAAGGGAGAGAGACCAGGAAACACCCAATAGTTCAAAGTGACCAGTGGAGAAGAGCTTTGCAGGGCATAGGCTTATATGGCATCTGAGATATGGGTACAGGTAACACAAGGGAAATATGGGATTTTATCACAGCTCAGGCAGAGGGATCAGATATTGGAGGAAGAAGGCCAAGGGCTTTGCCTTGGCTTTCTTCCCACCAATCCTGAAGCTCAAAAGCAGCAGCTTCTGCCAAGCGTGCTGCTACACAGCACCATCAGCCCCAAGTCTTCTCTTGAAATTCTGCACAGAAGTTTCTTCCCAAGCAGATTGTGATGTGTAGGATATTTCTTCAGCTTTTTGTTTTCTCCTCCTATACTTTCTGAGAAAAGAGAGAACTCCTTGTCCTCTTCCCCAGCTTTCAAATATCTCCACTAACTACTGAATGTTTCTTTATCTCTGCACCCTTGAAGATAAGTGCAATATGTTGCTAGGATGCATCTTTTGCCTACCTCCCTCTATAACAACCAGCTCTTTGAAGTTGATGCAGCTCTCCATTTCTCTCTAGATGCTCTCAGCATTTGATTGAAATTATTAAGGAGGTGGATATGGGGTTGTGCTTTTGGGGCATCTACAGGATTAACTGTTAAAATGGTGGTGCTACAGGGAGCACTGAAAGCAGAAGGCAATTTCCATCACACTTCACTTGTTGTGAGGAAACATACATGATGAAGAGGACTCTTCAGAGTGACAGCACACAAGCCCAGTGACAATGGTGTGTTTCATTGAATAGGCAGGCTGCATTTCCTGTTATCTGCTGAAAAATGCCCAGAGCTGCCAACTTTAAAGAGAAATAAAACCCCTCCCTGCAACCTTAAAGCAAACAAAAATCTTCTAGTAACCTACCATCTGTGGGTGTCTTGCTTTCACAAGTTGACTCTTTAATGAGGAAGATCTATCTGACAGTTACTTTCCCTTCGTGGCTGGGGGGCCACAAGTATGATTAGATAGCATTTCCTAGGGCCTGCCATTCTCCCCCATGCTCTGATATGAAATAAGTAATGCCCTTCTGCTTTATATATGACCTTGACAAGGGTCTTTTTGATTTCCTCTTCACTTTGTGTCTTCTAATCCTTCCTGAAAACATGTGCCTCCTGAATAAATTGGATCCAGCATTTTTAATTGGCATCTTCCTGGTGCTTTTGCCTGTGGTTGAATTTTACAAGCATAAGGTCCTTTTAAAAGGACAGAGGAGATGATTTCCCCTTTGACAACATACCAGATGTGATCTTTGCTCCTGTTACCCTTCTCCATCCCTATGTATGCCTGGAGTGTAGCTGCTCTGCCTGCTAGGATGGTGTGGTTTGAGAAATGCCACGCTCCAAAAACATGTCAGCAAATCAAAATTCCATGGTGAGGTGCTTAAAAGTAGAGGCCATCAGCCTGTTTAAACACGACTTTAACACAACTTCTTTTTTTTTCCCCCCTCTCCTGAGGTAGGTCATGTTGGCCTGAAAGTGAGATATGAATGATCATTTATTCATAGATGTTTTTTGTTGCCCTGACTTTTACAGTTCTGGATGTTATCATTTTTTGTAGCTAGTTTCTCACATTCTTCTACGTAAACATAGCCATGTTATTGTAACGGTATTTTTTTGTTTACATTCCTTTCTCCTGGGCACAGAAGTTTGATGGACATTTCCTTTGACCACTGTGATTGAGGGACTACAAGCTCCTTCCTCCAATGGAGAGTGATTTCTAAAATGCATATAAAATAAACAGGGCGGGTCTCACCTGGCAGTTGCTCCTTACTTTCCTAACAGGTGTCTCTCGTCTCCTTCTTTCACATCATTACTGCAACATTCTTTCACTTATACATTAGAATAGGTAAATGACAAAAGAAAATGGGCACAGCTACGAGGAGAATTTAGGTCATTTCAGCAATCAACAAACCAGACTTGGGATTGAAAAAATAAATTTGCAGTCTCCAGTAGTGCTGTTTTAGATTCCATCCTGAAAACATAAAAATCTTCCAAGTCTTGCAGGCTACTGCCTAAAAGTTAAGGTAACATCACTGCCTGAACACTTTCGTTCTTATTAATTAAACTAATTTTACACAATGGCTGGAAACAGAAGAGAAAATATTTGTCTTGCCAAATGAAACTACCCTAAATTTCAGAACTGCAGTGGTTTCCAATAAAAGATGGAGCATTTTTTGTGTCCTTTTCCCTTTATATACATCACTGCCACAAATAAACTAGTACTGAAGTATGCAGAAATTACTTGCTGACAAAAACTATCAAAAAATAGAAGTGTACTAATTTTTAAAATTATAACTGTATGCTCACTTCCTGATTCTTATTAAACTGTTCTCTTTATGAGACCTCCTCCAATAAAATGTCACTTGTCAGTAATGTGCACTGTTAAATGTCACATTATCATCCTTTGACCTTCTTGTATTTTCAGGATGTGGCTGAATGCCTGCTGTTACAGGCAGCCTGCAGTGGGACACATGCAGAGCACAAGTAAAAAAGACCACATTTGAAGACAATGAAGACATTAAATGGTTCATAAGAGTTCACTTACAGTTTGAGAAGAAAAGGGATCAGGATGATTGTAACTCAGATGCAGTAGACAGCCCTTTCCACAAAGGCACACTCCAGCACCAAGACCCTGGCTGCCAACAAGGAAAACCAAGTACTGCAAGACTAACAGAGAAGAAGAAAACATCATTTTGTCAAAGATCAGGGAGACACTCAAATTATCACTCTCACTTAAAATACCTCCTTCAAAATGTTTTGATCAGACTTGTTTTCCTTTGTAAAAGGTTTGTTCCAGAAAGTTTGAACCATGGGGTGGGTGGGTGGTGAAGAAGAAAGGTGGTAATGATCAGGCTCTTCTATCAATAGAGACATTTGCCTGAAAAACTCTACAGGGAAAGGAATCACCACAATGCTTCGGCTTTTAGCTACTTGAGCTGTAGAAACAATTGGAGATGCAAAAAAGCAGAAACAGATCCATCCCTTTATCAGGAAATCCGATGGCATTACGAAAAAATAAAAAACCTGACAGAATTCAACAGCTTAATTTAATAAAAGGTTATTAGAGGGAATTCTGTAGACTGGCTTAAGAGTTGGTTTCCTAACGCTTGAAATTCCATTCTGTTGCAGTAATTTCCATACTTAGAAGAATATTCGTATGCTGTCTCATCAATTTCACTGTTTTCTCATTCTTCATTAACAGAACACTAAGTGAAAAGAACACAGCAAAACTACTCAGGGAAAACAGCCGGTTTTAATCACTCCTGCTCCTTGTACCTCACCATATCACACAGAGAGGAAAGGAGCTTTCAGACAAATCTGCGACATTAAAGAGCCAGCATGCATTTTTAAGATACTCAGAGGCTAGATTCTTGGGGATATGGAGCTGCTGGGGTGTGGGCCAAGGAGGGAACAGAGAGATTGTCTTCCCTTATATTTGGCATAATCATATGGAAAAGGTGGCACTGGACCAAAATTTCAGGGAATCAAAAAATTTTCTGCTAACTCCTCAGATCCTGATAATGCACCGAACTTTGCATTGGTTGGGTCAAATAGACAAACATAACTTTGGTCATGCAATCTCTGTATCTCAGCCCCATAAATGTCAAATATTCATGCTCAGTATAAGCTAGTCAAGACAGGGACCAACTGCCACAGAGCTTCCACCTCAGTTAGCATCTCAGGAATATACTTCTACCTACTGTTAGCAACCTGGCTTCCAGAAAAGGTGAACATTCTCTGTAAGTCCACCTCATACACTTGATGAAATCAGACCTGCACTTCAGCATGGCTCCCAGGAGATCTGCTTCCAGGACAACAACTCTGAACAGTGCCAGCTGGTTCTCAAATGCACCCACACAAAGACTTAAGGGTTTACCCAGTGAACTGACAGAATCACCCCAAAGGTTGCACATCCAGAAATATTTGATCAGAGTCATCCACCTACTAAGGAAAAAAAAAGTAAAATAAAATTAAGAAGGTGAATCAGATGTCTGAAAAAAGTGACTCTGTGATCAGGTTTTCATCATACTTGTTTTTTGTTCCCAAATAATTTTTATTCTACTGCCATGAGCCAAAACCTACAAAAATGTCAAGGATATCCCCATTAGATTTAGCTATCTCTCTGTCCACTGACAGGTTCTTAAAGCAAAGCCAGAATGACAGAGCTGCAGCACTTCTCAAACTGGACAGTTTTGATTATAAGAATGTATTCTCTTTTAGAAATACATTATCTCAATTACATCTTGGAAACAAATATGTAGATTTAATTTGGTAAAGAGCTTGCACAGAACTTTCATGTTGCAAAATTTTGAGTCCAGAAGGGATCATCATGAATCTTGTGAAAAACACGCTATAGACTCTTATTTTAACATAGGGAGGAATGGTCTTTAAAATGCAATATTCAAAAAAGAACAGGGGAAGATTCATCCCTAGGAAGACAACCAGCATAAGATGACATCAGTTTGCCACAACAGATAAGTGACATCCATAATGATAATTCTAACACTGACCCTAGATATCTTAGTGCTTCTGAGTTTGGATTCTAAATCTGAAAATCAGAAAAGCAACCCCATTTTCTCTCTACCATGAGAAAAAAAACCAAACCCACACAATAGTACTTTGACGTATGACCATTTACATTCAGCTCTGAGGAAGAAGCTGCAGGTCTGTCACTGATGACAAGAGGGAAGTAACTGTGGTATCCTCTGCATGAATCTATGAAATAAATCAACAGACTTCTACATTTTGTATTGGGAAATAGAAGGAAAAATAATTTCAAAAATGTAAGGAAGCACACACAAGTCTTCTTCTGCCTGCACAGAATGTATGATAATACATACCTTAATAAAGCAAGAACTTGAGGGAGGAGACAGCTTGAACATCAGACATCCGATCATATATTTGCCATGGGGTTGACTTTCTGCAGAGATATAGGTAAATTATTAAATATCATATTACATAAAGTCAGGTTCTATTTTAACTGCATACATTTATTCTTCATGATCAAAATGCCTATTATCAGAAACCTACCTGGCACAGTAAGCCTTTAATAAGGAGAAAAAAAAGCAAAAAACAGAAAATAAAATTGGACTTCTAGGCCTGCAGGTAGATAAACTTTAGGCAGTGAAGCCCTGTGAGTAGAGCCTGTGCGGCACACTGCCTGGTGTGCTCCAAATGAGACCACCACTTCTCCTGGAAGGGAGGCTGTGGGTGAGGTGAGGCAGAGGGCAGACAGATGTGAGTCTGCAGTGTTGCAGGGGAAGAGGAAGGAGAGATGGAACAGGCAATATGGAACATGCACAGAAGACTTAAGCACTGCACATTGTGCTCTTCAGCACTTTTTCCTTCTCCCCTGACATCCCAGTACCTTCAGACTGGAGGGGCCAATCTTCATTACAATGTTGGCAAATGAAATTCTTTTTAAAGAAAAGCTGAGCAGCTGGAAGTCTTAAAACATCAAGGGAGATGGAAAAAAAAAGAAAAAAAAGGGGAAAAAAAAAAAGAAATTGAAGAAGCTTCAGGACAGAATAAAGGCCAGAATTCAGATGTCATTCTGCTCTATGAAAATAGAGATGTGGCTGCAGGAATTTGTCCTTCAGATCCTCGAGGAGCTCAGAAAGCATGGCTGACCACAGACCAAATCACTTCTCCAGCTCACACACACAATATCAAGGGCCTGTAAGATCGGGCAAGAATTAAAATCAAGTATTTTGGGGAATGAAAAAAGAGGTCTTACTAAGCATAGGACTAAAAGATCCCCTATCAGAAAAGTGTGCCTTTTGGTCTTGGACATTGCACAGACTCTACAAGACATTGCCAAGCTATACAGCTCTTGCAATGCTTTGAGACACCTTTATCCCATTGGCAGTTTTCTTAATCTTAAGCTTTCTTAGTTCCTTAACCTAAGGAATTTGCACTCTCAGGCATGAAGAATGCTGTCATGGAAATTTAATCTCATTTTGCAATGATGACGGTTGTTTCCTTTTTTCACGGTAATATCAGACTCTTCTCAAATGCTTGTTTACACGGTAATGCTTGTAGAAGCAAGATTCAAAGGCTAACTTCATGGTATCGTTTCATACTTTCAGTTTATGTAATTTTCATGTTTTTTCTACCCTTCAGTTTAACTGACCCCAACATTGAGATTATTTAAAGAGGACACCAGAATGACCCTCTTTGGCCTGTTCATTTTTTATTCATGCCCTATAACACCCTTTTTCCTTTCCTCTGACCTAAGTTCATTCTTTTTTATCTTTTCATAAGAAACAGCTTGTTATCTTCGAAAATAAACCATTGATTGTCAATATGAGAAAATGGAGGGGCATGGTAGGGTACTGTGGAGGTTGGATGATATAATTACAATTACTTTCACTTCTATTTTCTGCCGTGTTCTCTATGTTTTTATCACTAATGTTTCAATAAGATGCACTTAGCAGGCCTTTTAGTCCCAGCTCCGTCTTTGTGATACTGTGGAAGATGTTATGGTTTTCTTTGCTCTAATGCAGTGTAAATATTGCATGGCTTTTTAGTGTGAAAATCTTGTTTATAAACACCAGAAGGTAGAAAAGCTATACTGTAGGACAGGACTTGTTTGCTAGTGTGTTGGAGTGACCATCCTCTATTTCATCCACACACTAAGAGCTGTGCCTCACAGAGATGAAAGCAGAACTCTCACCATCTTCCAGGAAACTCCTGGAAAAGTCTCCTCAGCATCATAATCAGTCTTTGGCATAATACCATTTGAAGGCCACCTATTAGCCTGCAAATCTAGAGGCTAGCAGATCAGGCCACCTAAACTGAAAATATTTCCTAGAGTAGATGGTTGAGGTGCTGGTAAAGCCTTCAAACTGTATGTCATTGGCAGCCTCAGACTTGACACACCATCTCACACTGTCACCAAAACCTTTTCTCATTTTCTATATATTCTCAGAGAATCTCTCCATACCTGTGTTGTTCAGAGTAGTAAAGGACTCAGGGCTTAGGGAAGAAAAGCAGGGTCTGACTTTCTGAAACCAAACGAACCATAGTGTACTCCAGTGTTCCTGAAGATAGCTGCCTCTCCCACAGCCACATGAGGCACAGCTGTGGCTGACCCACTAGTGGTCTGGCATTCACATACTGCCTGCCACTGCTCTGTATGACCCTATTGACTGATGACATGAGGGAATGAAAAAATGCCAAGCCTTGGACACCACAAACAAAGACAGGCACAAACTTCACCACAATCCACTTGTGATCCCAGTGGAACTGTGTGGGTTATTTGAAATTTAATGGGCCTGCCAGCATGCTGATCACTACAAATCATTTATTTTAATGCAAATGTCACAGCAACTTCACTGACAATAAATGATTCTTCTGAATTTGCTCTACTGAAACCAAGGACAGAATTTGTGAATTTTTCAGGTTTTAGTTAAAACTCTAGCTGCAACTTACAAAATGATCCATGCTGAGCTGTAAAATACCATAACAAAATTTTTTTCCCTTTTTTCATTGTGACAGCACTTAGCATTTTTGTTTGTAACTTCTTTTTTTTTTTAAAGAAAGACTTGCTTTCCCCCTGCACACACCTGATGTAACATGGCTGCAACACAGTGAATAAATACACCCATTATGGACGTAGGGAACTAAACACTGCTCACTTGCTCTTGTGCCATAAAGAATACACAGTCACATTCATTCACAGAGAATGATCACATTCATGGCACTTGGTATGCTACTATTTTTACTTCAATCCTATAGTTAGATTCTATATTTTCAATAGTAGAAAAGGGAGAAACTTTCTCACTGAAATCTGTTTCCTAGTCCTTGGTACCACATGAAATTAAGGACACTGTCCAGCAATGATTTGAGAGCAACAAAAACATCACAGGGTTAGAAATACAGCTTGGGTTTTGCAGAAGGCTATTTGGTGCACTAGACATGGACTATTTATACAGCTAATTATTTTCTACAAGTTTTTTTGTTTCCTTCAAAATGGACAACCCCTTCTATGAGATTGATGCATTCGTACATGTTAGCAAATACTGACTGCATGAGTGAACTAGTAATCTACTACACTGGGCTTCTTACCTTTTGAAATCAGATGAATCATGACGTACCATGACAGCCCTGTCCTGTTTCAGAGATTTCATTTTCACAAAGACAGACCTGAATCAGAAGTGCAAGCCTCATAAAGCTACAGGAAACAAACTATGCAGTCCTGTTTCAATGTTTTGTTTCTACAGTGGTTCTAGAAGGAATTAGGCTCATAACCTCAGGGTTCCAGCATGATTTAATTATATTATATATTTGTTAACTTACACCAAGCAGTTACAGTGCAATGAATGAAAGACAAAATATCAACAGCTCCAAACTCACTCTCAGGTTATACTTGTTAAATTCCTTTGTATGGCATTACTTCAATCTCAAGGCAATGTTAGCAAAACCTTGATCTATTCTTTTCCAGGATGGCAAAATGCCAGGCCTTCAGCTTTTGGCTGGGACTGCATGAAAGCTGTGGTATGGTTCACGGTGTTTTCAGTACAATAGCCCCCTTTGGCACAAGTGTTTACATAGAAATACATAGGACTTTTAGAAAATACCTATTTATAGTTCAACACAAGGTGTAGAAATTACGGAATCCCAGATCTCTGTCATAGAGTAATCTGCTAAATCAACTCCCAACGATACAGAGTGACAATTTCTTCTCTGACAAACCTGAGGCTGTTTTCAGCCATCTGACAAAACCAAAACAAATTAAAAAGCAGAGCACTGTTTTGATTTATATTATGCAAACTATCATGCTTTAATATTGTATTTCTTAAACACATTTCAACATTTTGGAGAAAGATAAACTGTTATTTAGAAAAATTAATTAAAGATCACAGAAGTAAAATTTGAAAAATTGTGAACAAATCTATTAATACTTGTTCAAATACATGTGTTTTCAAATTGAACAACACATATTCTTCATTTTGTGTTTTTATCCTAATATCTATTCTAAATATGCTGTATCTTTGCATCTATGGGAAGAAACCAGGTAGAACATGGGTTTGCAAAAAGAATATTTATTTGATTTTGTAAAGTACCTGGAGAAGTAGCAACAGTGGACGTGGAAATTGAAACAAACCTTTGGAAAAGAACATGAAAAAATCTCAGTGCATGCTGTTTGCTAGCTATGGGTTTAGATCTCTGCAGGCTGCTGTGAACTATTTGGCCTAGGAGTAAAAGAAAAGCTTCTGTTGTTGTACTCTTACAAATTTAGGGAGTATGGTAAGTCAAACAATGAATGCTCTTTTAATAGTCATAAAACCACAACTATTTCCTTGATTTTATTCACTCCTAAAAAATGAAAACTCTGTTTTCATTGAAATTATAGAGGAGCTAATATTTCATCCAGTATCCACATTGATCTGCAAGTTTAAAGGAACAGAAAGTTTCCGATCCTCTGGGTTTTCAGTCTTTGAACACAGAAACATAAAAAAGTGAGCACCAGGCTTGCTGCTTGCTTCCCAGACAGTTTGTGACCTCAGCAGTCTTCTGGCAACCTCACCCACTCACCCTGACCTCAGCTGCTTTCATGCCTGCTATACAGGGCAGAGCAGACACGTTTCCTACATGGAAAAAGCTTGCACAGGAGCACCAGCTTGTTCTGGTCTACCCTGTGAGAGAAGCTCGACAGGCGCAAACCCGCTGGTTGTGACTGCTCTGAATCCACCCTCGCTCCCCCTTCCTCTCCACGCAAGAGGTCCCAAAAATTTTGAAAATACTGAATCCTGATGCTTTTTGTTCTTAATCAGGGGGAGAGGATGTATGGGGGGAAGGGGAGTTTTGGCAGCCAGCAGAACACTTTACCTTGCTCTGACGGGAAGGACTCATCCAGCAAGCAAGGACAATAGCTCACTTGTGCCGGGCCCTACCACATCATTGTCACACAGGAAATTGTATCCGAAGGTCACAGGAGCAGACTACTGCCCAACTATATTTTCACAGGAGGAGATGTAAACCTGATGGATTGAAGGAACATTACACACTGGACCTTGCTGGGAGGCTGGTCATATACAATAACAAATTTGCAGTTAAAGAGCACAGGGGTTTAATGAGCTTCCCTTATTTCAAAAAAATTCTTTCCCCTCACCCAAATTTGGGCTTTTTCTTTCTGAGTTAGTGCTAGAATACTACAGTACCTCAGTTATAATTCTAATTGAGCATCACGACTAGAATGATGAATAATTATTCTGTTGTACAATTATTAAACTCAATTAATTGGATTTTAAAGTAGGGTGAGGGAGAGGAATCACATGAACACTTGCTGTTCCAGCCTACAGAATAATCTGAATTCATGTTCACTGACTATTTTATATGTCTCTGGTCAATAATTCTATAGAATTGAAACTTATTTGTTGCCCATTTTCACTGTTAAAATAGCTAGCTCTCTGTGCTAGACAGTTTCAAGGACGAGATTCTGTAAACATAGCTATGTTGTTGTAAAAATTATCTTGTTTTTACATTCCTTTTCCATGGACACAGATCCTTTGATGGACATTTCTTTTAACCACTGTAGTTAAAGACGGAAGTGTTAATTTTCTCCAATGAACTGTGATTTCAAAAAGTGTATATAAGAATTAAACGAAGGTGGGTTCCCCCCCCTTCCGCCCTTTGCTCTGAACACGACAACTTTGACTCCGTCTTTTCTGTTCTGCGTCTCCGGCAGATAAGCCATAATAAGCGGTAATACTTATTGAAGCTGTTTCTCCCACAAGACTCCAGTTGAAGGACCTGACATTTGCAATTGCACGACCTTGTGTGTAGCACCATCTTTTCAAACTCTTGGTTTTCATCAGAATGACTTGCAGGAGTTATGAGAAGAGAATGAAATCTTTCTTTAAGTTTCACAAGAATTTTAGAACATATATTAGGAGGAGCTTTCTATTGATAGATACAGCCAGCAGCATAGGTGTGTAAGGCCTTGCCTGCTTGGACAAGTTTCATTTCATGCAACCAAGAAGGATAATTGTGAGCTAGGTATTCCATCTGGAAAGAGAACTTCCCAGTACTTCCTTCATACTAACAAGTCACAAATTACATTCTCCCAGAAAACATGAAAGACAGTAAATCGGAACCAACAGCCTCAAACCATACTGTCATATCATAAGAGGACTGGAGCAAGATCAAAACCCTGGGACCCCTTAGAAACACAGAATTAAGGAGAGCATGCCTAGAAAGCAATCTCTGAGCCACATTACAAAGGAAGTAAGTTATTCCTCCCCCCTTACCTCTGAAAAAACTGTTTCTACTGTTTTGACCTCAGAAATAACTTTTTTCTGACTAACCCTGAGTGAATAAGGCCAAACAGAAGCAGACCATTCAGGTCCCTGAGAAAATTAGTATTGGCAGCAGCAGTAGTAAACCTCAAAAAGCACCAGTGGCCCAGCAGACATCCATGCATATTGTGGCAATACCTCTGCCACGCTTCTGATCTGGTATACACAGCGTGCAACTGCAGCACAAACCTCCCAGATGGTCTCTACATGACAAGCAGATGCAACCCTCTCTTGACTAATTCATGTAGGTTCCTTGCAGCATACAAGGCTGGAAGCCTTTCATAGTGTCTACCGGGTGCTGCAAGAACTGGTAACTTATGCCTTCAGCCAGTCATGTAACCTGTACTTTTCAGTCCCTAAAAGGCAAAAAAGAATAAGCTGACACAACTTAAGGGACAGGTCATGGACAAATGCGTGCCTCTACAACATGACTAGCACAGTACATGTGCAAAATAGAATAGATTATAAACTCCATGACAATTTTTTGGGAATACAAACCATGCCAGCCTCCAAGAAAGGAAATAAACCCAGAATTTTGTCAGATAGCTCCTGTTTAAAGTCTTCCAGAGAAGCTCTAGGCAGTAGAAGTGTCCTTTTGTCCTGAAGAATAGACCATTGCCAAGTTATGCATGTGGAATTCAGAGTTTGGCTATGTCTGGCTGGATGTTACATTTTGACTTGCTTCAGGATATGAGATCAACCCTCCAAGTGATGAGCCCATGGCCAACAGGGATTTTGAAAGAAGTCTTCTTTCTTCTGTAGAGTGGCTGAATAACCTCATACAGTTAGCACTTTTGCCTTTCTCCTGCTTGTTCAGATATTCCAACATAAACCCAGAGACTAGGAAAAGGAAGCCCATCTTTTCATGCAACATTGTTGTCCTCCTGGAATTTGACTATATTCAGGGGGGCTTTCTCTAGGCTTAGGCAAGTTGGTACAGAAAGGTGGTCTGGAATGTCTCTAGTCTTGCTGTCTTGGGACAGTTCAGTAATACACACATTAGCCTATTTACTTCCTCAGACTCTTACATTGGAGGGAGGAATGGTTTCAGGGCACTACAGGATTATCTTTACACTGCAGTAGCCATTACAGAGCTGTATGGCAATACCAATAGAAGACAGACTATGCCTCTGATCAACAACAGGCTGCTAAGAAATTTGATTTCATCACTAAATCAAACTCTGAATACGTCTACAGTTCTTCAGGCTCTTACTTATGTCTTCTCCTATTTGTCTTTGTAGAGGAATTAATTTTGTTTAGGAGTGTTTATTTTTTTGTACTCTCACTTGTGAGCTAAACTTGATGCATTATTTCAAGTGATTATCACTAAAAGCTTCTGAATCTATATACGATTATGTAAAAAAAAATTGTTTCATATTCTTTGGTGTTTCAGACATGTAGAATTCACTCTGTCTCCCTTTCTGTTCTTTTTTGTCTCCTTCCCACAGGTTTATAATTATAATCAGTACAGAAGACTTTTGATAACAAACATTAGAAAAATAGAGAAAGCCAGACAGTGGGAAACACAACCACCTGGCCTAAAACAATCCTCTAAACATCTACTGAAAAATACCCAAATCTCTATATTTTTGATTTTTTATTCTCTGTATTTCTTTTATACACAGTCACTAATATTCCCTCATGGAATAAGGCTTGACCTCCAGTTTTGAATGTCAGTGGTATGCATGAGTTATTAAGAGTGTAGACCAATCTAACAAACAAATTATAATTATCTCAGCAAAAATACCTCTATCAAGGACTAGAGAAGTGGAGAGAAAAGGATGGGTCATGGAACAAAAGAAAAATGTTCAACTTGGAAAGCAAGTGCCCTGCTCAGCATCAACTACCATGAGAAATAATTTCATTATTAATAGCTGTTGTCTTAAACTAGACGTGAGAAAGTTGCAGAAGACACAAAGGCTTCAACAATGATTTCCAATTGTATTGAAATTTCTTAAAGCATTCTTAATATCCTACATGCCCTATAGTTATATTATTTTCTTTTTCTTTTTCTTTGACTCTTTATACTTGTGGTGTTTTTTCTTTGCATATTTCAACTTGTGGTACTTGGTGTGTAGCTGTTTGAAAAATCTTCTTTCCCAAGTGCGTTTGAATGAAAAAAAAAAAAAAATTCTCTGCACAGACAGATAAGCATATTTTATTAGTTTAGTGAAGAAATTAACTGGGAAGCAAAAGCAAGTGCCAAAACATCAGAAGAACTGCAGAGTTGATTAACTCCATGTAGTTTTACACAGGGTAGATTGCTACTAAACAAGAACCTGTTCAAAAGACTTCACTTAAACTTTTTTCACTTTATTTGAAGAAAATACAGGGAAGACCTCTTTCTGCTAAGTTTTCAAGGAATTACTTTTGCATTCCTTTTTTTTTTTTTGGTGTAGAAATTCAGAGAGGTAGAAAATTTCATTGAAGCTTTCCCATATAAAAACATGGCAGATGAGGAAATAATAGTACGGGTTTGAAATAACAGATTTTCTGGGAGGTTTTACATTACAGAGGAGAAAACTAATTTTTCCTCAACTTTTGGTGAACTTTGGCAGTATATTTAAAAACTTGTAGATACAAATTAAAGAAAACTTGAACAGCACAGAAATCAAGTCCTCAATAAAAGAATGCAACATGTGGAAGAATGAAATTCTAGCATTTAAATTTATTAATTATTAATGTGACTGAATCACACTGAAAAAATAATCCTTGCCTATTCTGTAACTATACTGCACAGTTTTCTGAAACTTCCTCTCAAGCAGCCACAAGTGCCAAGGACAGGATATGAGGTGGGATGGCCTACTGGACTGAATAATTTCTTTGAACCAATGCCAATCCCATGGTTTAACCCTAGACAGCAATTATCACACAGCCACTCGATCACCAGCCTTCCGTTGCGATGGGGGAGAGAATCAGAAGGATAAAAGTAAGAAAACTTGTGGGTTAAGATAAGAACAGTTTAGACAACAACAACAGTAACAGAAAGCAAAACAACAAAAAAACCAAAGAAATAGAATCCATTAAGAACAAGTTATGCAAGTGAAGGGGAAAAAAAAGCTTTACATGGACTGAACATAAAAAAGAAGGTGGGGAAAACAGGCTAGGTTTTTCCTGCCTCAGACAAAGGCAAACCCATCTGTGGTATTGCTTTTGCTCAAGGACCTGAGCAATTGGGGTTTTCTATTTGAGCTTGCTGTGTGATCAGTGAGAGTCCCTCCATGTACCATCAGTATCATCAGTTGTATGATCTGTAGAGGAGACCCTTCCTTTGATTGTCCAGCCCAGCACTGGTAGTCAGGTTGCCAGGAAGAGGTGGGCTTCAGTGCCCATCACTTCTAGAGCAGCTTGAAACCCTTCATAAGCTTCCAATACATCCTTTTCAGCTGGAGCATAAGGGGCCTCAGGTCTTCTGTATTCCTGGCTCCAAAAGCCTAAGGGTTGACCTTCAGTGTCCCCTGGTGCTTTCTGACAGAGGCTCCAGGAAAGACCATTCTCCCCAGCTGCAGTGTAGAACACATTGTTTACAATTTATGAATCATGAATTATCACTTTTAGTTTATTCAAACACTTTGCTGTTGCTCAGAGCCTGTGTTGGTTTTGCAGGGCCCTTTTTTTTTTTTTTT
>VZRZ01008650.1:6485-23356 GCA_013398175.1 Climacteris rufus
CCTCAGCGCCCGCCGCCCTCAGCGCCCGCCCCTCACGGAGCCCCTGGCACGGCCGGGCTCGGGGCGCGCCCCAGCAGCAGGGACAGCACAGCCGCCTCTTCCCCTTCTCCTGCGCGTGTTCTGTTGCCTGAAAAGGCTGCCCAAAAGCTGAGAGCGGTCAGGAGTAAGGCAATAAAAGCTGGGGGTTTATTCCAAAGGCCTTCAAAGGTACATTCAGGGCAGGCAGAGCCCCTCAGGGGCATCACCCAAAATGGACAGCGAGTCACGAGTTCTCCACACCTTTATAGATTTGGTCCATTTGCAGAGCAGCATCAATTCACCAATTAAAGCTTTGCAATTTCCCCCCGGCTCCCTCAGCTCTCTNATTTCCCCCCGGCTCCTTTAGCTCTCCCCTCCTTTAGAAGCTGGGCCTGGGCAGTCTGAGTGTCCTTGAAGAGCGAGCCCAGAGAGGCCCTGCTCTGTCTATAGAGAACAGCAGCCAACAGGCTATAAAGCATACACGCCCGGAAATACAGGATTTGAAAAATATAAGGGTTAAACCTAAGGCAACAGTTCAGCCTGAAAAAAGAGGCTCAAGGGAGACCTTACCACTCTCTACAACTCACTGAGAGCAGGGTGCAGCCAGGTGCGGGTCGGGCTCTTCTCCCAGTGACTGACAGAACATTGACATGTTTTAAAAAAAGATGAGATGTGACACTCAGTGCCAGGGTTTCGTTGATGAAGAGGTGTTAGGTCATAGGTTGGACTTGGTGATCTCAAAGGTCTCTTCCAACCTGGTTTGTTCTGTGATTCTGTGAACACAAGGACACAGTCTCAAGCTGCGCCAGGGGAAGTGTAGGTTGGACATCAGGAAAAAATTCTTTAGTGAGAGAGTGATTGGGCACTGGAATCATCTGCCCAGAGCGGTGGTGGAGTCACAGTCCCTGGAGGTGTTTAAAAAAAGATGAGATGTGCCACTCAATACCATGGTTTGGTTGATCAGTTGGGTCATAGGTTGGACTTGGTGGTCTCAAAGGTCTTTTCCAAGCTTGTTATCCTGTGATTCTGTGATTCCTGCACCTCTGTTGGAAAGGGGATAGAGGGGGCACAGTGGCTCATGGTAGAGCTCAGAGCACCTTTTTGTTCCAGGGCAGTGGGAGATCAGTCAGCTCTCAGTTCCAGTCTGCCAGACACAGCTGATACACAGGTTTATGGTTGAAACCTCTTGTGCATTCCTTGCAAAGGGCAATCTAAACACACTGCTGGCTATTTCAGAGGAAGGGGATAAAGCTGGACTTCCTTCTTCTCCTGACTGTCTCCAGCTCTTTGCTATATTTTAACATGTTTTTTGCAGACATTTACTGAGCAAACCAGGTACTCAAAATCCACTGAAAACTGTGGGTGTAGAGAGCCCAACTCCCCTCCTTCACAGCTCAGTTTTCTAAATTTTCCTCCTGGACAACCACAGAGTGTCCTTCAAAGTGAACACTTTGTCCAGTGTGTGAGAAATGTTCGGGTTGGGAACCATAGCCCTAGTCTTGTAACATTTATAGTCAGATTTCTGCCAACCTGCTTTGGTAGCCACAGTGCAGAGTCTGTCCAGGAGCTCCCTGGAAGCCTAAAGCACATGTTGTTGCTGTTGCTGTCCCTCCTACTGCTTTGCTTGACAAAAACCACAGAAAAAATCCATTTGGGAATAAAATGGTGTGCAGACAGAGCTTTTGATAGGTACTGGTTTCAATTCAGATGGAAAAAAGAAGGAGAAAGAGCTGAAATGCCTTTGGGCATTAAAAAAGCCAGGAAAATGAACCCACAGGCTGGACAAGCTCCACATGTGGTTGAGCAGGTGAAACCAGGCTTGGTCCTGAGAGCCAAGAACGAGGTTCATGTCCAGACCCTGCTGCACACACAGGAACAGAGGACTCTGTACATCAGCAAAACTGCATCAATATTCCCTGTCTCCATCAGCCTTTCCTCCTCTCACAGAGGTGCAGGCAGCAGCTGCAAGACTCTCACTTGTAGGGGCATCACTTTTTTCACTCAAGGCTTGCCTGCACTTGGAGGTTAATTGAGATCCAATTAAAGCAGTTCTTGAGTCACATCTCACTGAGGAACATTGTCACTAGGTTGGATCCAGGCCCATCCTGGGTACACAACATTTGAGTTGCATCCATTCAAACAGGGAGCAGACCCTGCCTGAATGGCCAGGGAACACTCTGGTCCATGTCTTTATTTCAGAATATGTGGATAAAAATGTCGAGGATATGTCTAGGAATGATATAAGAGCATAAACAACCTTTTCCAGATCTGATGGAAACACCACCTTCTGTCACAAGGTGTGAACAGGAAGACAATGGAGACACAGGCACACATGGTTTAGGTTATTTTCTCTTGGCAACCCCTCAGCTGGAAGTTGACACATACCTACTGGTGATAATTGGCAATAGGAATCAACACCAGGGTTTAAGTGTTAACAGGCCCAAATAACAGCTTGGTCTGGAATTCCAATAAAATCCTTGAAGAAAAGAAAAGCAGTTGGATCAATTTCCAACCTGCCACACAGGCACAGATCTGTGAATGCAGATATTTCACTGAAGAAGCACCTTATCCTCCCGGTATCTTAATTTAAAAGTGATTGACTTAAGCCAAGTCAAAATAAATCTCCAATAAAAGAAAAAGCAAATGTTGAGTGGGTTTTCCAAACCCATTTGGGGCCTTGCCCATGTCCCACAGCCCAGGGGTGCCCTGTTCAATGTGCAGGGCTGGCCACTCCAGCAGCACACACAGCTTTGCAGGGACACATGCACTGGTCAGACAGTGACTGCTTCCAGCAGGAGCTGCACACACAGGAGGGGCTGCCAGCTCTGGGAGAAAAATCAGAGGGGTTGCTAAAAGTGCTTTTCAGTCTTTTGTTTAATTAGCACATTATTGTACAAAGTAGGAAAGGTTTGTCAGCACTGCAGTGGTCAGCTGGGTTAAGGGACACTGTGCCACTCACCCACCTTGCTAAAAGGCATTTCTGTACAGTCATGGTTGGGAAATGGAGGCCCAGTGGTTTTTAGGGTTTTCCTGATTCTTGGCACACAGTGAAAGGAAAAATGAAAAGTGTTATTCTGGGCAGATCACCACTTTGCTCACAGCAATGCTATAAAGTTGCTGTTGCCTCCAACACCTTGAAGTTCAGTTGCTGGCCTGAAAAGGAACTTTTTCATCAGTCTGGCAGTAAGGATCTGTTTTGATTCTCGGAATTATTTAAAAGTCAAAAAGTCCAAAATAACATTTGATTCTTTGATCTTATTTTCAAACTCTAATATCACACAAGCAAGCTGGAAATGCCCTTGACAGAGTGAGGGAGCTATTCAGCCCATGAAGGTTGGTGCTTGTGGCAAATTTGAAAGCATTTGCCTTGACTGGATGGTGACAGCAAACCCACAGAGAGCATCAGGAGCACTCAGAGAATTACAAAGGAGCTGATTTGGTTACTGAGGGGCTGGTTTATTAGTCACACCTTTTGCTAGACCCCAGTGCTTTGGCACTCACAGTCGTGGATGATCCAAAAAAGGCTTTGAAGGGTTCCTGTGGGACTGCACAGAGCATCCCAGCATCCCAAAGAGCTGGGGCTGAGACCCTGAGCTTCACACAGCACCTCAGCTGGCCCTGGGAGCGGGGAATGCTGCCCCTCTGGGCTGCTGCTGCCCCTGGGAGCACAGAAAGGAGATAGCAGAGCTTTCTATGGGGCTGCACACTGTGCTGGCAGCTCCTGGCAGTGAATCCTCCCTCCCAATGCTCTCTGGAGCAGTGGCCTTTAAAAAAGTGGAGCCAGAAGGAAACACTTGGAACTGCTGACGTTTTGCCCCAGGCTCTGAGAAGATATTAAGTACCCAATTCCCAGTAATTTCCTCCTTAAATATCACTGGAGCACATGTGGAGGCTGTGCAGCCCCTGCAGAGGGTACACCAGTGGTCAGCCTTCCTTGGAAATCAGCTCTAACACATGGGCTGTTGTTTAAACAAAATGTAAGAATTTTTTGAGTTATCCAGGAATTCAGATGGATCTGAGAGGCAGGGGAACGTGCTGAAAATATGAAAAATAGCTTTGTAGAACAGACAGAAAATTCAGTTATGCAATGAAACAGGATAAATGTGTCTCAGATGAATATCAGACAGGGCTTTCTCTACCAACAATAATATTTTTAGCCTTTTAGCTTAATGGAAGTACCCTACAAATCGTAATTTCAGGCCAACCTGTCTTCAAGACACTAAAAAAATTTAAAACTCTGTTGGGCCCAGAATGCTGCATCTGTTTCTGAGAAGCAGTTTGAAAAGAAATGCACAAAGAATAGCGTGAGCATGCAGGCACAGCTATCATTAAAATCCAAATTAAGAAAAATAACACTTGATTTGCTCCAGACACAGCTGAGTTGCTGGACCTAGTGCTTAACAAGATGCTAATTCTTGGGAACTGAGGGTGATTTCAGTGCCTATTATCACCAGAGAGACAGAACTCTGCAGGAGCCAAACGCCTGGGAGGGTGTACCTGAGCCTGTACTCGTGCAAAGAAAGATCACAGAAGGGTTGGGGTTGGAAGGCACCTTAAAGCTCACCTCGTTGCAGTGCCCAGGATTCCCCAGGACAAGAAGGATAACCATGGCTGTGCTTGCTGGGCTGAGAGCACAGAGCCAAACTTTGCAGCAGGGAAGCCTCGTGGGGTGCTCAGGGTGCACGAGCACGTCTGGATGTGCTGGATGTGCTGGATGTGCACAGTGGCAGCTCCTGCAGCTGGGACCCTGACATCCTTGTCCCAGTAACTGCAGGTAAAATCCAGCTGCTGCTGGGAGAGGCAGTGCCAAGGGCATCTCTGGCTCCCTCTGTCCCTCCCTGCCCTTCACACTCTCTCACAGCAGCAGGGTCCGTGCACTCAGCTCTGTTGGGGAAGATGGAACAGGAAAGCCTTATAAATATGATTGCCTGGCAAAAGATGCTGAGAATATAGAAACTACAAGCGAGATTGAACTGAAAGCATGCTCTGAGATACCAAGCCTTAGTTACTGAACAACTGCAAAACAATGGCCAGCAAAAGTAATCCCCTTTTAATTAAACAATACCCTCTGCTGCAGACAGGTCCAAGGGTCAGAGCAGACCCCACTGATGTGGAAGAAGAAGTCCAAAGAATGGTTTTTAAGGTTTAAAATGTAATGCAGCATGGTAATGTAACAATTCTTATAGGCTGTATGTAAGTGCTATAGGATTTGTATCCTGTACTAGATTGGTTAGTGAAAATTACAATATTCAACACAAAAGATTTATTGAATTGTAAAGGAGGCTCTTGCTCTCTTGCCATGACTCTCTTCACCTCTTCACTCTCTCTCTCCTGCTCTTACCTCCTGCTTCGAGCTGTGGCTGGCAGCTCCAAGCAGGTCCCCTGCACCCACACCCTTCACAATAAACCTCCTGCTCTCAGACCTGACTCCAGAGATCTCTCCTCTCCATCCATCCCAACCGTCCAAACCAGACCAGCAGATGCACCAAAACCTACCCAGCTCTGTGACTGGAGCTGTTACAGAAGGGAAAATTAAAATTATTTCCAAGCTCCATGTTTGAAGGCAACCTGAATCCCTACAAAGGAAGCATCCATCTCCCTTTGCTCCTGTGTGCTGTCTAGTGTGTGTACAAGTGCTGGGTTAGCCCTGTTTATGTGCAGGAGCTGATCTCCCTTTCCAGCAGGGGACAGGACAATGAGTGTGGCTCTTGGCTGCTGCTTCTCCCTTCAGTCCCTGCAGGTGATGGACAGCTGCAGAGAAAATATTCTGTGCTACAGCAATAAGTCAAACAGAAAACAGATTGCTGGTCACAAACAAACAAACAAATTAAGAAAAACCCAAGTGAGACCTGTCTGAAGGAAAAAAAAGGAAAAAAAAAAGAAAAAGAGAGAAAAAAGCAACAATTAGCCTTATCCTGGTGAGCACTGGAGCAGAGGAGGAGACAGCCCTTTTCGTGGCTGTGGCTTACAGCAAAGGGAAAGGCAAAAGCTTTAGATAGCCCAAGGCCACCTATCTAACGGGGTTTGTCTTTGAACTACAAATCCAAAAGTAAATTCTCATTAGTTCCCACCTCTGGTTTGGAACAGAAGGATGCAGGTGCAGAACAGAAACCCTCTGGGTGGAAAGGGGAAGCAGGCACCCCCTCTCCTGATGTGCCAGTAGCACCAGAATGTTCACGGTGCAGCTGTCTGCAACACTCTGCTCTCCCCAAGAGCAGTTTGAGGTTTCCCACAAGTATTTCTTTCATGGTAAGAGAGCCATGACATTCCTAACAAGTAAACATCTGCCTTAGTATTGAATACTTTTGTTTATATTGAGACAAGTGAGAAAGAAAACAGAAGTCAGGAGCCCATGTTTCAGAAGTGAAAACCATATAACCATATTTTTTCCTCCAAATACCTTGATCTCTAAATCCTCTGAAGGCATAGGCAAGGCAACTGAAACAGGCCTGGAGATTTATGAAGCACTGACTCACATCCAACTGCTTTGTTGCCCTTGCACACTACACTCTCATTTGGCTG
The DNA here is from genome assembly GCA_013398175.1 of Climacteris rufus. NCBI lineage: Eukaryota > Metazoa > Chordata > Aves > Passeriformes > Climacteridae > Climacteris > Climacteris rufus. The sequence continues at coordinate 13,026 of VZRZ01008650.1, forward strand.
CCTTTTCCACCCCACACAATAGATTTTAATTTTCAGTCGGGTGTTAGCATAAGAATATGAGTGCCACAAAGATTTATCCATCCCCATTTACATCTTAAAAAGGATGAAGCTATTTAGTTACTAAAATGTGCTCTGAGATGCTGGGAGCTTTGCACTTCCTGAAGGCCTCTGTGCTCTAAGAGCACCCTTGAGAGCACCTTTCATTTTTGCTGAATTCCCCAATTCGGGTGCAACAGTAAAAGGCTGGACCAAAGCCCTGCAGGAAGATGCTGTTTGCTTGAAGCACTCAGATTAGCCCAGGAGACTGGTTTGAATCATGCCCTGGTGGAGGGACAGATGTGGGCTCAGTGGAGACTGTTCATTCCATAATGAAACCTTTCTCCAGAGAAGCCCCTTTGGAGACAGCCTAACTTTCAGGAATTCCAGCAGATGTGTCCATAGGACTGGTTTAGCCATTTTCTCCCTGGCCTGTGAGCAGCACACCTTTGCAGCATCACTGGGAAAGGAATAAAATCCCTTTCCACACACTTCTTTCCCCTGGAAAACTTACCCAGAGCTGGGAACCTCATGCACTTTAGTATCTTGGAGCACCTCCCTTCAGCTCCATTGCCTCAGGAACAAAGCCCAGCTCTGGCAGCACTCCCTGGCTTGGTGGCCACTGTCTGCTCTGTACCTGTTATTCCCAAAGCACAGGCTGGAGAGCCCAGGGACCCTGGTGTCCAACCCTTCCCTGCCCTTTGCATTTCCTTGCCTTTGCCCACCTCAAGGAGACAACTCAGGTGATTTTCTGAGCGTGGTGCCACTGTTTATGTGGATGGAGCAAGCACAGATTTGTGTTGTAACTCCAGGTGCTGGGTGGAAAGGAAGGGACAACACAGCCAGGGAGCATTTGGAGAGAGGTATCTGAGGGGGACAGGAGCTCCTGCTGTCCCTTCTGCACAGGAGGAGCTGGGAATCCCTCATTTGTTGAAAGATTTCTCCAACAATTGACTCAAGTCTCTTGCAGCAAGCAGTCTGCTGTCCCAAAGTTACTTCACTTTGTTGCCAGGAGGGGAGAAAATGCAATTCACTGTCCATTGTTATCACTCCCTTCTTCTAGCAGAAACAGACAGTCCTGTTTCATGACCAAATTTATGACTTTATTATTGCTGCAGCAGTGACTGAGCCAAACCACAATAAACAGCAAGGAACAGTAACCCAGGACAGAGATAAATACAGCCCATAAAGTCCTGTTTAGCTCCTCAATTCACTGGTAATTTGGAGAAGTGAGTTTCTTTTGTCCCTGGCTCTTGCCTTTCCCTTGCACATGTCTCTCTTTTAAAGACCATGTGGAACTTTCTCCCCTCCCAGAGATGAAGCAGCCTGTGGTGAGGTGGCCCTGGCTGGACACCAGATGCCCACCAAGCCACTTGGAAGTGCCCAACACAGCATGGTCTCTGTAAGCACACAGGAGGACAATTCCTGCCCTGAGAGACGTAGGAACAAATCTGTAGAGCCATTCTGACCATTTTCTCTTCGGGGATGCATCCTGTGCTTGCAGTCCTGTGTTTTATTCAGGTCTGATCCACAGGCATAACTCCTGGGATGGGGCAGTTTACCTGCCTGCAGTGGTATTAAAAGGGTTTAGACAATTGCTGTAATTTTGTAACACACAGTGAAATTAAGAAATTAAGAAAACCCAGATCAAGAGTTATATTCCTTTTGAACAGGCAACAGCAAAAGGGTTCTCCCTGGAAAATCTAGAACAAATTCTCTTAATATCAGAAAACGAAAATCCTCTTTTACTGTGATAATTGAAGCCATTTGTTGCGAGAAACCCGAAATAAAAGTAGAAGTAACATCCTGACCATACACTTAGAGAACTTCAGCCTGCAGACAGAAGCAAATGCTTTCTGCAGTTTGAACCAATAACAGCTTTCAGGAAAAATGTACCTCCTTTCCACACACTTGCCACCAAGGTCCATTTTTAAACCCCAATATGCAAAATTGCAGCTCAATGTCATTTTACAGGAGATCTGAGAATTCCCAGCAAGTAGAATTCATCATCTGGTAATGACTTTTTTTTTTTTCCAAGGAATATTTTTTCACTCTTCTTCTTGTCATCTTTGGCCTGACAAGACAACCTTTTGCTATAGCATTAGTACGTGGATAATGTACTTTTAATGAGGTTTATGTGCAACTCTTCCTTGCAGAAGAAAAGAAAGATGTAACTGTTGAAGGAAAATTGGAGATTCTTTACTCTCAGCCAGTACACCTCCCATATTCTGAACCCACTAACGCTGCCTGCAAGGCAGGCCCTTGGCCTGTCCCCAGAGCAGCATTTCTGCAGCAGCAGGATCCTGGCAGCACAACCCTGCTCATTGCAGGTTTCTGGTGGATGGGTCCTTCCAAACAGGGTTCCTGCCATGACAGGCTCCTTTGGGCTGGAGCAACCAGCCCAGCACTGAACTGCCCACAGCACTGACCATCCACATGGCCCTTGGCCACAGAGTGTGAGCCAGCAGTGCTCAGAATTGTGCCCTGGGGCCCAAGGCAGCCACTGGGATCCTGGGAAGAGCATTGCCAGCAGGTCAGGGAGGTGATGCTGCCCTTCTCCTCAGCCCTGGGAGGCACCTGCAGTGCTGTGTCCAGCCCTGGGCTCCTCAGCACAGCAGGGCCAGGGAGCTCCTGCAGCGGGGCCAGCACAGGCTGTGGAGAGGCTGAAGGGATGGAGCCTCTCCCTGCCCAGGAAAGGCTGAGGGAGCTGGGGCTGCTCAGCTCCAGAGGAGCCCCAGCCAAGAGGGGCCCTCAGCCCTGGCTGTCCCTGTGAGCAGGGAGGGCTCAGAGCAGGGCCCAGCAATGGCCCCAGAGGAACGGGCAGGAACTGATGCCCAGGGAGCTCCCCCTGCACGGGAGGCAGAACTTCTCCCACAGATTGTCCAGAGAAACTGTGGATTCTGCCCTCACTGGGGACATTGCAGAACCGTCTGGACACAGCCCTGTGCCCTGTGCTCTGGGATGGCCCTGCTGGAGCAGGGAGCTGCCACCAGACGCCCCAGTGTGGTCCTTTCCACCCTGACCCATCCTGGGATTCTGTAATGGAGCATTACCTACTTCTGCCTCAGCATTTTATCTTCCTATCTGCTTTATCATTTATGCATTACAATGTATAAAAGATTCAGAAGGTGCTTTTTGTGTATAACAAAGATACACACTTAAACCAGAAACCAGGAAACCAGACATAAGGAATTTCAGGTACAGTAGCAAGGGTCACATCTGCTGAGCTACTGTTCCCTAGACCACACCCACTAAAATGCCTAAATTCTGGGTTTAAAAGTTTAGGTTAGTGCAGAGTGAGGCATTCTAGCTGAAGACTCTTCAATGAGGGATGAGGAAAGGCAGCACCATCACAAGCAAAGAACATGCACACAATAATCCCAGTGACTCTGTGATGCCCAGTGTGGGATATCCTGATGGCCAGAGTTGGATGCTTAAATTAATGCTCCAGGGAGAGCCAGTCCAGAGAGGGAGGTGATAAGATTGCACTGAAAGTAGTGCAACAAAAGTAGTGCCAGCAGCAACAAGCTGTGCCTCCTGCCCTGGGAGCTGCACTCCCACACCTCAGGCAGACACCTTCCTGTCTGTCACATTCCCAAAATTATTTATCCTGTACAGAACAGCTGAGTTTTGCAAAGGTCTCTGTTTGAGTGTTGAGTTGGGACTCCTGAGATGCACTTTGCTATTGACTCTCTCTGGGAGGCTCTCCAGCTTGATTAGGATTGGATTCCCTGCAGCCTTGAGGAAAGGCCTGGCTGGAATCAAACTCCTGGGTCGTGTCCCTGAGGTGTCCAGGGCAATGGATCGGTGCAGCCAAATGGGCCAGGGCTCCAGGGCCTGCACAAGGATTTTGGGAACCACATGTTCTGAGGAAGCAACAAAATCATTGGGGAAGCACAATGTACTTTTCCAAATCTCTCCTCCATTTTGCTGCTTGGTTGAGCCATAAATACATTTTAGTAGGAGGCTGCTGCATTTCAAATACTTTGTTTGGTTAGGAGACAAGCCCAAATGTCTTAACAATTGCAGTACCATTCTGCTGAAGCCTTCCAAGGAGTCACAGCTTGTACTTCACAGTGCTCCCAAACATCTCCTGTGTGAGGGCTCCAGCCTGGGCAGCTTTCAGGGCGAGGGGCACCCATGTGAAAGTGCCCTGGGAATGTGGCAGGACAGCGCTGCCTTGGGCTGAGCACCAGCCAGAGCCCCCACCCTGCACCTCCAGGGACATTTGAGGTGCTTCAAGACCAAGAAGCACAATATAAAATGGACAGGGGGGTTGTGAGGCACCCAAAGGCTTTGAAAGTCCCTTCCTTTTTGGATCAGTTGTGGGGATCTCTTGGAATGCTGAGAGAAGATTGCCTGTGCAGACCCAGCAATCCCAAAAGGTGACACAATTTAGGAGAAATATCACTTCCTTCCTCTACAAGCAGCCAGGAGACATTTCCTCAGCCATTTTTCATATTCCTAATACTTTTTTACTTCTTTCATTTTTATCCTTTTGCTTCACAGTTTTTCCTTTGAAAGTTCCTCCTCCTCCTTCAGCTTTCACATAATTTAAAATGATCTGAATGGTGTTTATGATGATGTGCAGCACTGAAGAGGCTCCCAGGTTGCAGTGATAGCCCCAGCATCGTTTTAAAGGACAGGAATGAGGCCAGCACTTCCTATTTGTAGGGCAGAAGATGGGACAAGAAACACATTTGTCCTGGATCAACAGCACTGATCTTCTTTGCCAAAAATGCAACCTTCAAAGACTTTGGAAGAGAGGTGTTGCAGAGAGGTCTTGGAGGTGGAAAAATAATACTCTTCTGGAAACTCTAAATAGAGTGAGAGGAAAGCAGAAAGAGGGATGGATGGCATGTTTGGAGAGCACGAGGAGCTGGTGAGGCAGATAGTCCTTGTGCCTGAAGACATCTGATGTAATTTATCCCATCTGCAAGCACTCCCTGCACTCATGCAAAACTCTGTTCTGGGGATTATCACATCCTTTCTTGTGAGGTTTTGTCTCACTAATTACTCAGTGCTGTTGCTCAAATCCTCGTCAATGGCTCTCAGAAGCAAAGGACTGAGAAACCACTGTCTGACACTGCTCAGAATCACACCTTGAGATGGTTACACTTAGGAAACTCAAGATGTTTCCAATTGAAAGAAAGAAAGAAATGTGAAGCAACATATCCCCTCCCAATATTTGTCTTCAAACAGAATTTTATCATTGATCACAAATATTACAACAAAAAGCATCTGCCCATCCCACAGTGTCATATGCCATTAAGATCTATAAAGTTTGGATGTCTTCTCTGTAAAAATCACAGAAAACTATTGAGTTTCTAGGCAATTTTTCTCTTATGATCAAAGTAGGGTCAAATAATTCTTTTGTATTTGAAAAAAGATTTAATTTCTTTGCAATTGAAAGTTGCAAAAGCAAGTGGTTCTTTAGGCAGTGACATCTCTTTTTCTACCATAAAGAATTTATAAGGCAAAGAAAAGTCTGTGTAAGTTTTCTATAACAATTGAAAAATTCTGATTTGACAGAAAGGTCCCACACATGAAACTTGATTTTCAAGATGAGACAAAGCTATACAGCTTCAATTTTCATTCTTCCTTTAATTGCATTCTCTTCTCTGCAATTCCAACCACATTGTCTGCTTCAGTGCAATCCTAAACAAAGCTTTATTTATTGAGATTTCAGGGAAAGAGAGCCATCCACAAAAACAATATTGCTGACTATAAAATACGTTCCTTGTGTTCGAAGAAATGGGAATGTTTAGCCCAACAAATGATGAAAAAAATGGAAATAGCCAAGTTTCCAGTTCTTAGCACTGAAACACTTTCAGTCCTTCACTTATTTGTTACATAAATTGAAAATGTATGTCTGTGGTAATTAATTAATTCCAGTGAGATATTAAAGCACAGGTGGAAATGTGACACTTACACAAGAGTGTGCGTGTTGCTGGAGAAAATCAAGTTTTCTGGACCATGTCTGAAGGTAACAGAGCTGGGAAGGGGCTGGAGCACCAGGATAGGATGAGGGAGCTGGGAAAGGGCTCAGCCTGGAGCAAAGGAGGCTCAGGAAGAACCTTCTGGTTCTCCACAACTCCTGCCAGGAGGGGCAGCCAGGGGGGTCGGGCTCTGCTCCCAGGGAACAGGGACAGGAGGAGAGGGAACGGCCTCAGGCTGGGCCAGGGAAGATTGGATATCATGGAAAATTTCTTCCCTGAAAGGATGGCCAGGCACTGGAACAGGCTGCCCAAGGAAGCCGTGGAGGATTTCAACCAAAACAGGAATGTGGCACTTGGTGAACACAGCAGTGCTGGGGGAATGGTTGGACTTCATGGTCTTGGAAGTCTTTTCCAACCTCAGTGGTTCTGTGGTTCTATTCCATGGAGGATCAAGGGAAGACACAACAAAGTGAAAAGCAGCAGGTTTCAAGCAGGGTTTTCTTACCTCAGTGATAAAGATTTGAAATTTATTGCCATGAAATGAAACTGTAGTTAAGAATTGAAGAGGAGCTAGAAAAGGGCTAGAAAGTCACAGGACTAACAGGAATGTTTGTATTTACCAAGAAGAGGGCAGGCATTCAGAAGCTGACTGAGAAATTCTGCTCCATGAGCTGAGCCCTCTCTGGGTGTCTGTGCAGCTCCTCTGAGCTGGTGATAGCACTGGGCTGGCCTTATTATGTATTTACAAATTACGTGCCAGCTGACCCTTATGCATTTTCCCATTTCTTTGGATGAGGAAAAAGCATCCCCTCACTATCTCCATCATCTCCTGGATGACTGATTTTGCAGTTGAAGTAGAGCTAAGGTACAGTCTGGAATTTTCAGAAGAGATCCTGTAGACCAGATGGGTTTTCAGTGCTTCATGGGATTGGTCTGGTCAGGTTATTCAAAGCAAAATGGGGGACATAAAAGCAACTCCTGCAAATTTGTTCTGTGTATTGCAGAGAAAATAATTATTTTTTCTGCTCCTGATGCAGAGGTCAGAGAACTGAGGACAGAATCATGTAATAAAAATAGCATGCACTTAAATAAAAAAAGGCCAGACCTGTGCACCACCTGAGGTTACCCCAAACATAACATGGAAGTCTTTTGCTCTTCACTACCCACTCATTCTTAAAAGTACGTTTGCCCACACCACATCCTCTAAATCTTATATTTCAAAAGAATGAAAAAAAATGGCCTTTATAGCTTAGCAAAGAACCAAATCAACATATTATATACATTAGATATTATCTACAAAAGATGTGCAACCTTACCTCCATGTTTAGTAAATATTTTATGATGTAATAGCTGATTTTTTTGGTTGCACCAAAACACATTTTGATTCTTGCAATGTGTGAGGGGAAAATGCAGGAGGGAACCAAAACATCAGCGTTAGCTGATCAGCAGTGAATCTGCAGTAGAGTTCATCCTTATTTCCCTGGAAACACAGAATGGTTTGGGCTGGAAGAGACCTCAAAGCCCATCCAGTGCCACGGGCAGGGACACCTCCCACTGTCCCAGGTGCTCCAAGCCCTGTCCAACCTGGCCTTGGGCACTGCCAGGGATGGGGCAGCCACAGCTTCTCTGGGCACCCTGTGCCAGGGCCTCCCCACCCTCCCAGCCAAGAATTTTTTCCATCTTTATCTGTAGGACAGAATGGTCGACAGCAAAACTTTACAGAATCAGAACAATCACAGATGCAAATTAATCCTGGTCAGTCACCCAGTGGAAATGACCCCAGTCATGAGAAGCTCTGGGGAAAACAAAGAGCCTAGAACAAGATGTACTGATGTATTATCTCTGCACAGCTGTATTGCCATAGGTAAGTGCAGGATTTTGAAATTCAAGTCTATACAGGAAACAAAAAAAAAAAAGAGAGAAAAAATGGATGGTGTAAAAGAGAAAGAAAGGAAGAAACAGAAAGAAGAAGAAATACCAGACACATTTTTCTGTAATCAGTGTAAATCCCAGCAGATTAGAGAATCTAATGAATTCTTAGGAAGGGGAAGAGAGAAAATTTGGGGGTTCTCTGAAACAAAGATGGGAAAAAGACACCCAGCTGCAAAGGTTTCTCTTTCCCCCCAAACCCTGCTGCTCTCCACATCAGCACTCATTTCCAGTGCCTGGTACCTCAAGTGCCCCAGCCCCTTGGCATGAGGGATGTGTATGGAAATGACATTTCTGTTTCCAATTTCCAGTGCTCCCTGCCTGATTTGTGATCCTATTACAAATCTGAAAAACCAACATGCAAAAGTGGACTAGGGAGCTTTGCTCATTAAGGTTTAATCAGAGTGTCCTGGCACTGTGGCTCTGCAGTTCTCATCCTGCTTCCCACATGGGCAATGGGATGGAACCCGGGATGGAGCCAGGGCAGAGTCAAATCCCAAACAATTGTCCACTGCTGTAGAAATAACCACCTTCCTCATCCCACTGTAACACACCTTGAGGGCAGGCAGACTTTCCAGGGTGCCCCTGTAGGCAGGACAGGAACCACCCATGGGTGCTCAGGGGCTCAGGAGGGCTGGGGCTGTTTAGGCTTTGAGGCTCTGCTGGTTGTGCTTCTGCCCCATATGGCTCCTGTGGTCTATCTTTGACAGTCTCATTTAGATAACAAGCAAGGTATGAGCTGGGTAAATTTTTGCCAGCTTTCCTTGAGATTTTAGCTAAGAATTTTTTTGCCTGAGGAGCAGGATAGAAGCAAAAAAATTATTTTAAATCTAGCCAGTATGCCTCTAATTGGACATATATGAAGTTGAGAAGAAGGAGGTAATAAGAAAATTATGTACATAGCTTTCTAGTTCATCCTGTGAGAATTCATCAAGCAAAACTGAATTTAAGCCATTGAACTTAAGACCTATACAGGCTCTAATAGTTTAGCCACCCTGTTTTAAATTATGACCTTAGTTCTTAGTCAGGTGACTCCTGGGACTGACAGGGGTATTTGCTCTTTTGAGGACCTTATAGGGCAGTTTGAAATGTGGAGGCTTTCATTTCATATTCCCAATTCCTTTTCATCAATGTAATTCTACTCAATTTTTCAGCCAACAGAAACAAAACAAGGATCAGTTACCCAAGGAGGGATTCTGAGACAGGCATAAATGACAATGACCTGGGCTGTGCCTGCAAATAAATAAGATTTTATTATTTGCCAGCACGACTTTGTTCTTGAAGTTTTTTGGTTTTTTTTTAAGGAGAAACTGAGAACTAGTGGAAGGAGAAACATCATAAACTTAAAGCACGGCACAAACTACACACAGAGACTCCCCCATCATTTTTATTCGTGCTGCAAGGGTCAGGGCAATAATCTTGAATTTCATCCTTCTCTGAGGGGATTGGGTGGCCTGACAAAGCAAGGCACGTCCAAAGTAATTTATTTCTCTTGCTGCTCTTGCCCATGGGTGTGTCTGGAGAGCTGGGGAGCAGCACCCCCAGCCCTGAGCTGGTTCACAGCCCCCTTGCTGACACGAGGGCTTTGCACCCAGCCTTGCCACACTGCAGGGCTCAGCACAGTCCTCTTGCAGTGCCAGTGGGGATGTTCTGCAGTGCAGTCCAGAGCTGGGACTTGTTCTGCCAGCTGACAGGGGTGCTGTAAAGGACGTGGCCACCAACAGGCAGAATGGTCTTATTTGACTGGAACTGCAAGGCAACACAACAGCAGAATGATTCATGGAATAAAGCAATAAGCTCACCACATGCTCAGCTTTAGCAGCAAGCAAAAATAAGCAAGGCAGTGCACCTGATCATTCCTGTGTGAGAGAATGGACAGTGATTGAGAGAGAGAGAGACATCCCCAATGGCCTCAATCCTTCACCATCACCCAGAGCCCACAGGTTGGCTTATTGAAGGTTGGCTTATTGTTCTAAAATCAAAGAGAAAGGGTAGGAAAAGTACTGACAGTAGCCTACAGAGCTACAAATATATGAAAATGTGTGAAAAGCAAAAGTCTTGAGGCATCATGGGGTGGCTAAAATGGATATTTGTGGCATCCCTGCCAACCAGGCAGCCCCTGGCAGAGGCAGGGCTGGGGGGGCCATGAGCTCAGACACTGAGGTTCCCAAAACTGAGAACCCAGAGCTGAGGGATGTGGTTGATCCTCTGCAAGCAAAGGCACCCCCAGGGACCCTGGCAGGCTGGACAGGTCAGGCTGGGAACTTCAGCAAGTTCAACAAGGCAAAGGGCAAGGTCCTGCAGCCAGGCCAAGGCAATGCCAAAGTGGGCTGGGAGAGGTCTGGGAAGGACTTGGGGATATCAGTGGGTAAAAAGCTGAATATGGCCCAGCAATGTGCACTCCGAGAGGAGAGGAGAGGAGAGGAG
>VZRZ01008650.1:32475-48099 GCA_013398175.1 Climacteris rufus
CCAAGGTCTAACATAGGCCAAGGTCTGACTTAGGCCAAGCTCTAACTTTGGCCAAGCTCTAATTTAGGGCAAGCTCTAACTTTGGCCAAGCTCTAACTTAGGCCAAGGTCTAACTTAGGCCAAGCTCTGACTTAGGCCAAGCTCTGACTTAGGCCAAGCTGTGACTTTGGCCAAGCTCTAACTTTGGCCAAGCTCTGACTTTGACTTAGGCCAAGCTGTGACTTTGGCCAAGCTCTAACTTTGGCCAAGCTCTGACTTAGGCCAAGCTCTGACTTAGGCCAAGCTCTAACTTAGGCCAAGCTCTGACTCGCCCCAGCTGGGCACAACCCCATGCACAGAGGTGGGCAGAGGCTGGGAAATGGCAAAGCTGCTGCAGCCCTGAGCTGGAATTGATGATCTGGCAGGGAAGAGCTGCAGGAACTGGTGACCCCCCGTGGCACCAACTCCAGCCTGCCCATGGTTTTACAGATCCAGGTCCATCTGGGGGTCCTGGCACAGCCTGAGTGACTGAACCTGGAGAATCCATCGTGGGACACCTGATGGTCACAGCAATAAAAGCCTCTTAAATGGGAGGTGGCAAAACTGATGGATTTGGGGTGGAGGCAGCATGATTTTGTCCTTTACTGAATCGTTTGGTGTTGATGTTCTTCACCCCCTTTTTATTTACACGTGTGTGTTGTGTTTTGGAAGATGATGCCAGAATTCTTCTCTTTTGAGAGGCTGTAGCTTCTTCAAGCTGCTCCAGTCGCATTGGAGGGGATTTGGAGCGCAGGGGATGGATGATGGGAGCCACAATTTGCTCTGGTAGGACAGAGCTCAAGCCTGTTCCTCAAACATGTACCAGATCCTGCCCATTTCCCTTTCCCATTCCTGCCTCTTCCCCCCAAATCCTTCAGTGCCGCTCACATTGTAGAGGAAGATGCCATTTCCTGGTTACTCAGGAATTTCTCTTGCTCTGGGTTTTATGTTTCCCTCTTCAGCTGCCAAGTTCAGGAGACTTTAGGGGGGCCCCACAGTTGCTATGGAATGAGAAGGAACGTGTGTATCATAATTCTGGAGGTAACACTATGAGTTCAAACTGGCTATTTTAAAGGCTAAAGAAAAAGCTTTTGAACAAACTGCTGATGGTATCTGTCATTACTTTTTAATTTAGAGACATCTGTAAAGAAAGGTGCTGGAATTCACCTTGAATTGGTGCTGAAAACACCAAGGGCTTTTTCTTGCAATACCTGGGAATCACTTTACAGAAAAAGAATCTTACAAACTTTTTTTAGAAGTATATTTAAAAGATCTTCACATATCCAAGTGTGCACCTGCAGACCTCAATATGGCATTTCCTGTCTGCCAGGAATTTATCTTGTGTAGGAATATTTTTCCAATTAGCACAACCTACCTTTGTTTAGATTATTAATGTATGAAATTTGTGTGTGATTATTATCAGTAACACTAATAAGAGGAGAAATATATCTGTGTTATCCATACAAAGCCACACAAAGCTCAGGCTGATGCTGCTGTGGTGCTCAAGAGCTTTTCGTTTAAAACACATGCTGGGTTTTTGTAGTGTATTTCCTTTTTTTGTAGTGCCTTTTTTATCCTGTGAGTCATTCTCAATTAAATTTTTATTATTCAATCTTAAAAATTTTGAGGAGAATTTTTATATGTTTAAAATAAAAGGAGCTGATTTCCCAAGACTCTTGGATTGATGCACATTGCTTAAGCTACCAAAGTAGAAAAAATATTTTTAAAGGTGGTTTCCTACCAATGTTTATAGTCACTCTTTAACTCCCAGCTTTATAAGGACTCTGGGGAAGCAGTTTGGCAAAGTCATCATAGACTGTTTTATTTAGTGAGATTGGAGTGTTTCCAGTGTGCAACCTCTATGGATCATCCATTTTCTTTATTTCATGTTCTATAGTCAAACCCTAATCAAACCATTGATCGATGCTGAATGTGTCAAAGCAACCCTGAAACACAAAAAGCACCTTTTTAAAGCTCTAATAAAAAAAAAAATGTGTGTCAGATTTCCTTTTTTTTTTCCTTTCATAATTATGTTAGAATGGGACAAACCATGAAATGATGCAGGTTATTTGTAAAGGTGACTGTGTGTTACCAGCTGAGCTTCCTCCAAGTCCTCTGCTAATAAACATTGTGCTTTCCTAGGATGGCAATTGCAGGAATGATCTTATTTGTGCATTTGTGAAGCTCCTCAGAAATTCCTCTTGGGAATGGCTTGGTGGCTTCTCTTGCTCAGAGTATTGCAGGTGTCTCCAGGAAAATAAAATCATCCCCACAACCACAGATGCTTTTAATGCTGGGAGAAAATCCACTGAGTGACTTTTAGGGTGTTTCTCTGGAATTGCCAAAAATATCTGCTGCCAAACCTGTTCTGATTGTCCTGGCAGCAGCAATTCTGTGCTGTCATTACTTCCTGATCCAAGTCTCTGGTTCCAGAGGATTATTTTTGAAAATCCAAACTCTGTAAGTGCCATCTTAATGAAGATTGTGATTTTCTTTATCCTTAAAAGTGTAAAAATCCACAAAGTACATACATACCTATGTAAATGTTTATATTAAAATGATACTGATAGCAAGTGTAATGAAGAATCTCCTAATGATTTGCAAACAGTGACAGATCTGTGCCAGATGACTACAGGAAATTTTGAGTTATTGAAATGTCAAAATACCAGCTCTAACATTCTGATGTTTGCTGAAAAGCTTTTCAAAAAGAATTAAAGTGTAATTTAACAAGATTTTCTCCTTCAAGGAGATTCTACTGAGTTTTTTAAAGCCCATGAATAAGCAGAGGTTTTACTTTCCTGGCTCCCCTATACTTAAGAGTTCTTTTCCTTATTCATTCTTGCTTTCAATTTCCAAAATGCAAGGTAAATTTTACGTGTTTCACGTTTCAGATGCTGTATTTTCCTTTAATATGTGAACCTGATTTTTCACAGAGCAGTCCAACATTCCTCATGCTTCAAGTGGGGGCTTTTTCTAAGTGTGACAAATGAAATTGTCTCGCACTCCTTCCACTTTTTATGTGCAGAAAACCAACCCAAGTCGTGGTGACTGCTGTACCTTGTACATTTGGCTTGTGTTTGAAAACCCAGTCAAAATCTGAAACTTCAAACTGGTTTGTGAAAGAATTAAAAATGTGTGTGTGTTTTGAATAATACATCTTGCAAAAACAACCCAACTTGCAAGGAAAATCATCCTGGCCTGATTAGCAATGTTGGCTTTTCTGGATTTTCCATGAGGCTGAAGAAACAAAGTCCTTGCTGATGGAAAAAGCTGTTTCAGCTCCTAGATCAAAAAATATAAAACATATTAAAGAAATCTCAGTGCATAAACTTCCAGGGCCAGATTTTATCCACATCACAGAACTCCTCAGGCTTTGACACAGAACTAAGTACTGACAGAAATGGGATTCTCACTTCCCTGTCCAAAACAGGAGCTTTAAAAACAGAGAATTCAGGAAGGATCTAAAATAAACACTGGATTTTAACAACCTGAACATTAAATCCCTGAATGTGTAGCACAGTCACCTCTGCTACAGAAATGGGTATTTCATCTGTGCAAGCTTCTTATTGTGTTTGAAATCTTCTAAATCCCCTTCTCTGAGACTCTGAAACCCACAACTCCCTTGGCCCCCCACTGGAATATTGAGAGTTCTCCCCAGTGGGTTTGTGGTGGAAGGAGCCACAAAAAGCCCATGGGGTTTTCCACAGGGGAGCACAGCTCTAGGAATTCAAGGAGTGAATTGCAAAGACTTATATGTGTGCTTGATTTTACACTTTCCAGATGGGATAATTGGCTTTAATATTATGTTGTACAGCATTTAAACAAGTGGTTTTATTAGTGATTACTATTAAAATAGAACATCTATTGTAAATCTAACATTATTTGTAAATAATTTTAATTCTTTCATTGTTGAAGCAAGTGAAGACATCTTTTCAAGATCTAGGCTTGTTTCCAGCCTTCTTGCAAGCACAAGGCCATCCAGAATCTCTCTGTTCCTGTCCACATCCCATCAGTCAGGGCAAATGTTTGGCCTCAGAGTTGGGATTTTGCCACTGGTTCAGATTAGCACTTCAGAAGTGAGCACAGTCCAATAAGCAAACTCTGTTCAAATCAGTGTTGGGCACTGTTTTAGTACTATTTTATCCAAGAATCCATTGCAGCATTCATTGAAAAAAAGGGGCAAGATTTTCTTCAGATCTGCACAATAAGTTTGTGAAGTTTGCCTACTGTGAAAATGAAAGAAAAAAAGATAAATTCATTAAGGGAAATGATTGTGAGCCCGCAGAATCTGCAGATCCAGTGGAAATTTATAACTCTGCTTCTATTTTGCTTTGACATTTAAACTTTTCAGTCTAAAACATCTGGGAAAGAACTAGAGGGGAAATATTGTGGCAAGATTTTTAACAGATTATTCAAATTCACTGCAAACTATATTGAAGACAAAATTCAGTGGCAGGCTGAAAGGAAGGGGTTGGCAATGTCAAAATACCACAGTGCTATGAAAAATGCCTTTCCACACGTGTTTAATGAACTGCCTTTCACTCTGTGGGCACCTTTAACAGGAGTGCTGAAGAGTTTACACAGCAGAAAGGAAAGCCTGGATATATTCATTTAACCAAAATTTCTTCAGCAATTTGCCCTACCATATATTGATTTATTTTCACCTCGTTGCCAGAGAAATGTAAATCCTGTATTGCTCATAACTCTGGGGAAAGATCTGTGGTACGAACATATTGAAAAAATTTAGTTTTCTGTCTTGCTTTTTAACAGGAATTACAAATTTATCTTGAATGTCTACAGTGACATTTTTCTCATGATTTTAAATAGGAATCCTTGCACTGTGTGTGTTGCAAACCTTGTCACAAAGCCTTGGTTCTGATGGGAACTGAGCTGCAGGGTCTGCCTGTGGCTCCTTGTGGGAAACAAGGACAACTCCTTCAGAGCCACCACGGGGCACAACACAAACCAGGCTTTGCCCACTAATACAGTTTCCAAGATAATGATTTGTGGGGCTGTTATTCAGTGAAATGGAGATGTGCTGGTGACTGATGACAAGAACACTTGCCTAACAAAGATTAGGTACCCCAAAGACACAGTTAAAGGTGTCTGCACCAGCCCCAAACTCTGCTCTTGGCCTTTTCAAAACAGATCTTGGGCCCAGTGACAGCTCTGGTGTTGGGTGAGCCTCCAGAAATTACACCAGGAGCCACCTTCTTTTTTTTTTTTTTAACCCAGCAGTGCTGGATAGCCAAGTCACAGTAACAAATTCTGCCCCTTGGCTGAGCCCTGGTGCAGTTTGGCATCTGCACCTTAAATTGGCACAGGTTGGCTGTGCTCTGACACCAGGGATGGTCACTCAGTGACCTGAACCTGGGGAAAAGCTCTGATTATCTTGTCCATGCTCACCAGAGCTGTCCAGGAGACCTTTCCTGTTCTAAGGGCCTGGGCAAAGCCTCAAACACCCTGAACAGATTTTAGGTGGGAGTTTTACAGCCAGTCCTGCCCCACCAGGGTTTGCTTTAACAATCCCAGTTCCAGGAATGGCCCAACCACAGAACAAGGGCTATGCAGTTGCAGTTGACCTTCCCTGGAAATTTTCTGTGTACTACACCAATGGAAGGGTGTCTGGGAATGCAAACACACACCCTGAACAGTCAGTCTGCTCTTGTGTCCCTAATTTTGATATTTCCTGCTGGGGGAAATGCATCCCACCTGCCTCTCCCAGGCCAGTCACTGCACAGAGGGGATCATTCTGAGTGGGCTGAGAGCTGCCAAGAAGTTGGTTTTCCTTCTACTGGCAGTGAAAACAACTGTCCCTACTGGATGTGGCTGGAATGTTAGGAGTGGGAAACCACCACAGCTGAGATGCATTCTTGGGCAACAGAAATCACCCCTAATTTTTAGTTATTGAAACAGAACAAACAAAAGGTCGATGGAACACGATAAACTGTTTCACAGCTTGTGACAAACCCCTTCTGAGCGTTTTTTAAAACAAATATTTCAATTTAAAAAGCCACAGTGATGGATTTGCTGGGGATGGGAGTTCCAGGTTGCTGCCTTCCCCCTTGCCAGGGGAACAGACACCCAGGATCTGCAGTGGGAGACACAAACACGGGGCAGAGGTACCAGGGTTGGGTCTCATAAAGAGCTGCTTGGGGCTCAACCAGGCAGCAGGGGAGCAGAGAGGATGGAGCTCTGGATTTTGCCCTGGGCTGTGGTAGCAGCTGGTCAGGCAGTTCGACCGAATGCACAACTTCCCTCGGGATTCCTGCAGAGCAAAGATCACAGTGCTGCACTGAGAACTGAGCTATCAAAGTCTCAGGCAGATAAATACAACATTTAAATGAATAATGAAAATATTTATATAAGAGCCAATACAGCTTTTGCAGAGAGAAGTCTTGCCCCAGAAATCTAAAAGTGTCATTAGCAGGGGACATAAAGATCTGCTGTTGATACACCACAGATTTATGATTTTTTTTTAAAGCATCTTTCAACAGTGAAGCCACTGAAACACACTGAGATGTCACAGAACAAGAACGAGGTCCCAGACCAGACACTGGTTTTGTACCAACACTTGTTTAAAGGGTAGGAAAGAATGGATGTTTTCCAGAAAGGAAAGAAGCCCAAAGGGACTTACAGGACACTCATAGCTGCTGAGTGGTATCCACTCATTTTTCTGGGATCCTTAGGACGGGGTTTGTTGACACAGTCATTCAGAACAACCATGCAGAAAGCACCAGGAGGTCTTGCAACAAAATTTGGTCAATAAAATGTCAGCAATGTGAAGACTTGCACAGAGGAAAAAGCCTGAATCCTTGGTGACTCCATGAGCACTTTCCAGAGGAGTTGAGTGGTTTTCCAAATAAATTCTTAGCATTGAAAAATGAAGTTAGCACATTGGGGAACATACTGGGGAGGGAGGCTGGGGCAGACATGACTGCATTAACCAGTGGTGCACCTAAATATGGAATTCCACCTGCACTTGTGAATGTCAGAAAAGTCCAGAGAGAGGCAAAAGGCATGGCCAGGGCTGAGGAACCACTTCCCACCCAAATATATCCCTGTGACTCTGGGTCTCAGAGGAGATCACTGAAGAAGGGGCATGTGAAGGATGTGTAAAACAGCAAACAGTACAGAGGAAACCACTGCTTCATGTTCATGGAATTCCAGAATCCAACTCCATTTTCAGGCAGCTGCTTTAGTAAAAGATGCTCAAAACATGTAAATAAGGCTCCTAAACCTTACCAAAAGTGGCTGCTTCTGTTACATGTGCATCACATTTTAGTTCTGAGGAGAAAAGTGGGTTTATAGTCAGCAGCTTCCCCAATGCTCTTGCTGTGCTCAGGTCTCTGTTGGGTGAGAAGGAACATATCCCATGTTTGTGTTGACAGAACAGAGCTCTGCTGGCCTGGAGCTTCCAACAGGGGCAGAACAGCACCCAGCAGATCCATGGCACACAAGAGAGATCATATCCACATAGGGATATTCCGGCACAAACCCTTGGTTTTCTTCGCCAAATACAACTTTATGTGATTTCAGCAAATTAGTAAATATCTAAAGTTTTACAAGCCATGGAGAGGCTGTTGAGCCAACGTTGTTAATGGCTGGATTCAATGGCCTGAGATGTCTTTTCAAATCTTAAAAATCCTATGATTTTATTAGAAGCAAGCACATGTTCTCTGGTTCCTGGCAGAGACACAGAAGGCAGCTCTCAGTCTGCATTTCATTGCCAGCTCAGGGGGCAGCCTGTCAGGAGCACTGAACAGCATTCACTGGATCCATTCCTGGATCCTTCTTCAGCTCCTTTGGGCACCCTCAGCAGTCAGTGCCAGCAGGGCAGCTCTGGAGGTGCCCAAACCCTCCTGACCCACAATGGCACAGCCCTGACACAGCCTTTTACCACCCCAGATGTGCTGGTATCAACTGCTCCCAGCAGGTTTGTTTCAAGATCCAGCATTATTTCCAACAGAACTTTTGCTTTTCCCCACTTATCAGTTCTCTTCTAGATTTCCAAGCTTTCACAGGCCACTTGTGCCCTGTCAGCTTCTTCATTCCCCAATGACAGAGCAGTGACATCAGCCTGCAGTCAGTACATCATTCATCATTTTTCCAGTTCATACTGCTTTGATTAAACTGTTGCTTTCCTCTCATTTCTTGAAAGAAAATGATTTTGTTAATTCTTAAATTGCGATGTAGTTAAAGGGACCCCCATGTTAATGTCAAAGCTCTAATCCTGTCATTAGGACTTTCTTTCCAAATGTTTGTAGATGCATAAGCAGAGAAGATGAACATTTTGCAATTGTCCTTGCCAGTTGTATCTACTGCAGGCAGGGACTACATCAGGAACTTGTACATCTGCATTTCATTCAGAGGGTCTGAGGCATCTGCTGCTGTGGCAGACTCAGAGCTGCAGAAGTTGCAGCTCCCAAAAATTCACCATCATTCCTCAGCAATCCAAACTCCAGGATGAGGGCAGCTGCCTGCAGGGACAGCCATTTCTCCTTCTCCATTTCCCCCTCCATCCTACCTGTTCCCAAAATTAAATTTAATTAGAGGGTGAAGCATTGTGTTCCTTACTGACAGTACTGTGGCCTGTCTAGAGTTTATCACCATGGTCATTCCATTGACTGAAAATAAGTTATTCAAGTGCTGCATATTCAACTCTTGACTCAAGTCATGAGTCTGAACTTGGCAGCATTGATGGTCTGCTTTAAATGCCATTCTTGCATCTCCAGAACCATTGGGACTAAATACAGCCATTTTCTTTAGGAAATTATGTTTAAATCCATCATCTTCTTCATGCCTTATTATTTTTAAATTTTCTGCACTATCTTGGTGCAAAACTCTACCAGGAAATTATATTTAAATCCATCATCTTCTTAATGCCATATTATTTTTAAATTTTCTGCACTGTCTTGGTGCAAACTCTACCCCAGCTCATGGTGGCACATTTTTCTGGAATTGGGTTGTTGTCAGCACTTCCACAGGGGCTCCCTGTGTGCAGCACAGCTGCTCCTTGTGCAGGGAGTCTGGGAATTCCTCATGGCTGAGATTGTTGGGAAGCTGCTCCCCGGCTCCAGACAGCTCCAATCTTGATATTACTGTATTTAGCAAACATTAGGACGTTAAATATGGAAAGGTGTCAGTCCAGACTGACTGAGGGAAGGCTTGTACAAAAGGAATGGGAAGTTATATGACCAAGCATGAGCAGAAAAAAGAATGCCAGAGCAGATGGGAACAGATATCCCAGAGGGCAAGGCACATAAAATAAGATTTAAAGCACTGACTGTATCTCATAAGACAGCCTACTCTGTGCCTTGATTTTGAAGCTTTTAGTGGGGTGTATTTTCAAGTTGTCCCTGTAACCACAAGGTCTCCAATCTTGCACTTTCAGTCTT
Organism: Climacteris rufus; assembly: GCA_013398175.1. Lineage (NCBI taxonomy): Eukaryota > Metazoa > Chordata > Aves > Passeriformes > Climacteridae > Climacteris > Climacteris rufus. The sequence goes on from VZRZ01008650.1 coordinate 41,892, forward strand.
TCAAAAAGTGCTGGTTGTCTCTAAAAGGAGAGTAAATAGCCCAGGATCTAACAAAGCCAGAAACACCTGTCACAGTCTTCAGGCTTTTGTTGCAGCATTTGCTTTTAGGTTTCACAGAATCACAAGAAAATCTGAGTTGGACTGGACCAACAAGGATCATTAATGGGAATGTGGGATCAACCCACACCCTGGGTGTTCTTAACACCCTGCCCCAGCCAACTGAGCCAATCTCAGTGGCTGCAGATGAACAGGTTCCCAAATACCCAAGGAGTAGAATCAATGCATCCATTTCAACACTGATTAAACTTAAAATTAATGTAATTAAAATTAAATTAGACTGAAAGTGGTTGAAATAAGTAAGGCTGGTTCTGAGGTCTCCTGACATCAACAGCAGGTGATGAGAAACAGGCAAAAGGGACAGAGAAAGTAGTGACTAAACCCAAAGCTCTGTACTGCACCTCTGCACATCAAGGTGATCTATTTTCATTCAGATTTATCTTAAACAACGATGGGGTTTAAGTGAGGAAGGATGACAGCCTGTTTAGCATATTTGGGAAAGAAGCTCCTCCTGAATCTGTACCTTTGTTTCCCCAACAAGTAATATCAAGTCTATTAACCACACACATTAAGGAAATATCTACTTACCTAGAAGATTCATTCCAGAATCCTTCTCTTTCTCATTGTGATGTCACTTTCTAAATTGATTTCTTTCTTTTTCTGAAGGTGTATGAAAATACATCCAAAAGCAGCTTGTGCTTATGCACAGAGCAGAAAGGAAATTAGCACTAATCAAAGGTTACAAGTTTGAAGATCCAATTGGCTCCACTCACCCACTTTGTGAAGACTCAGGAGGAGTTGCTGCATTCTTTTTGGCAGAATTAGAGGATGAAACTGTGCCCACCATTCCTGCTGGAGCCTTCAGGATCCCAGACAGCTCATCTGGTCCAGGAGTTGTGGTTTCACCACAGGAGTAGTTACATTTCATTTGAGATGAGTAGTTCCCATCTCTAAACAGCATGGAAATTCTCAAAGTATTCTGATAGGCACAATTCATGTGCAGTATTAATTAACTTTTTGTCCAGAGACAATGAGAATGGAATAAAATTATTATTTTTTTAATAGAAGCTGGACCCCCACTAGGATCCTGCTCAGCAGCTAAAATGGACTATTGTGTTCTGTGAGTGGCACATGGAGTTTTGAGCAGCCACCCTGCAATCAGTCAGGGACTGCTACTGAATATACCTCTAAGTTAATTAATTATGCTTTTCCCATCGTCCTGCTGACTGCTGGCCCTGGAAGCACTGGGGAGACCAGAGGGAGGCACTGACATTCACTGCATTTCTCTCTGTTTCTTCTTGCCCAAGGCAGAGAAAGAAATGAGAATCTTTCCCAAGTAAAAGAAAAACAACACAAACCAAACCAAAACACAAAGTGGGGGGGAATTAAATGGTTGAAATAAGAACAAATATCTAAAATTAGAGCAATGCTCCCCATTTCCATTCTTACTGCAGATGATTCTTGGATCCTGCTTTCTCTCAGCTGAAGCCCAGCACTGCTGCATCCCCTGCTCCCTGAAGGACCCTGAGCTTTGGGTTGGGTTGGGTTGGATTGGGTTGGATTGGATTGTTATCTGCACAGAGGTGAGAATGTATTCTAGAAAAAAAGAAGTTTTCCCTGAAAGCCTCTTTATGGAGAGTGAAGAAAAAGAAAACCAACAACTTTGAGCTTTAGAGCTGAACAGCTCCCAGGAACAGATGGATTCACTCAGTTTTGTACTTGCACGGAGGGGATTGTGCCATGGAGAGGTTTTCTTTCTTTGAGTTTTAAATGGGCCAGCAGAAGGGCGGCACAGCTGCCCAGTGTAGCCCCTCTGTAGATAAATTCATGGGGTTTTATTCCTGTGTTCAGGCTGGGGCATTGTTATGCTGTCAGCCAGCACAGCAACCAGGCAACTGGAAAACAAAAACTCATCATCCCACCAGATTCCAAGATAAAATTAGTAAGAATTAATTGTTTTCTATCTTTTTTCTCAGCCCTTTCTATCAGATGTAACCAGATTGAAAGCACTCGAGAGGGAACTGAATTAACTAACTTGAAACATTCAAACTGCTTTGTTTTCTAGAGGAAAACCAGAACATCCAAGCAGCTTTGAGTTTCATAATAATTACTTACATTTGTTTTTACTGAGTTTCTGGTCATGGGGCTCAGAGTTCCAACCTGTAACTGGGAAGTGGTTGGGAATCAGCAGATCCTGCCTGTTTCCATCACTGCCTTTCCACATCAAGGTCACTCCACTCTCTGTCTCCTCCATATTTGCAGAGAAGCTCTTTCCTCTGTGTAAAACATTTGGCAGTCTAAGGGCAAAAGATTAAATATGTACAGATTATTATTACAGCATTAGGGCCAAATGTTACACATTCAGAGAGGAAAGCAGCATGGTGCAAAACAGTGACTAAGAAATTAGAACCATACAAACCAACAGTGAGACACTAAATAGTTTTAAAAATGACCAATAATGAAATGAGAATCAAATGCAGTTGGAAATGGAGAGCTGCAAGACTGACCACATTTTTGTTTTCTTTGAAATACATGAACTGGGAAACTATAAATTGTGGTAGATGGAGAGGGACAGAGGAGAAGACGTTGGTACAAGACAAGATGGGGCTTAGAAAGATCCATCCAAGGTGGTTTGAGAGAGCTGAGCCCAAACTGTGCAGGACACAGAAGAAGATCTCAGAACACGTCAGGACTGGTCTGGCAGTGAAGATGTGGCACTGAGGGACAGAGTTCAGTGGTGGCCTTGGCAGTACTAGGTTCATTTTGGACTCAATCTTAAAGGTCATTTTCAGCCTCAATGACTCCATGACTTAAATGAAAATAAAGTGAGAAAATTACATAAATGAAACACAACACAGAAAATAGGCAGAAGAATACAGAGGGCCCTTCTGAGAGCTTGGAGACAGACTGAAGTACTTAGCAGAGCTTACAACAACAGTTTTGACAGAAATAAGGGAAATTTTTATTGGGGGCCTTTATATTTAATTACAATTGTTTTCAGGTTGCAAGCAACAACAAAACTGGTTTGGGCTTAAGAAATTAGACATTCAGATGCACAACAATCACACACAGAGCTCTGCCAAAAGCCTGCCCAGCTTCAGAGGGGGGATCATTTATCACCTTGGGCATTGCTTCAAGATGAGCTGGAATAGAGAGTTCTTCACTGCAACAGCTATGGATTGGATTGGATTGGATTGGATTGGATTGGATTTGATTGGGTTTGNTGGTTTGGTTTGGTTTGGTTTGGTTTCGATTGGATTGGGTTGGATTGGGTTGGGTTGGATTGGGTTGGGTTGGATTGGGTTGGGTTGGGTTGGATTGGGTTGAGTTGGATTGGGTTGGATTGGATTGGATTGGATTGCTATCTGCACATAGGTGAGAATGTATTCTAGAAAAAAAGATCTTTTCCCTGAAAGCCTCTTTATGGAGAGGGAAGAAAAAGAAAACCAACAACACAAAAGCACCACCACCAAACAACCAGTCAAGCATTTCAGATCACTATTCCAAAAAAATCATAAAGCCAAGGCAAGAAGTCCTCAAAAAAGCAGGCAAGAGTTCATCAAAGTTAGTGCTTTGGAGGGAGTTAATCGAAATTCATACATTTCTGTAAAATCCTTTGATTTAATCAAGGAAGCATTTTCTGATTTGTGCTTAACTGACACAATATTTCCTTTTCCTCATGTTCAGTGCACCCAAAAAATCAAGTTCTTAGAAACTCTGTGCATTGAAATTCTTCATTACAAAAAGCATAAAATAAATCTCTGTAAATCATGTCTGCTTGATACAATAATTCCACGCTTGCTGGTTTTAAAAAAAAAATCAGGAAAGAATAACAGAATATAAAATTACATCAGAAGGCAAAGAAATGGGGTGGTAAACATGCAAAGGAAAAGTGTCTTAAGATTGGGAGTGGAAAGTAATAACAAAGTAATAACAATTACAGATTATTTCTGCAAGTCCAGAGAACCATAAACACCAGATCCACTGGCAGAAGATGTAGCAGAAGATTTATAAGACACTAAATGCATTTTAATTTGGAGTACTTTAAAATAATGGTCCTCAAGTAGTATCATTATATTGGTAAGGGAGCAGCCAAAAAGAGTTTTTTAGTGCCTGCAGTAATGTGTCAAAGTGATTTTTTTGGCAAGGTAACAGAACAGCCACAGGAGCAGCCTCGACTTTGGCTTTGTAAGACTCCAAATCCTTGTATGAAATGTGCATTAAAGACAATTCCTATTTCTCTGTAAATCTGGCAAAGACATGATTACAAGATAACCTGACCTGGACAGTACTTTTAAAAAAAATTGCCTTACAGTGACAAAATTCCATTCAGGCTGCCTGTTTGGGTGAGAGTGGGTACAGTATCATCCCTCCCTTCTTCTATGCTCCCCCAAGGAAATCAATGAAGAAGCTTTTTTTCCCTTCCTTTTCCCACAGTACTGGAAATAAAACATCATGAACATTAGGGCCAAGTTCAATGAAACCTTTTAATAATAGGAACAGCATAATCCACATTTTTTATTTTCACAAGGAAGAGCAAAACCAGGTGTGCTTCTCCCCTCAATACCCATTTTTTAAGTAAATAAATAAAAATAATAAAAACTACTGAAAAAAAAATTAAAATCATCTACCTTCCTAGCCAGGAGGGCAGTAAAAGAAATGAGAGCTACATCATAGTCACAGACTTTAATTTCCCAAATTCAGTGAATGTCACCATATTAACTGATTAATATCAACACAGATCTGCTGTGGAGAATTTGGCACATCCTATGATTACAAACAGAATATTTTACTTTGAGATTTTACAGTCCCAAAATGTGCTTGCTGTGAGCATCACCAGCTTGGGGGATGGGAGGTGGGTTCTGGAGTTTGCACAGCAGTGTCTGCAGCATTTAAAAGAGTCAGGAAAGTCATTAAAGAGCATCATTTAAAACCCAGCATCTCCCAGCATCACACCTCGGAATTACACCCCCCAGGGCATCCAGATCCCTTCCATCCATGCCAGAAGTCCAAAGCTTCATCCCTGCCCTGCCTGCCTTTATATTCCTGTTATTCAAAACAGGTTTTACCTTCACTAATGAGTGTTGTTAAGACGCTCCTTTGCTTTTCAGTTGCTGCAATGATTGCAGAGCTTTCAGGAGCAGGAGCTGTTTCAAAGGTATCTCCTTGCTGCTGAAATGCTGTTCAAAAAGCCTGATTGCATTCTGATTTTTGAGCTGGCTTTCCCTCGAAGCATCAGCCACTGCAGATGGATAATTATATTAAGATCAACAGTGCAGATATCTGGGTTTGTTCCCATTGCCCTTTCTGTCCACAGCAGTAACTGCAGCTCTTACCTCTCCTTTACCCCAAGTTGCCTCTCTTTGTTCTTGAAACTGGGGGTGTTTTAATGCCCACGGTCAGGTACGTGGGAAGATTTTCTTGTCTCTTTGTATTAGCTCAGATAAGGCAGAGAGAAGAAAGAAGAGAGGAATGATGAGCTGAAGTACAGAAAAACGATCAAAGAAATGCAGCTGAAACACAGAAGTCAGGGCTGGTTGCTGTACAGCTGGATGCCATCTCTGCTCCTGCCAGAACCCCTCCTGGATGATGGAGACAATATCCAGCTTCCTCCTCCCTGCACCCAGGAGATTGGTGTCTTTGAAAAAGGCTTCATTTGGAAGCAAACCATATGCACAGCTCTCATTACATGAGATTTTACAGTGAGAAGCACACAAAATAGTTCTAATCCACTCTGTGTTCAGACCTCCAGTTTTCCCTGTATTTTTTCAGTTATCTGATTCCATTCTCACCACAGACTTTCTTTTCCCCTAATTACGTGTTCAAACAATGCAAAAAGAGGTTTTTGTGGGGTTATTTAAGATGCCATGGACCCAACACTCCCAACTCCATCCCCCAGAGATGGCAGGGGAGCCTCACCCTGCATATCAGCCAACCTCAGTAACATCCCTCCAGCCACAAACTGGGCTGCAAAAATCAAGACACAACTTCTCTGGAATCAACAAGAAGAATTTAGGGAACAGCTTTGCAGTAGGCAGCTTTTTAGTTTCACAGAATTAGGATGGAATTTGCTACAAGGTGAAGTTGGACTACCAGGAGAAAAAAAAGGGAAGGGAAGGGAAGGGAAGGGAAGGGAAGGGAAGGGAAGGGA
>VZRZ01008650.1:48204-122839 GCA_013398175.1 Climacteris rufus
AAACCACACACACAAAAAAAAACCAAACAAACAAACAAACAAAAACAAAACAAAACAAAAAACCAAAACACAACAACAACCAAAAAAACCTGTCTTTGGAAAGGAGTCACCAGAGCCACTTTTAGAGACTCTTCATCACCTTTTAAAACAAGGCAATCAAATTATTGAGGAGCAAACTGCTCTTATGAGGCAATACAAAGACAACCAACAGAAAGAGCTGTGGGAACAGCTGTTTTTGTTTCCAGGTCTTCAAGAGCAAGGTGTATTCTTTAAATTATACTTGTTTGATTCACCTGAAGAAGTGGAGTTCAGGTTATTCAGACATTCTCTTTTCTTTCTCTTAAAAAAAACCAAAACAAACCAACGAAAACCCCAAACCAATGAACCAACCAAAACTCCTCCACCAGCAGTGGGGCAGAAGAGCCTAAAACCAAGATATAAGTGTACACCAAAGGCTCAAAATCCAGAAGAAAATAATCCAGTATCTTTCAAGCGCCCCAATTTCTGCAAAAACCACCACTGCAGAGTCAATAAAATATTGATTCCTCTGTGTTTCTTGTCAAATATTCCCTTAGGAAGGAGCTCAGCAGCTTGTACACCTCAAATACTGCTGAGTACAGCTGATTCACTCAATTAGAGTTAGAAGAAAACACAGAGTTGATTGGTTAATTGAGCTCCACATTTTCTCCACGGAAAATAAGTGGAATTTGTGATAAAGGTACATTTCAATGCTGAACCACTGTGAGTGAATGATAGAGACAAGGTCAAGGCATTAAACTGCTGGAATTGCTTCTCAGATATATAGAAATTAAACACCAGACACATTTGTAGTAATAGTGATACATTAATTCATCTGAGAGAAGCATCCAGCCTCTGAAGGGTTTCAGTGATGTGTATCAAGGCAGGACTTGCTTTGCCTTCTACTCAGCAGTCCTGGATAGAAGTTAATTTGAAGTTATTTAGGGGAGAAATACAATAAAATAGAACAAAGCAGTGCTATTATAATTACCTGATTAGGCCAAGAATGAGGGAGTGCCACACATGGAGCTGAGTGCCTGCCCTGCTGTGCTCCTGCCAACTCCAGAGGCCAAATCTCCTACACCCCCAGGCTGCTCTGCTTTAACAGGAGGCACAAAAACCATGGTGATCCCAGATACCTTTTCCTGTGAGGATGTCTCAAAATGAGTCCAGTTTCCATCTCTGGCCATGCCCAGGAACTTCTCTCAGCACCTTAATTTTGTCTTTAGCACCATGCTATAAAGAAGTTCCCTCCTGCCTCAAAGCTGTTTTAATTTTGCCTTAGAGCTTTGCCTACATGTGAACAAGACTCATCTTTCTCTATGTAGAAAAAACCCAAAACAAACCAACAAAACCCCCAAACTAATGAACCAACCAAAACTTCTCCACCAGCAGTGGGGCAGAAAAGCCTGAAACCAAGATATAGGTGTGCACTAAAGGCTCAAAATCTAGAAGAAAATACTCCAGTATCTTTCAAGGTCATTTCTGAAGTGCCAGAAACACCAATCCCAGCCCACTAAAAATATTCCTGCCAACCAGCTGTTTCTTGGAAGGAAGGAAGGAAGTTTTCTTCTCTTGTTCTCTTTGTACTGAAGGAGGAACCATCAGTTTGGCTTCTTGGAATCACAGTCTTCAGGGCTATGTTATAACCTTCATTCTGAATTCCACTTTGTGCACAGTTACTGCCACAAAAACCTTCAGGTCACACTAAATCTATTCAGGGCTCTGAGAGCTCCAGGAAACCAGATAAAGTTCAGATCAGGCAGCTGGAAAATAATCCCTGTTGTGTGTCTAATTCAGGATATTGAACTGTGGGGCTTCTATGGATGAGAGATAGATGAACTGGGTGTATCAGTCAATTGGGGTTTCTTGGCTGTACCGTGTTATTATCTAAAAATCAGCCAAATTGGTGAGAGAGGCTCCATTGGGACACTCATGACTTAATTCCCAGTTCTCTTGACTGTGAGCATTTCAGCACGTGCTGGTCAGCACCAGAGGGGTCTCTCTGTGGAGCAGAGAGTCATTTCCTCCTGACAGGCATATTTTTGTAAATAACTATTCTTAATTCTAGCAAAATTTATGTCATAGTTCAACTTAAGATGGGGAAAAAATCCCAACCCCAAAACCAGGCAAACCAAAAGTCCCCACCACGCTGTGGTTTCACAGAACCACAGAAGGACCTGGATTTGAAGGGACCCACAGGGATCACCCAGTCCCACTCCTGCCCCTGCACAGACACCCAACAATCCCACCCTGGGCATCCCTGGCAGCGCTGCCCAAACTCTCCTGGAGCTCTGGCAGCCTTGGGACCATTCCCTGGGGAGCCTGGGCAGTGCCCAGTACCCTCTGGGGGAAGAACCTTTCCCTGATCTCCTTGAGATTTTAAATCACTTTTTCCTGACAAACAGCTGAGCTGGTGGCAGCAGAGTGACTGTGAGGCTGGGATTCAGGATCAGTCAGCAAATGCTGGCAGCTAAATGCTCTTTTTGTTTGAATTATATGAGAGTGTTGATCATGGGCCGGGGTGGGAAGGCCAGACAGGGCATCTCTCTGCTCCCATCCCTGCTCCACCCTCTGCCCCCACACCTCTCACTGCACCAGGTGACTAAATATCAATATATTTAGAAATGTATAGGTATGTGATCAAAACTCCTTCCTTGTGCACTGCTGGAGTGAAAGGAAAATGAAAATCCAGACTAAGAGCTTGTCCTGTGGGTGATGCTGAGAGACCTTAAGCTTTCAACAGGATAGGAACACAAAGTAAAGCTTTGCACCTACACAACCTGATTTTAGGAAGGGGAACTCGCCTCCAGCAGCAGGTTAGGAGCAGTTGTTTGTTAGGCTTGAGCAGAGCGTTCCTGTGCTGCAGCACAGCTTGGGTTGCTGGGCAAGTCCCACACATTTCAGCTCCCAATATTTCATTTCAGCCCCTCTGCAGAGCCTTATTCAACTGCACTTCTCAAAAGCCAAGAGAGAGATCCTTCTAAAGAAACAAACACACCAGAAAGCCTTTCAGTTTGTGTTTTTAAGACAGAAGGCTTCATAAATTATATGAACTTTACTCATCCTCAGCAGTGAAAAAGCTACTGGGAAACACCAAACGATCTCGGGGTTTGCTCATTTTCGTGCAAATATGCCAAAGAGAAAAGGACAACAAAAGCAGCCACACTACTGAGCACGCTTTTCAAATGAGACATTCCTTGCCCAGATACTATAAAATCTCATTTCTCCACAGGAAGACCCTGCACTGTGTCACTTCCAGATGTTGTCCTACTGTGGTCCATGCTCAGTTCTCCCTCAGCTGCCATCCACCAGCAGATGTTTCTCTTCATGCTGCAGCCTGTAAATATTTTGCCCTCAGCAGAAATCTATTTAAGCAGTATTTTTGAAGTTCAAAGAACTGCTGTATTTTTTTTGCAGTCCTGTGTGGGTTTCTATCTGCGAGGAGAAGCAGAGAACTGTAATTTCTTTCTCTTTTGGTTTATATGTCTCTGTCAAGCCTCTGTTTCTCTCTCAGCTCAGCCTGGGGTTTACTACAAAACTGACTGAGAGCTTGCATTTTGTGAAATTGCAATCAATGATTAATTTGAAAAGTGCATATTTGAAACCCCTTGAACTTTTCTTTCACTGAACAAGCACACAAAGCAGTGGGGGGCTGTTGTGTGAACACAAGCTCAGAGAATTAATACAGGAGCATTCTCTGATGCTACTACTTGCATCCCACAAACTACTTGAGGAGATTTTCCCATCTCCATATAATTTCTTCCACAAAAGAAATTATTCAAAAATCATTTCTTTCTCAATTTGATTAAAAACAAGTCTTTAGGAAAGATATTAGAAGACAGATGTTATTAAACTCATTAGAATTTTATTTCCCCTGACATTCTTATTTTTCCTGAAGTTCATTAAACTTCCTTTAGAAGTTTTAAATTTTTTTTTATAAAAAACCCTTCTAATAAGTTATTAGAACCTTAATAACTTATTAAATTTCCAATAAGTTATTAAACTTCTCATATGTTATTAACATTAAAAGTTCTTATTCAAAAATAATAGGAATAGCAGGAGGGAAATAAATAAACCAAATAAACGAATCAACTGAAGAAACTTCCAGTAAGTTCAACTTATTGGAATTTTATTTATTTCCCCCCTGCTATTCTCATTATTTGTGAAGTTCAATTTCTTGAAATCATCAAGAATTTTCTACAGAAAACAATACATCTATTTCACCAGGAATGTAAATGTATGACACATTTTCATTCTTTTTTTCTTTTTTGGATATTATTTTGTTATTTCTTCACAGACAAATCTGCATGATTAAGACTTAAAGGACAGATGCAATAGAATGAATGTGCTGTTATTTCTAAATGGCAATGTTTACTGTTCTTAAATAATCAGCTGGTTGTTTTATATTCAGGGAAATATTGCAACCTGTCAAACTGTCATTTAGAAATATTATAATTCTGAATATTTAGGCTCAAACCCAAGTATTATTTCATATAATCAAAGTTGTGTCTATGCAAACAAGGAGAAGAAAATTCTAGAGGCTGCTGAGTCCCTGCAGCAGTACAGAAATACAAAACCACTGGATCACAGTCCCATGGGCAGCCTCTGAATCAATCCAGCCTGGGGAAATATCTCCAGTCCTTCACTTCTGCTGTCTCTGCTCTTGCTTTGGCATCTGAAAAGAGTTGGTATTGTGCAGTCAGAGAGGTGCCACAAACATGTTCCCTCCAAAAATGGTTTATATTTCACATTCTTACCAGATACAAGGTGTTGCACTGAAACACACGCACAGCAAGTCAGGCAGGAGTCACAGAAGTGGCTGCCTGGGCAAATCATCTTCTGTTTGTGAACCTTTAGGAAAGGAAACATCACCAGGTTATAAAATCAAAAGCTGGCTTTTGTGTAGATCATCTCAAAATCCCATCTCTGGGATCTCTTAAAAATTCCAGAGCCCAACTTTAGCTTTCCCTTCCCACCCTTAAATCCACACAAACACACACCAGCTTGAATCCCATGCCAGAGCTTGGGTGTTCTTTGGTCCCTGTTTTCCTCTGGACACTTTCATCTCTTTCCAAGCATCATTCTGGGATTTCTCTCCTCTTACTCTGCCCTTTCCAAGCTCTGCAAGAGGACAGACTTCCCCTTGAACTGCTCGTTCCCTCGAGGTCTAAGCAAAGCTGATTCAAGGGATCAGTTTTCCTCTCTGGCATCCATCATTACAAGTTTCACTTATTCTTCCTGATTTCCAACTGCTTTATTACCCCATGCCACAAACCTTCAGTTTGCTTGAAATTGGGAACAAGCAGATCAAGTAGGGGCAAAGGCAAAGTTGTCCTGCTGGGATGAGCCCCAGGAGTGATTTTGTTCAAGCACAAGTGTCAGAGGCCACCTGAGGCTCAGGAGGAGCTGTCGGGTCCCTGAGGGCTCCATGAACCACTGGCAGCTCTGCAGGTTTCTATTACCGCGATGCCCCGTTATTTCGGCTTATCCCGGTAATCAGTCGAGACGCAGAATTAATGAGAGCTGGAGTCCGAAAGTTCTTGTTCAGAGCAAGGGCGGAAAAGGGGGAAACCCCTTTCGTTTAATTCTTATATACACTTTTAGAAATCACAGATCATTGGAGAAAGTTAACACTTCCGTCTCTAACTATATTGGTTACAAGAAGTGTCCGTCAAGGGGATCTGTGTCCATGGGAAAGGAATGTAAAAAGATAGTTTTTACAACAACATAGCTATGTTTACAGAAATCGTCCTTGAGACTGTCTAACAGAGAAAACTAGCTATTTTACAGTGAAAAATGGGCAACAGGTTTCCCCCTGAGCAAGAGAGGATTTGCTTCTCTTATTTCCTCCAAGGATCTTTGGCACAGGTTGGTCTCCTCGATAGCAAAGTCACGAACCACAGCAACTTCAAAGGCACGAAGTCTGGGAAAATATGAGTGTAAATTAAGTTCCATAATCAGAATAACTGTGACCAGAACAAACTGAAAACATATTTTAATCAGCTTCCTGGACTATTTTACAACAAGCTCCATCTAGAGAGAGGACTGAAAGAGAGAACTCCTCCAGAACAAACACACTGATTTAGAAATATTTATTCAGTTAGTTTAGATGCTGCTCTAATTTTGTTGATAATTTTTAAGCTCTCTGAAGAATTTTTCAGCCTGCACTGCATAGAGATTTTGCTTGGGTCAGTGCTGACAGCCTCACTGGATGGCATCTCTCACCTCCTTCTTTCTTGTTGTCATTTTTCATTTCAAATCAGGTTTTTGTGTCTGATACATATCTGTTCTTGCCAAGTCCATGGACTTAGGCTGGAACAGGAATTGGCAGGCCTCTTTCTCTCCCTGCAAAAAGGCTACACTAGCAAATCATACCAAGGTCTGTATGTCAGTGATGCTCCTTCATCCAGATGAACACTGAAAACAAATTTGAGTATTGGTCTGTAGTCTTTTAGAACAGGCAGAGGGAAAAGCCACGAAACTCAATATTTCTAGCAAAATCAGCAACAGATATAACCACAAAATAAGCAACAGATACAACCACAAAATCATAGAATCACAGAATGGTTCGGGTTGGAAGGAGCCTTGAAACTCATCCAGCCCCTGCCATGGTCAGAGGCACCTTCCACTGCCCCAGGCTGCTCCAAGCCCCGTCCAGCCTGGCCTTGGGCACTGCCAGGGATGGGGCAGCCACAGCTTCTCTGGGCAACCTGTGCCAGGGCCTGCCCACCCTCACAGGGAACAATTTCATATTCACCACTGCTGACGCCTTTAAATATTCAAAGCTGCCAGAGAAGGGGCCTTCTCTGGCCATTTACTCTTTTTCTACCTGCTGGTCACCAGATCAGGCTAATATTATTATTGAATAATGGTTGGATTCATTTCTGGTAGCCATATCCAAATTATTAACAGAGACTCAGGTTTGTTAAATGGAAATCAGGAAGTTGACCCTTGTGGGTGAGGAAGAGCAGAGAACACTGACTCCCACAACATCCTTGTGTCCAGGTGAGGACATGAGAGCACAGAAATGGTGCTGGACCCCTTGTGCCCTTTGGGTAATTCAGTATTTACCTCAGTTCCTTGCCCATCCTTAGGAACACCTAAAGTTGTGTGGACAAGAGGCACAACCTACCCAAAGCACTGCAACATTTCACGAGGCCGAGCCCTTCAGGGAGGAAAAACGAGAATAAAAATGGTGTCACTTAGAAAGAGTCCAACAATACAGCTCTGACCTCTTTGCACAGATCCAAAGTAGAAGAACAAAGAACATTCTTAATGCAGGAGTGATTCCTCAAGGACTCTCCAGGCTTTGCCTTGAAACCTTCCCTCATCAAGGCTGCATCATCTCTCACTGACAAGCTGCAGGGAGATGCCGCCTCCCATCTATGAGCCAACTGGAAGAAAAGCTTTATGGAACATCTGGAGGGGAATGTGACCTTCCCACTGCAGGATTTCAAACACCAGCATCTATCCATCCTAGATCTAAGAGGATATCAAGGCCAGATGCTGCTATGGGTAGTCAGCCTTAAGTGGTGATAGTGTTTTCCTCCCACTGCCCTTTTCAAGCACTCACATCTTTAATCAGCCTCGATAAACAAAGCCTTTCAAAACCTGACCCAAACTTAAGAATATTGTTTTCATTTTAAGAATTAAAAAAAACAGGGCAAATCTTATTCTGGATCCTAGAAAACCTGAAGAATCAAGAAATTGCATGGCAATTCCACTTGCACGCCTGCTAAATGTGTTCCAAAAAACTTAATATTCTGTATCTGGAGACTCAGTCTTTGAGGTTTTTCTGCCACTCAGAATCTACATTATCAGACATTCAAAAAGTGAGTTATTACAAGTTTCATCATAGAAAGCCCATAAGCACAGATGGTCCCCCCCACACAAGGGATCATTTACTAGATGTGGTCCTAGAGAAGCAGAGGTTATAATACAACTTCTTATTGCTCAATATCTGCCTAACAGAAAATTCCTCCTAGTCTTGGTTCATTGTTGCTTCATTAATGAACACACATTTACTCAGGCTTCCCAAAACATTTGCTGACAAAACAGCATCTGTTAAATGGCTTGATCATTCACTGCAAGTAGTCTCTGCAATATTATTTTCTATTTGCATAGCAGTCTAGACATCTACAAATGCACCTTTTTATCCAGTGGAGATATTTACTTCCAGGGGGTGAGTCATCCAACCTATATCCTGAGTTCCTTTTCAGAAGACTCTCTAAATGCACCATTTTCTGTCTTTGGACAGTAAAAGTGGGCTCCTTCCACCAGGCCAGGTTGCTCCAAGCCCCATCCCTTGAACATTTCCAGGAATGGGGCAGGCACAGCTTCTCTGGGTACCAGAAAAATAACTCTATGATACCAGTTACATTCCTAAGAAGTAATATATTTTTTAGCTTTTTCCCTACTTTTTCACTTCTTTTGCTGTTTAGCAAACAGCTTGAATACAGTATAATACTAAACATAATTGCTATGACTGGAAGAGTTGTAAAATATGTGTATTACCAGAGTAGGATGAGACAACTGAAATTACCTGAGTCTCTGGCACAGGTGAGTCACAGTGCAGTATAAAAATGCCACAGCATTTTCTAGGCATGTAATAGAGAGAGCATTTCAGCTGAGAACACCAAATTTGTGCTGCGAAACTGCACCCAGAGAAAAACAAAACTTCTGATGAAAATACCAGAAGGGTATTTCACTGGGTCCAGTGAAACTTCTGCTAAATAATGTTTGGTTTTTTCCAGGTCTGTGGGGCTGCACACAACCTGTTTTCCCAGGTCTGTGGGGAGATGAGGAAGAGATGTTGGAGCAATTGGGCAGTTTCCGTGGATTTCCCAGGGCTGGCAGCCCCTCAGCGCAGTAGCCGTGCTCCCGTCTGGGCCCCCCGCAGCCAGGGATGCTGTGCCTGTGCCACTCACTGACAGCCAGATGAAGATGTTGCCTGTTGCTCAGAAATGTGTTTGTGGTGCAGCACTGGCAGCAACACAATGTCCCAGGCACCAGCTCAGATGGAGCGGGAGCAGCGTCGTGGCTCAGCCGACACCAGGCAGAGCCCTGCCCACGCCAGCTCTGCTCACTCAAACCTCCCATTCCCTGTTACTCCTTGATTTCTGTCCAGAATTTCTGTCCAGGAATACAGACACTCTGTCCTAAACAAAAGAGAACAGTAGCTTTAATCCATCCACTCAGCAAAACTGAGAAAGCTCCCTTCAATGAAATCTATCATATTCATTGTAGAGTTCCTGCTCGTTTGCAGAAAGGGAAACAATGTGCTCCACAGCACATGTACAACTTGTACAAACCTTGGATGAGGCTTTTGTTCTTCCCAGTTCTCAGAAAAGCACTAAGGCAGGACCTGCCACAAGCCATATAAGCATCATCTTGGCAATGATTAACATTTTTTCCATAGGCACAAAAGAAACCGAGCATCCCTTTCTCTTATGTAAAAACCTTTCATTAAATGAAACTTGACTTTACAGATGACACTGGTTATAAATAAGACTTTACAGATGACATTAGTTATAAATAAGACTGACAAGCCTAGCAATCATCTGGAAGTTTGGAGTAGCACATCCCATTCAGGGAGTCCTTCTGGGAACACAGCTTTCCCTCGGGAGGCAGAGGAGCTAAAGCCAGACAATGCACTTCCCAGAAGGCCTCCTCTGATGCTTAGAAGAGTTGGATGGCAAATAGGAGATATAAATGTGGAAACAGTTCAGAGAGGCATTTTGTGCCTGCTTTCACTGGGAGACACACCTATTTGGGGTCCTGCAGAGGTGAAGGGTGGGCCCTGCCACGTGTCAGCACCATCAGGTGATGCAGAAACAGCCACGTTTCTCGTGCTCTGCGAGCACCACCCTGCTCATTTCTGGACCCCTCAGCCCCACGGCCACACTGGAGTGAGGCTTCCCCAAAATGTGACTCTTCTGCTTCTGTCTTCACTGTCCCACCCTACACAGGAGTGGGGATGGGCAGGACAGAGCTGTCACAGGCACTCCCAGTCCATTTCCAGGGACACTGGGGGCCTGGGGACCCTCAGCACCTTGACACCACAGGGGTTTGAAAATGATGTGACAGGAGCTATGTGCAAAAAAAAGAAAGGTTTGGCCACTTTTGCTATCATCCTAGAAGGGCATGGCATGGACTAGAGGAACAGGGTAGTTTAATATTGAGAGAAAATTGATGTAAGCAGAATTACCGTGTGAGTGGAAGGTTAAAGAGAAAGCTTTTTACTCCCTGCATAAAGCAAAGGAGAACATGGTAAGTCAAGAAGAGAGGGGTGCTCCAAGTGTTTGCTGCCCTGGGAGCAGAGTGCAAGGTGCCTGCCCTTGGTGCTCACACCACCACACAACTCTTTTGCAGTTCTTCACACATTGTCTGTCCAAGATGCAGCTCCTTTGTCTGTCTGAACTGCAACCAGCTCTGATGGACAAACAACAATAGTGTCTGCCAGTTGCTTGATATAATTTATTTAGGGAAAAGATCAAATCTGTGGCTTGCTGCTTTATCCTCTGACTTTCCACATCATCTAACTTCTGTGCCTTCTTTAAGCTGATGAAATCAATCCATGTTCCTTTGCTTTAGATTTTAGAAGAAAGCAGTTATTTATTTGCCCTCTGTTCTGATGGGGCTGCAAGCATTTTCCAGATTTTTCCAAATATGCAGTGAGAGCCACGTGTCCCCAGAGCAGGTCTGTGCCTCGCACACATGTCCTGGGCTGCCAGGACTCTGTGGCAGTGACTCCTGGGGCTGTGCTGGGTCCCAAATCAAATCTCTGAACATATTTAGTGACAACACACAGTGTTCTCTGCAATGTGCTGCCTTCACCAGCTGCACAGTTAAATAGATGTTATATTTTATCTTAGTGCTATCCTTCTACTGAGAAATACAATTAGGCAAAGATGGTAAATACTTCAAGAATTGATCCAAAAGGATAGGCAATATTGGGTATCGCCATAATTCCATGTTCTCATCCATAAAGATTTTGCCATGTGGTTTTGAAGCAAGCACAAAGGTAAGAGCCTTCTTGCAGAAAAGACATTTTTATTCATTGATTCAAAGTTTGTTTCTTGTTGCAAACTTGGTCCTTTCTGCCCATTTGCACAGGCTTCTCAAACTGGTATTACTGGGAGTTTCTGCACTGGTTATACAGAACCATGAGGTCAAAATTTACAGATGGTTTAAAATAATCAACCAAATTCCATGTGGACCTGTTGGCTTCAATCACCTGAAGATTTGGTTCTCATTATGAAATACATTCACTAAATTTTATTACTTCTAACAGAAAAACCAAATAATAAAATCATGTTGTACGAAAGGGGATGATAGAAAAATACATAGTTGGAGAGAGAAGAGATTGCGTTTTATATAACATTGTATTATCTTATATTGCATCTTTAGTCAGAATTACAACACTTCTGGGAAAAAACAAAAGATGTTTTGCTTAAAATACCTTCAGTGACAAAAATATGCCATTACCTTTCTCAGCTGAATTTTCAACTACTATGCAAGTGAAGAGGCATGCTTGGTAAATATACAACCAAATTCCCTGTGGGATTCCTTGTCTAATCACTGTCATAGGAAGCTGAAATAGTCAGAGGTTTTGGGAGGAAGGCTCCAGCTTGTTCTGGCAATATTATTTGCTAACCATATATAAGGCCAGGCTCAGCCTGTTGCAAACCAAATAAATTGAAACAACTGTGAAAAACCCAGTGAAAATACTGAAAAGGAAATCAAATTATATGGTTTACCCTTCAAAATGGAATAAAGATTTTCTATTATTACATTTCCAAATGAATTACCCTTAAATTATGAAGGATTAACTGTCCTTGATTCTCTACCTTAACTGCATACAGCAAAAGTCATAACAAAACAATTTCATAACCAGATAATAAACAATATTTCTGTGTACTGAAAGCCTCACTAGTGAACATCATTCATCCAAGGCCCCGCATTGCCCCAAAATTTATGAAAAAGACTCTTGACGTTTCTTCGCACTGAAATCAAGCCCAAGACGTTATTTCACCATCTTCTCTACGCTTCCAATCTTTATGCTTTTATCTGCTTCGAGTTGTTCTGCTTTCTTCTTTCCTTCCTGGGAGCACTGGGATGTGTAGATTGCTTACATGTGCAGTGCAGTGCCCATCCTCAGCGCTGACCAGCGTGCTCTCCCAGCCTGTGTGTGGCACAGTGGGGGCTGTGAAAAAGCCCAGCTCTCCTTGTGCAATGTTTTCAGCCCAGCACTGCTGGCATGCCGCTAGCAAAAATAAAAATCCACAAGTTTTGCGTGCGGTAAAGAGGAGAAGGTTTTAAAGGCTGCACAATGCTTATTCATGCTTATTTATTGCTTAATAAAAATTTCCATTCAAGTAAATACCCTTAGACATGAGAAAGGCAGAGCTGAGAAAGGGAAGTACGAGAGAATCCAGGCCAGGCTCTGTTAGCAGACCTGATGGACCATCAGCCAAGCAGGTCTTGCAGGAGCAGGACTCACTTCAGCAAAGTGAGGCAGGAAATGGTTTGGCTGCTGTAGCTCCAGACTTCTTCCTCTCCCTTTGTCCTGCTGTCATCCCCTCGAATCTCTCAAACAAGGCCCGTTTGGTGGCTGAGGAGAACAGCCTCTCCTCCCAGTCCCTGACTGATGCAAAAGGGCGTGATGAATAAGCAAAGAGTCCTTGTAGTGGTATCTGCACCTTTCCTTTCTGTGAGGGTGGTTTGTACAAGTGGAATATTTCAGGATTAAAGCACCTCTCCTATAAGGGAAACACTGAGACAACTGGCATTGTTCAGCCTGGAGAGGAGAAGGCTCAGGGGAGACCTTATTGCAGGCATCCAGTGCCTAAAGGGGAGAGCTGGAGAGAGACTTTGGACAAGGGTCTGGAGTGACAGGACAACGGGGAATGGCTTCAGACTGACAAGGGCAGGCTTAGATGGGCTATTGGGATGGAATTGTTCCTTGTGAGGGTGGGGAGGCCCTGGCACAGGGTGCCCAGAGCAGCTGTGGCTGCCCCATCCCTGGCAGTGCCCAAGGCCAGGCTGGACAGGGCTTGGAGCACCTGGGACAGTGGAAGGTGTCCCTGCCCATGGCAGGGGTGGCACTGGATGGGCTTTAAGGTCCCTTCCAACCTGGGCCACTCCATAATTTTGTAATTCATGGAAGGAAGATGCCAAACCAATAAATTTCCTTTTATGATGGGCCTTTGCTTTCAAGATTTAATAGCTGCCAACACCAAAGGCACAAAACAACAAACACAACCCACAAAGCAGAACTAAGTCAGAAGTTTCTTGTTCTGCCAGAAGTGGCCGTGGGTGGGTCTCCCGGGCCCTACATACCTGATGTACAAACTTCTGTTGTGTAACTAAAGGACAGGATGAATTGACAGCAGTATTCCCAGCTGACAGCGGATTGGAGAGGGAGGAAAGAAATCACAACCCTTCCAAAGTACAGCCCCTGCCAACATGTTTTGGATATTCAATATAAGCAAGACCGCTCACATCCCTCGTTCACTCCACGCCTGATTTATAAAACGAGCGAGCCGGACCAGGATGTTCCAAGTGCAGCCAGTGGAAGGCCTAGGAGAAAGGTATGTGGTAAATGCTCTTGGAGGTTTCTTTCTAATTTAGCTGAAGAAGATGTGCTGAGCACATCCTGCCGTGCCTCGCTGCCCTGGGCTGACACCGCAGTGCCACAGCCTTCGCGCTGCCGCAGCTCTTCCCTTCCCTCCTTCGCTCCGCCGGCTCCTCTTCAGGAAAAATAAATCTAGATAAAGGCCTTAAAAGCTGAGTTACCTAGGAAGCTCTAGATAAATCAAAGGATTTAGCAGGATTAGTTTCACCTGACTTGCAGTGGAATTTCTTGCCATGAGAAAAGCCAGAACTGCCAGTCAATGTACAGCATTTCTATGACTTTCCAGTCTGGCTTGTAGTAGAGTTTCCTCAGCTACATTCCTGGGGTGAGTAAATCCTTTATGGTTTAACTGAATGCTTTGCTTTTATTCATCAGTTATTAATGATTTCATATTTTTCGTTATAGTTCTAAATTACAAGAAAGTATTTTCGAAATATATAGCTCGAGTGAGAATTCTCAGTGTGATATGGGTTGTTCAGCAAGCTAAAACAAAAATACAGGGGCCAAAGAAATCTTTATTTTAAATATTCTGCTTCTATGTAGGCATAAATAGATATATATAATTTACTTTAAAAATAGCAGTGCAGGTTGGTTGAAACATGAAGGTTGTAACTACTCACCAATTTTTCTGAAATAAAAACTGAATATATTTTTTAAAGGAGACAAGTTTTAGTTAAATTAAATATTAAAATATTAAATTAAAAATATTAAGTTAAAACATTAATTTCTGCAAATCTCCTTTGTTGACAAGATAGCGTTTTCTTTCTGCTTTTTAAATTATATGTTTGCCTTTCGAAATTGGACAGTTACGGGTTATAAATATCTTTTCATATGCAACATACTTTTACTTCTTACGGAGTTTTGTCACACACTGGCCTCAAATTCCTTCTATTCCTTATATTCCTTATATTATAGGGGGAGAATAAGTAATTTCTTCACTGTGGAGAGTTTAATTTTCTGTTTAAGGAGAGATTTCATTGAATGTTGAGGTGGGTTGTTTGAAACCGTTTCCAAAACTTTTTGTTATTGGACCAGCAACTCTTATTTATTAACGTGACACATCATTAGACATGCTTAGATTTACACAAGGTGTTTCTATGCCATACATAGAATTCTGAAACCTGTAAACACCCTGATGGCATTAACAAGGATCAGATGTCCACTGCTTTTCGTGTGTAGAGAATAAGAAGGTGCAAGTTCTGTGAATATTTGAATAATTCAGTGCCTCAGTCCCGCAATCTGCTGCCGGCTTTCACCGAACATTGAACAAGTTTTGCATTTTCACATTAATCCCAGCAAGTTTCTGAGACCTCTTGCTCCATTTGGTGAAGGAGGATGGCAAGCCCAGATAATTATTTTTTTTGCAGGTCAAAATCTAATCTTCATATCTGGGACCTCTATTTTTAAATGGTAGGAAAGTAGAAATGAAAATAATTTTTTAAATTATTTATTGCAATGCTGCTTTTGTGGTGGAATTTCCCCCTCCATTTCAAACTCCTTTGCAACAAAAAAAATGTAGTGATTTATCTCAAAACATACAGCAGCTCTACTGAGAACTGTCTGATGCTGATTAAAATGGCAACCATTACTGAATGTTATGGGGTCCTTAAAATCCTTTTCTGTGATCAGTTAGAATATGGCTGTAGCAGAACAATTACATTTGATTTAGGAGATTGCAAGATTCCAACAGCACAGACTGTTTTAATGTTCAGATACATCCCTCACCACAGCAACTTACTAAGATGTGAAAAATGTTATGAATGTAACATGAATAAACAAAGCTATAAATGCTGGATGTAAATCAGCTATTTAATTAAAATGTTCTTTTTCTTTTAATGAGTTGGTCATGAGAATCATTAGAACTTGCAATTTAAAATGCAAAGAATGGAATGATTTATTGTAAAATATTGAAGTGCTTAGGAAACCTCATTTTATATCTATATGTACACAGTGAATATATTTGACATTTTGAGCCATAGTGATGCACCAGGTACTGGTTTTGCAGTGATCAGAAATACAGCAGGTACTTCACAGAGTAATGGCAATTCCCTCCCTAAAAACATTTATGATTTAAAGTCCTGAAAATATTACTAACAGTAATTAAAGTACATCTGCCACCTTTCAGTTCATGTTCCCATTGTCCCTCTCTTCCCTTCGTTGTTCCTAATCTCTGCTCTCACTCCCTTTATTCTTCAGGCAAGTGAAAAAACTTTTAACTAAGAACACATCCTCTAAAGTTTTTCCACTTTTTTTTTTTTTTTTACAAAAGCAGGATCAAGACAGTCAAGTTTATAACATAAATTTGAAACATTCAGCCTTCTGCTAAAACTCTTCTTGATTAAGTATGGAAGAAGAAAAGAAGGTTAAGATTAACTCATGGGCAGTTGCCCTTATTAAATTACACAAGGAAAGGTACTATGGAGAAAGCTTTTCAATAAATACTTTGCCTAGTATTGTTCCAATCCAAAAGCTCTAACATTTTCTGTATTTCCATCATCAATATACTCTCTCTGCTTTTATATTCTCAGAGATTTAAAGTATTAAATTGCAAAGCAAGGTCCTCATAATGGCCACAAGGTTCTAAAAATGAGGGCGACAGGTAAAAAAATAGGGTCAAATCTGGCTGAAATAGTTTAGATCATCATGGGAGTGAAAGACAACTCACATTATGAATTCCCAAGCAATGAAAAGGAAGGAGAGGAGCTGGGTCAAGAGCGACCATAGAAGATCAATGGGGGGTGGGAAGTTTTATGTTGCATAAGTGGAGTTTTATGGTGCATAAACCCAGCAGTAAATGCTGCACTAACCTGCAGCCATGTGGATTTCAGTCCTTTGGACTGTTCCTGGTGAAACAGCATCCTTTGATTTCACAGACTTTCAGAAGCCATTGAACACCAAATCTCTCGAGCCTAAAGGTGAGAGACATTCTCCTGAGCTGTAGCATTATCACACCAAAATGCAAGGCAATAATTCACAGTATTTTACTCAAAAGCATAAATTGGACCAGTTTCACTTCACGTGTCACTTCTCCCACTCCCCACACTAAGGTTTCTCGGAATGGTCTCCAAACGTACCCATCTTCTCCATTACATATCATAGAAAAAATAATTTTATAGCAGTGCAACTCTGCAGAACCAGCAGCAAGAAACGTGCCACTGAAATAATAAAGGTCTTAAACTGCATTTCACTGACTTTTGCAAAGATGGATGTGCATTACCTGGTATTTCTGGGATATTTGTTACATCTACTCCCATGCAAAAGCAAGAACTAGCTCAGATATAACCTTTTTAACCAAGCTGGCTGCTTTCAGGAGGGATCAGGAGCTCATATTTAAGAGAATGAGACACCTCGCTGAGTGCTGGTAGCCCTTCTGCAAAGCAACTTTCATGACTCATTCTATTGTTCAAAGCTCATCCTGTCATGAGGGAAACTCTGGTTTTCATTATTGTTATCCATTTTCCTTAAATGGATAAGAATTTGTTTGACAGTGATAATTTGCTCCCTTTTTAAAACATTAGGTGTAAAATCTGCACATTTCCATTCTGATGTTCCTTCTACTGAACAGCCTTTGCTGTTGGGCAGCTATTTCATATCTGCTTTCCCAGGTTTCTAATGAATGTCTGGTTTGACATGGCACTGACTTAAATCACTTCCAGGCTCTTAAATTGATTTTCAGGGCAGGGAGACCCCCTTGGTCCATCAGCCATTCTTTGTTTCCATCTTTGACACAGATGATGGGCCAAGGGGGTCTCAGTGCCCTGAGCTGGAGGAGCAGGACTGTGAGATTGATCAAATCCCAGCTCACAGTGAAATTGTGCAGGATCTGCTGCGCCAGCTGGATCCCTCAAAATCTGTGGGGCCTGATGGGATTTGTCCGAGAGTCTTCAAAGAGCTGCTGATGTCATTGTAAAACCTCTCTCAATGATTCTTGAGAGGTCTTGGCAATCTGGAGAGGTCCCAGTTTCCAGGAAGGGCAAGAAGAAAAACTACAGGCCTGTCAGTCTCACTGCAGTGCCCAGTAAAATAATGGAAAATGGTTATTCTGGGAGGCATCAAAAGAGAGCTGAAGAACAATGCAGGCATTGGTCACAGCCAGCACAGCTTCGTGAGGGGACAGTCCTGCTTGTCAAACCTGACTAACTTCTATGACAGGCAGGAACAACACCTGGTGGATCTAGGAAAGCCAGCAGATGTAATTCTTTTGGACTTCAGCAAAGCTTTCCATACTGTCTTTCACAGGATCCTTCTGGACAAAATGTCCAGCCCACATAGGGATGAGCACATCATGGGATGGGTGAGCAACTGGTCACAAAGGGTGAGAGTGAAGGGGGTGACATCAGACTGGCACCAGTCACTAGTGAGGTTCTGCAGGGCTTCCTCCTCAGCCCTGTGCTCTTCAACATCTTCATAAATGACCTGCATGTAGGACTGGGAGGGAAACTGAGCAAGTCTGGAGACAATAAAATCACCAACCATATGAAGTTCAACGAGGGCAAGTGCTGGATTCTGCACCTGGGGTGGGGGCAACCCTGGTTGTATGGCCAGACTGGGGAATGAGATGCTGGAAAGCAGCTGCAGGAAGAGACGTGAGTGTCCTGGTCCAGGGAGAGTTGGTTGTGAGCCAGCAGTGCCCTGGCAGCCAGGAGGGACAAGCCTGTCCTGGGGGCATCAGGCACAGCAACAGCCAGGCCAGGGAGCAGATTGTCCTGCTCTGCTCTGCACTGGGATGGCCTCACCTCCAGTCCTGGGGGCAGTTTGGGCACCACAATAGAAAAAGGGACATTAAGCTGTGAGAGAGCATCAAAGGAGGCCATAAAAAAGGGAAAGGGTCTGGAGGGGCTGTATGAGGAGTGGCTGAGGGCACTTGGTCTGTTCAGCCTGGAGAAGAGGAGCCTGAGGGGAGACCTCATCGTGGTCTCAACATCCTCCCAAGGGGCGGCTCCAATCTCTGCTCTGTGACAGGGACAGCACCCAGGGAAGGGCTGGAGCTGTGCCAGGGGGGTTTAGGTTGGAGATCAGGGAAAGGTTCTTCCCCAGAGGGTGCTGGGCACTGCCCAGGCTCCCCAGGGAATGGTCCCAAGGCTGCCAGAGCTCCAGGAGGGTTTGGACAGCGCTGCCAGGGATGCCCAGGGTGGGATTGCTGGGTGTCTGCAGGGACAGGAGTGGCACTGGATGATCATTTTGTGAATCCCTTTCAGCTCAGGATATTCTGTGATTCTGTTCTACGATTCTCTGTTTTAAGTAGAGGACTGCAGGGCATCTGGGTTTGAAGTACAGTACTCTGTGTGTGCATACACTGGTTTTATCTTTCTCTAGCCACCTTGCATAAATAATATAATAATTCCTGGCCTGTTTATTTTCTTCTACCATGTGATCCGTGCCTTAGACCGAACTGTTTCAGAGCTGTGTTTGATCTTCACTACAGTGGCTGGGATTCCTGAAAGCCACTAGAACCAATTCATCTCTTGAATTACCCACATGTCTTGTTGCTTTTCTCCTGCTTTGACTAGCAAGCTTTGACAAGTAAATTATCAGATGAATAGCCCTTCTCAGATGGGATTGATTGAGAAAATGGGAAGCAGCTTCAAAGCACAAATGCTTTATTGTCTCAAGAAACACAGGTGATTTTTGGGGATGCTGAACCCAATTATCCATATCTTCTTTGGCTAATGCCAAGCTATTTCGAGCTAATTACCTAGAGTTTACACCAATTTGGATATGAATTTCATCTAATTCTAATGAACTTTAGTTCTTTGGCTTTGCTTATCCCAACTGCAGTGAATTGCACATTTGAGCTAATGTTGGGTTTGTTTTATTTACACCACAGCAGACTCATTGGATTATGCAGGACTAGATGCTTCATAACTTGATATTATTAGTGCTGTCATTTAATACTAGAGGATGAAAGAAAGTTATTATTAAGTACAGAGATTTTGGAATTTATTCTTTCATGAGAAGCAGCCTGGACTTAAAGAACCAAACCAAACCAAATCTCAAAGCATGGAAATGCAGAAATTTGATTTAGCTCTGTGAGGGTTTCCCATCCTTGCACTGTTCTGCTGCCCAAAGACACAGATTCTTTTTCCTCTTAGGAGGAAATTATATGAAAACTGTAACTGTCCCTTCCAGCAAATACATTTAATCACCTGCTGATATTGGCATGTCACAGAAGCAGAGAAGCTTCTGCCTACTAAAACCCGTGGCAGACTTGTAAACAACAGCAATTTTAATTTAAGATGAGCTTCTTTCTCATTTATGTATTAGGAGAAGAAAATCTTAAACCAAGCTGGGTAAGTTTTCAGCAATGTTTTCCCAAGCATTTGCAATTAAAATTAATACATTATTAATAAATTCGATTCTTGCACTGTACAAATGCAGCAAACCAAAGAGGGCTCAGCTGCTTTCTCTCACAGGAACAAGACTGCAAAAATCAAAAAGGTGTTGCTGAGAGGAGTCAGGTCTGATATACCCATGAAAAACATCAAATCCTTTTATAAGGTAGTACAAGGCCATTAAAACACAAGATCTGTAACAATCCCCAGGCTATTCAAAGGACTTTGCAGATGATGGGTACACACTGACCCTGGCCTGAATGCAAACAGTCCCAGATCCTCGTGGGGACTCTTTTTGTCTCATCCCATTCCTGATGCCACCAAGTGCATCTGCAGAGATGTAGGTGTACAGGTAGGAGGTGGAGTCAGAACAAAGAGTGATGAAGAGAGACCAAGAAATTATGAGGAGAAGGAGAGGTTGAAAAAATGGGAGGAACTGAGAGAGATCAAGAAGCACAGATAGTAGGAAAAATGAGGTGAATAAAGGAAAGACAGAGATGGGTGGATAAAGGAAAGAGTCAAAACATATCAGAGAGGAGAGGGAACCATTGGCCTGAAAAATGTGGGAAAACAAATATCATAGAGGAAAATGTTCATGTATAGAAGAAGAGGAAGACAAGTTACAATGTGCCAACTATGGAATAAGGGGAATAAGAAAAGACAAAATACGTTGATTTTGTTGTGAACTCGAAAGAATAGAAAATAAAAAGAGCCAAATGGAGAAAATGAAACACTGACTGAGATAAAACTGAGAAAAGAGACCTGAATGTGCTCCACACCAAATTCTTCATGAGGCTGGTACAGTGAATGCAAACCAGAGTTTCTGCATCACATCTGACAGCCCAAACCATACTCCACTGTGAAAGCAGAGTTTCTTTTCAAAGCAGCACAGAACAAATCCCTGGGATTTCTTTCTCTTTTAAATGAGAAAATTAATTGCATCCCATAAATGTCTGCAATATAATGAGATGTAAATTTAGGACCTCGAGGCTGGAAGGGAAACTAAGAACAGAATTTGGCCCTAATTTAGATAACATCAATGTCTGAAACCTAAGGGGGTTGTAATGGGAAATTTAGACTGAGCTTTTATTTTAAATGGCATTTTAAAAACTGTAACATTTTCAACCTGAACTTTGGAAACTGCATTTTCAAAAGAAAGGCTGCTAATGCTGTAAACTCCCCTGCAGATACCAGCCCATAGAGTTTTATATTTGAAGTGCTTTCAGATGGTCAGGATTCAGGGTTCAGCTTTCAGGATTTGGTTGCTGTTAAAGTTTTTCATGTGATAAATGTCAATTTTAACAACTAACATTCCCAGCCTCTAAAATTCAGCCAGTTCTACCACTCTGCCCTGCTTGATATCCATCACCCCAAAAAAGTGAAGCAGGACAAGCAGACAACAAAGGAAAAACATTTTCAAGAGCCTCAGAAATTCATGCAAGCCTGTGTCCCCCCTGCTGTTCCAGGTGTCTTCCCAGAGCTCCTCTGAGAAATTACTCTGAGCACCACCCAGGTATTTTTCCTCATCATCTTCCTCTCCACCTGGTCCCTCAAATGTTGCTTCTCCAGCACTCACAGAAATCCCATTTTGCCCCCCACACTTCTGGTGCCTGGGCACATCTTTCCTTCCAGAGGTGGGTAATCCCTAAGTATCCCTAAGGATCCAAGCTAACACTGTGGATGCTTTTTGGAAAAACACAGGCTAAGCACTGTGTATCTCCTTTAGTAGGAACAGAAATCTCCAGATGTTCTGCACTCTAAAATACTGCAACATCACAAACTGTTAGTGCCTGCAATCAGAAGTAGTAAAAAAGAAATAAACAACTTTAGATATTTACAGAATTTTCCAGTCTGTGGGTTGTAAGGAGTGGTTTCTGCTCCAAGGCATCAATCCCCATGCCCACATGTTTTTGCAGATGTTTCAAGTCCTGTAAAGTCAGCTTGTGTTACCTTAGTATCATCTTTCTCACCTAAATTACAACAGTTTGGGAGGCTGACTGAGGAAAAAAAAAAAAATTAAAAAAAGACCTCCCAAAGAGGCATTTTTGCAACCCCAGAAGAGTCCTGATGAGATCCTCAGCACTAAAAAATACAGACTTGTTATTAAGACAGAGTAATGCAAGGGGACTGCAGTTTTATTTCGTATCAGATCTTCAACCCCTCCACTAACTTGTATTATACAACCACTCTTGAGACTGTTAAATCAAATTTCATCATTTGGCTTCCACAAAAACCACTGCTGCTTTGTCGTTCCTTCCAATCTGAAACTTTTGGTGCCCCCAGCTGCCAACACGAGCAGCGTTGTCAGGGGCTAAAGAGCTCAACCATTGCTTATTCCAATCCATTCCCTCGCACAGAATTTACCCAAGAAGGCCCAAAAAAGCCCCAAAAAACCAACCCTCCTGACACACACGACACGCACATGGCTGCAAAACGGCCAACAAAAAGTATTAACGTACTGTGGGGATGTATAAGGGGAAATTATATGGGACATTTGATATGTTTTGAATAATCACGTCCACATTCGGGTAAACTCAGCTGGTCTTTGCACACGCCGTTATCAGGGTTAAGGAAAAAAGCCTTTCCTCCGTGGTGTTTTGACTTTTAGCCCCTCCACAAATCCATCTCGTTGGAGCGGAGTTAATCAATGAAAAACTCCGTTTTCCTGCTTTGGGAATGTGCTCGTGCAGACGCCCGGCGTTTACGGGGATGGGGAATCTCGCAGTGAGGAGCTGAAACGAGCACTGCGGAGCACAACAGAGGCGTTTGGACTTTGCTTTTTGCTCTTTGCCTTCCCCTGTTGCCTGTCCTCTTCCACCTGACAGGAAAATCCCAGCTGGAATCGCCTCTGCCTCAAGACGGCGGCACCACGTCTGTCCTGCTGGGTTTCGAGCGGGAGGGAAAAGGAGGGGCTGAGGGTCAACTTTCCACCAGATTTTTTTTTTTTTTTCCATGAGGCAACAAAGAAGGGGAGAAAAAGGGGGGACTGGGGAAAAGGAGAAGCTGGAGCAGGAGAGGCCGGCTGTGGGATGCGGTGAGGGGAGCGAGGCGGGAGCGCCGCGGAGCTCGGAGCGCCCCGGGCCTTGCGGGACCTGCGGAGCCGCAGCGCCGGGAGAGCAGCGCCCGCCCGGCCTCAGGGCCCCATGAACGGGACAGCAGCGCTGTGCTCGGTAGGACCGGACCCCAAATTCTTCCCCAAGGCCCCATGAACGGGACAGCAGCGCTCTGCTCGGTAGGAGCGGACCCCAAACTCTCCCTCAGGCCCCCATGAACGGGACAGCAGCGCTGTGCTCGGTAGGACCGGACCCCAAATTCTTCCCCAAGGCCCCATGAACGGGACAGCAGCGCTCTGCTCGGTAGGAGCGGACCCCAAACTCTCCCTCAGGCCCCCATGAACGGGACAGCAGCGCTGTGCTCGGTAGGACCGGACCCCAAATTCTTCCCCAAGGCCCCATGAACGGGACAGCAGCGCTCTGCTCGGTAGGAGCGGACCCCAAACTCTCCCTCAGGCCCCCATGAACGGGACAGCAGCGCTGTGCTCGGTAGGACCGGACCCCAAATTCTTCCCCAAGGCCCCATGAACGGGACAGCAGCGCTCTGCTCGGTAGGAGCGGACCCCAAACTCTCCCTCAGGCCCCCATGAACGGGACAGCAGCGCTGTGCTCGGTAGGACCGGACCCCAAATTCTTCCCCAAGGCCCCATGAACGGGACAGCAGCGCTCTGCTCGGTAGGAGCGGACCCCAAACTCTCCCTCAGGGCAGCTCCCTCACGGAGCCGAGCCCGTTCTGCTGCACAGCACAGATTTATTTGCCCTCTCTACCCCAGAGCAGCCCTGCAGATCTCCCTCGCTGCTCTGGGAAGTTCTGAAATTCTAAAACTCTCTTAACTTTGTTTATGATTCTGCTCTTCTGCATTTATTTGCTCGACTTTTCTGTTCAGCTCCAAATCCTTCTTATCCAGGCACTGCCTGCGATGTAGGTTCTCTCAATTCTGTTTGGTGTTTCTCCCTCTTCAATTTTTTTTTAATATTTGTTTAGGTTTTTTTTTTTAATTTCGCTTTTTCGTTTAGTCTGCTTGTATCTGAGCTTTTTCCTGAAATTGTTTTACCTGTTGTGTTCTCTCTCCCCACACTTTTATTATACGATTTTAATGTTAACAACGCGCATTTCCTAAGCTGTATTTTTACACCGTTCCAATCGATCAGCTATGTTGTTTTTATTCCCCGTCTAAAGGCAGTAAATAAAATTATGATGTAACGTTGAAATAAATCTTTCTTTTCCTGAAGCTTTCATAACTCCAGCAAGATACGGGATTTGATTTTATCTGTCTTAGGAGTGATAATGTTTCTCTTTGAACATCAGACTGTAATTATTTTTCTAACTTGCCCTGTACATTTTCTCTGTAGCACCTCACAAAAACCTACACTACACGTATCCCATTTAGTATTCTTAATATTATTTAATTTTGTTCAAGCTCAGCAAGCAACGGTTGCCTTATATAATTACAAGATACGAAATGCAAGGATCATTTCTGATTGCCGTTTGCAACACCAGGATTTTTCTTTCAACATCAATTTTTACAGCAATTCTATCCATTTTATAGTCCCTGCAGCCACTGGGAAATGAACAATTTTATTGATAATTTTATTACCGTTGTTATTTTCCTAAACGGATTCATTTCTTTCTGCTGCCCAGATTTTTGTCTACTTTTCCCCTGCTTTATTTCTCCGTCTATACTTTACAGCTCGCTCTTTCTGGTGCCTTTCAGCCACGCCAGGAAGGCAAAGGAGAGCTCAGTGTGTTCTAAAGTGCTTTGGTGCCCTGAATTTCAGAGTTTCTGGACATTTTCTTAACGCTCAAAAGCTCCTGCAGAGGCATCACTGGACTGTCCCCGTGCCTGCCCCTTTAGAATTCCAGGCAATTGATTGGAATAATCTGAAATCTCTCATTTTAGACAGTTTAATCCACCTCTTTCAATAAGCTCTTTTGATGTTTATTAGGGTTTGAGGGGCGATTTTTGGCATTTGGGTTTGGTGGTGGTTTGGAGCTTTTGTTGTTGTTGGTGTTGTTGTTGTTGGTTGGGTTTGGTTTCCCTTTGGATTGTTGAGGTTTTTTCCCCACCCCGAGAACATCTCGTTTGCTTTACAAATATCCAAGTTGCACTTCTTGCCGCATCTCTCCTCTCACAGAATAATTCTTTTTTTCCCCATTGAAGCAGGCTCAGAAAGCTTTCACAGCATTCTGGTCCAAATGCGAAAATGCCTAAATGACAACAGATCTTTTCCCTGGTTATCTTCCCTTTTTCTTGTAAATAAAATTACCAATTCACTGAAAACTAAAGAATTTTGCCTGCTTCAGTCTCGATTTTCTCTTTAGCATTCCCTTCAGTGTTACACACAGACACAGAAGATACACACATGAATTAGCCTCCAGTATTTTGCAGATTAAACACCTACTAAAGCTCTTGACTCAACAGTTAACACCCTGTTAGTTGTGTATGCTCACAGTGGATATTTGCACAGAAGAAATATTAACTTTCTTATTTTTTAAATGTTCCTAACATTCCTTTCAAAAAGCAAATTTGATGGGAAAAAAAACCCCTGGCCTGAATACACTTTTCTTATTTTTTTCTTTCAAATCACACCATTGCTCTTCAAACTTCTTTACTCAGGTGGTTAAAATTTTATTTAATTTGCAATAAATATATTGAATTTGAGTGATAATGAAGCAGAAGGCAGCACTGTGCAGGGAACAGTGCACTGGTTCCATCTGCTTCTCTCTGCCTTATGAAATGCTTATGCCATTAAAATAACAACCTGGGGTGCATTCTCACCTGCAAATACATAGAAAGACATTACATAAAAATAGTATTGAATTAAGCATTTCAAATCCATTCAACATGATCATTTTAACTGCTTAGCCAAATATTAAAGATGTTTTTTGTCCTGTTAAAAATGTCTGGGTGCACACATCAGCCTCTTGCTATTCTCTTTGCAGAGCACAATTTTAAATTGATTTTGCCACGAACTTTCCAACAGTGTCCCCAACGGAGGCATTTCCTGTGGCAGGGAAAGGCAGCCCTGGGAGGGGGAGCTCTGCTGGGAGCAGCTGCAGGTCCCAGCTCCAGCTGCTGATGGCAGCAGGGACGTTCTTTTGGGGGAACCATGTGGGAAGGCACAGCTGGCAGGGATATCCATGGGTTTTTGTGGATGGAAATGTATTTGCTTCAAAGAAAAACCAAAAAAAGTGGCCAACCCCAGTGGGGAACCATCCAGTGATGCACAGTGAAACATCAGATGTAATATATATTACTACATATTTTTATTTATATGTATAAAATATCGAGTTATATATTATGTAAGGATTCACCCTGAGTTTTTTATCATTTATATGTTGAATTTCAAAGCTTGTTCTTTCAGTATATTCCTAAGATTTTGAAATGGGCTGTTTCAATAGGTCTGACTCACTCTGAAGATAACGAAGTTTTATTCTCCTTGACCTAGAGAAGTTTCAGAGCTCTCAGAAATTTAAATTTTTAAAAAATTTTTTTAAAAAGGAAAACACATACTTGGAACTAAGTAAGAGGAGTGGTAGGTCAAGTTGGTAGGAAAACTGTAGAGCCATAATTATAAAAGCAACATCTTTGTGTCTACAATTGTACGTGTCCCCAAAATTCCTGAGCTGAAGTGAACATCCCTACTCCTGGCACAGCTTCAGACATGGGTAAGATCACAAATAAAACTGAAGTTTCACACATTAGTTAGCACATAACACGGACAATGATGTAATTGTCAACAATTTTGCTTAGAAGCTGTATTTCTTAGGGAAAAAAAAAATAAAATCAAGTTTCTGTAGTAGAAAAGCTGAAGACCGAAGTTCTGAAGTGTCGTTGTTACTGAACCAGAACAGTCCAAATCCTGGAAATGTTTTGGACCTGGCTTCTACTTCTGGCGATTTCATCTCATTAGAACTTTGTCACCTTGCTTGAAAATCCACTTTTCACCCCATCCTCATTCCAACCCTGCCAGGCATGCTCAGGAGCTGAGCCACTCTCCGTTTTCCCTTTGGAATTCCAGAAATTGAGCTCCGAGAGCTCTTTTCAGACATACTTCCCCATTCCTTTGATCTTTTCTTGGTTTATCCAAATGCTTTCCAATAAATTAGTGGTGTTCTTGAAGTGCCTTCCAGACACAGCCATAGCAATCTCCAACACAAATCCCCTCTCCTATTGAAGTTGCTCCAGTTTCCCATTGCAGAGCTCCGTTAGCACTTTTGACAGCGGCCTTACGCTGCGAGCTCATTTCCACCACAATCCCCAACCCTCTTGCATTCCTGCTTCCCAGAACAGCATTTCTCATCCAGAGTGCACAACACTCATTTTTGTTTTTCCCTCAGATGTTTGTCCATCATTACTTCATTCTCAGGCTGTGGGTTGTTTTCCTACGGGCAGTTAGTCCATTAACATGTCACTTCCAGACATTTGTCTTCCTCCTTACTTCCCACTTATGGGCTACACATGGATTTCCCTCCTTCCCTGAAAAAGCTGTGCCTCACAGCACTTTGTGGGATAGTCCAGACCCCTCACTGATCTTGCTTACATACCCAAGATTGCTCCAGTGTCTTTCTTCCATATGGGACACCACACCCGAGTCCCTGAGCCCAGGATTTTCCCCACGCAGACAAGAGCAATACAAATGATCTTATTTTCTATTTCCTCGCTTCCAGGAGGGCACGTGGGTGCAACAGATAAAGTTTGCAGCTTTCCATGCAAATCTTTGGGCTCCAAGTGTTCTTACTTGTCCATGAGACGGTCAGGATGACAGGACCTTGCCAGGATGCAGAAGGAATGTCCAGGAACCTCCTTTTCTCCCCATCAGCAGCCAGGAAAGTCTCCCCTCCCTGCCATTCAGCACTCTCAGCTGGGCAGGCCAACATGTGTCACCAATATGCAAGTGTCACCAATATTCAGCAGAAATTGTGCTTACAAACCCAGATTAGCGTGAGCCCTCTCACTGAGGATGTCAGGGTCACAGGCAGGCACAAGAGTGGGAGTGTTTAGAAATTCCATTACACGTGGAACACAAATAAAAGACTCTTATCGTTCTCTTTTAAATTTAAGCCATTATAGTCCTAGCCCTGGAGCAGGGAAGGGGCCCCAGCAAGTGTGGGGTACAACATCCTGGATTGATCAGCAGCAGCAGCACGGCTGCAGCCCCATCTCCTGGGCAGGTACTGCCCGGTGGGAACCCCTCCAACACCTCAGCTCCTGCTCCTCACCCTCTGCACATGGGTATCCCATGGCACTTGGTGCCTCTCCCACCTCTGGCCTCTGTCAAGCAAGTTGCTGAAAATCTATCACCAGGAACAGCCAGACAGCAAATTTATTTTGTTTTTACCACCAGATATAAATAGACCATTGTTCTTATCACCATATTACCACTATGGCCAAAAGGATTTTTGTTGCCCAAGGATTGCAGAGGTGAGCCCACCATCAGCCTCCACCAGTCACAGATCCAATATCCTATTAAAAAAACCCAAAAACTTCACCTTTTAGATGTCTCTGTTGCAACATAAAAGCCAATTTGTTCCTGAATGGACAAATAGAACAAACCCAAAGACAACACAGGCTTCATAGGGAATATCAACAAGAAATCCTAATTATCCCTGTCTGTAAAGGCTGTATTTAGTTGTGCATTAGAAGAGAGGACAAGGAGACATCAAAAATGTCTCAGTCAGAGCAATATGCAAGCTCTTACAAGATAGTAAAGGGATAAGTATTTCATATAGAGCTGTCTGTGGAAAGTGAAAATGGAGCAGCAATAGTTTGACAGCTTTCTCTTCCATACAGTCTTCAAAGACACTTCCCTGGCCTCCCTTCTTTACCCTTCTAGAGACAGCTCCATAGAACTGGAAATTATTATAACTTAGATTTCCCCCAAAGGAGCTGGAAGTACTTAAACATGCAGAAAATGAGGAACAGGACAGAACACTTAAAGAATGGTTTATAAAATACCCTAAATCTCAGAATGAAGGCAATAGTACATTTTCAAACAATCAAAGAGTCCTGTCCCTCAGCTCCAAACAACCCTAGGACCAGGAAAACATGTCATTTTAAATGGATAAAGTATTAAAGGATGTTGATAATATTAAAACAGGATGTTAGAATTACTTAAAATCAGGAAACAAAACCTCTTTAGATGTAGATTAAATTTCGAGTCTGTAGAGTGCTCCAAGACAATCCTCCTAATAATGCAATGCATTTGATACATGATTTAAAAAGCACAGATATTAAAAGCCCACTGTTCTTTAACCATCAGTTAACCAGAGGTGCTGACATTGTTTTAACTCAAGCAGCCTAAATAAGTTGCCACCAAGCTGACTGATCTCTGGGGGCTTCTCATAACTGAGATGAGCATTGGGAGAGAGGAGCACTCCTCCCCCTCTAGGCTTTTAATGAAAAATTAGGAAACTGAACAGGAGAGCCATGTGGATAAACAAAGAACCTGAAGAGAAATCATTCATATTTAGTAATTCTACAGGCTCAATCTGTTCACCTGAGCTGGGAGAATATCAGAAAGTCACTTGCTCATCCAAGCACCTCTCAGGAGGGAGAAAAGCAAATAAATGCATTTTCCACAGTGAAGAAGAAGGTTTAGAAGGATTCAGTTCTTAGAAATTGAAGTAAGACAAATAAAGAGTAATGAATTACCAGACATGTTATCACTTGGCTCTATTAATCCTGAAGTACTGAAATCCAGGCAGGGCCTCCAGCCTGTCCTGGAAGCAATCAGACCTTGTGATCCCAGTGGTTTCCTTTTGTAAGCTGCAGCTTCATCACAGCTCTGCTCCCTCCTAGGTGTTTAGCAGCACATTGTTTATCCAGTCCTGCTCTGGGGATTTCAGGCTGCTTTCTCAAGGTTCTTCTAAATTATGTGTTCAGTAATCACTTCTCAATCCATTGTAAACACACAGTGAGGAGCACAATGCATCTGGTGAAACCATTTACAAGAACCACATCGTTCATCCCCAGCACTGCAAAGAGGCTTTGCAGTAATTGATTCCCTGGGCCTTTCCCACTCGGGTAGAACACAGCTCCCATCAGAGCTGCTTCTTTTGATCTTAGTTCTGTCTAAGTATTTTTATTATTAGTCTATTTTTAGTTTTAAAATCCACACCATCCTCAGTTGTGGCATCTGACACTGTATGGAAAGTGAGGATCCAACCCTTGCTGGGTTACATGCACCACCACACTGGATGGTTCCTGGGGGTGTAGTTTTGTCTGGTTTGGGGGCTTTTTTTTGGAATCTGTGTTAGTTTTGAATATGAGAAGTGTCAGAACAGACTGACAGACATCTGACTTATTCCTAGATCTTGCTGACTTTGGAGACTGAATAATTCTCTCCAGGCAAGTACTGCAGTGCTTCCCTGCCCTGCACATGGCAGAGCTTTCCCTTACCTCTCATCTCAGCCTTTTCTCCTAAAAAGAGGAGAAAACCAAACCTCTGCCTGTTGTCCTGTCCATCCTGAACACGGTGGAGCATCTGAGCAGGGAGGGCTCCAAACAGGCAGTAGGAAGGAGAACAGGCAGAGTAATTTATCCTGAGTTGTAGTGCCTGTGATGGGCAGGTTTTTCTCCTAGGAGGATTCTTCCTTTTCAGTCTGAACCCCAGTGAGACTTGGCTCCTCGCTGCCATAAAGTGTGATTTTCAACCTTTTTACCTGAATTTTCAGTTATGATGGCACAGAGAACTCAGCTGAAGATCCTCCAGAGGGAAGTTTTCTTCATTTTCAGCCTATCCAAGCTCAAATGGTTTTGGTCTAAACAGTGTGAAAGATGCCTGATTACAGGGGTTTTGATAAACCAGTGTAGGTGTGAGAGAAAAATATACACAGGGTGGTTTGGAGGAGTCTGTGCCGAGCTGTCCCCTCCCTCACACACCCACACACACTGAGTTAACATATTTATATTGATATACACAATAATACATGCAGTAAATCAGGGGAGTTAAATATATACAAGCCAAATGATGCCTGTTATTGCATATTCCTGCACATGGCAAATCTTTTTATATTGTCTGACCTTCCTAACTGCTCTATAGGCATCAAGGAGCCCCAGGCAGTTGGAGGTCGTAGGAAGGGTTGATGCAAAAAAAAAAAAAATAAAAGGAGACTTTTGCAACTGCCTCTGTATTAGAGACAGGTAAAGGAAAGAGTCAGATTTCCCTCATTGATCAAATCAAGGCCATTCTTAGCAGAGGGAACCATCACTGCCATATTGATGCTTTTGTAGTGCATATCCAGTGAGGAGATACTGAAGGTAGGAAAGATGGAAAGTCTCCAAATTTTGAGAGCATCACCAACCAAAATGTGAGCACTGCATCCTCTCAGGTTTGAGGACAGCCTTCCACCACATTCTGATCCCTGCATTCCCCAGTGTTTGGGAGCTGTGCTCCTGCAGACCCAACCCCTGCAGTCCTCCAGGGTGGGAGGGTGGGCAGGCCCTGGCACAGGGTGCCCAGAGAAGCTGTGGCTGCCCCAGCCCTGGCAGTGCCCAAGGCCAGGTTGGGCAGGGTTTGGAGCACCTGGGACAGTGGAAGATGTCCCTGCCATGGGAGGGGTGGCACTGGATGGGCTTTAAGGTCCCTCCAACCCAAACCAGTCTAGGATTCTAAGAGCTGAGTTTATTCCAGTGGTGGAACAGGTCTCTGATACTCCAAGAATTGCCTTTCTTTTTCAAAATAAAGAGGGAAGTTTGAAAAATCTTTTGCTACAGCTGGTTGGACTCTACTTGAAAATACA
Source organism: Climacteris rufus (assembly GCA_013398175.1). Lineage (NCBI taxonomy): Eukaryota > Metazoa > Chordata > Aves > Passeriformes > Climacteridae > Climacteris > Climacteris rufus. Next base: position 79,993 of record VZRZ01008650.1, read on the forward strand.
GCACAACAGTTGGATGTGATGAAGGCAGTGAGGGGATGGTGTGTGGCACTAGGATGCTTTTAAAGCTGTGCCTTGGATGTAGTAACAGTGTGTAAGTATCCAGGCAGCCTTAAAAAATGCAAGCATTGACTCCTAAAGCATCGATTCTGGCACAGAACTAAATAATTTTGCCTGATAATATTCAGGTTTACCACCAGTGTGAATTAAATGTCCTCATGTTTGCAGCCAGTGTGTGTGAGGGAAGTGAAGCCAGCACCACTCTCCATGTTAAGTTATATCAGGTGGAGTATAAAGAAAGTGGGTGTAAAGAACAGGATCACTGGAGGTATTGCTGGATCACAAGTTATCTGAAGCAATGCCATTTTATAATCATTTTATTATTCTTTGCTGGTATCCATTCTAACTTAAATGCATTTTTGCTCCACCTGGGTGACCAGAATTGGACATGGTTCTCTAAATGAAGGCCAGCATGTGCATAGAATATTAAATGCTTTCAGATTTTGGTTACAAATACTTCTGTAGATACACCCTAGAATTCAATTTGCCTTTTTTACACAGCTGCATCATATTCTCACTCTTGGTCATGCTGTGATCAATACAGCCAGTTCCTCCTCTATCATCTGAAATCCAGAAGTCATTACCTTCAGACATTAATGTTTTTACTCTCAAGCTTGTGTTTGAACATGGCCCCTGCACTGTTGCACCTCATCCAGCTTCACTGCTTTGTCCTCAGGATTATCCAGCTGGAGATGCTGAAGACAAGGTAGGGAAGCAATAAAAGTGTGCAAAACAAAAAGAACTAAATGCATGACAGGCAAGAGAAAATTGTCTAAAAGGAATTCTGTCAAATGTTACAGGGCACAGTGGATGGCTGAAAATGAAAGAAAACAAAAGTAGGAACAGAAAATAGAAATGAAAGGAGCATGAAGGGTAGATTGAGTTCAGTAAGTTAGAAAAAATGTTAAAATTGCACAGAAACAACATATTACATCAAACACTCCAGAAATCTCACTGGTGCACTGATGTCTGTACAACAAATACAACTCAATTGAGTGAACTGATTGTGGGGTTGGTGTGGAGGAACTAGAGAAGAGACAGTGCCCCTTGGGCCAGGCCTCTGTGCTTGGGAATGACAAAAAAATACACAAAAGACCAGACAGAGTCTGGCAGAAAGAACCAAAGGAATGAAAATGAGCCAAGAGCAGCCCTCCAATGCCACTTGTCAGTTGGACTTTGATCAATAGCATGTTACAGGGCTTTTGCAGTTTAAAGGAGAAAAGAAGCAGAAATCTGGATGTAACACCCTGGGGTTGGAAATCCTAACCCTAAAAATTCACGTCTTTTTTTTTTGGTTCTGCTTAAAAACAAGATGACAGCGTTTTATACAGATGAAGAAGGATTGAAAGCCATTTTATACAAAGGGAAGGCTGAGCCCTGGCAGCCAGGTGGGCACAGCAGGGAGGAGGTTGGTGTCCTGCCATCCCACCTCGCACGGGCAGCAGGAACGTGGCCCTGCCTGGCAGCATCTGGGCACAGGGGTGAAACCCCTGAGAGAAAGGGCTGGCAGCACCAAGCTTCACTTCCAGCTCTGCCTCCAGCATCCTTCCTGCAAAGCCTAAGGGAAAATATACAGGAGAAACTTAGTTGATAGATAAATAGAGATATTAGAGGAAAACTGTAAAAATAGCCTCAACTATTACCCTTAAAAGACAAAATTTGTTTGAAAGTCTGGAAGAAGCTGGGTTTCAGTTACAGACATGACTGCCTTCATAGAGAGCACGTGGATCAGTTTTAACCAAACTGAGTTCATATTTAGACCCAAGCACCACAACTGAGTGCTTTGCATTCTTTTAAAACAAGCCAAAATGCAAAGGTAGGACGTGAAACAATCAATGAAGTAGGAGACTGGAACACTCTTGGAACCTGATTTCCACAACCATGGACAATTTTTTAAGAGCAAATCAGAAAAGAGAAGATAGAATGAAAGATGTCCAGAAATCAGTACACAAACGAGACAATCCAATAGTGAAATTTATCCTGGCTCTTGAATAACAAAAACCAGATATTGGGGGGGGAATCAGTAGTCATTGACTCCTAAATAAGGAATCACATTCAGAACAGACACAGCAACTCATCTGGTTTGTGCAAATGCATTTGTGCAGTGATTATTGTAGTTATGGACAGGGGAACCAGATAAAGGTTAATCTGAATTCCTGATTCAATGTCAAAACTCTGTGGGATTAGCACTGTCCTGGCTCCCAGAACAGCCCAGTTTGGCAGAATGCTGGGGTCATTATAAAGCCAGGGATCTGAAGTAATGCAGCACAAACCCTGCAGAGATACACCCATGCAAGCACTGGGGCTGGCAGTGGCCTCAGCAGTTCTCTCCAGGCAGTGTAGTGCTGTTTGTTAAACTGCAGCTCCCTGTGCTGAAGAAATGAGGAAAACTGGGACTATATTGAGGATTTCCTATTATGATCAGCAGCAAATGGGGATATATGGGCTATCTCCCAAAGGGAAAAGCCATTTCTGCTGAATGTGCACTGAGGGTCACATGGAAGGGATGGATGTGCACACAGAGACCTCCCTTGCTGGGAAATACCCTTCCCCTCTCCTGGCAAAGTCACTGAAGGTGAAAAGATTAGAAAGCATTTGGAAACTGAACTTCATGAGCAATGCCAGAGAAACCCTTCACTCAGTCTGAGGGCAGGCTGTGTGAAACAACCTGTTTGGGTCCTCCTCCAGCAACAGGAGCTGTGCCACAACTGCCTTGAGTGAAGTATGGAGAGATCCAAATGCTGAGGAAAATATATTCCCTGATACAGAATCATAGAACAGAATCACAGAATGGTTTGGGAGGGACCTTAAAGATCATTCAGTTGCCCCCCCTGCAATGGGCAGGGACAGCTTCCACTATGCCAGGCTGCTCCAAGCCCCATCCAACCCGGCCTAGACACTTCCAGGGATGGGGCACCCATCTGTCTGCAAAATTAGAAATTCCTTTCATTTTTGTTCTTTGGATGTGCTCAAGAATTTGCCTTCTGCAATTGGATTTGAAGAGCATGAAAATTTGATCCCCAAATGGTCTAAGAGCTGAGAGCAGAACACAAGAGAGGAACTGAATAATGGTGTTATTTTCCTTCTCATGCTTCCAAGGATCCACCTCAACACAGGAAGGGCAAACCCTACCCTAACCCAGCTGGAACTGAGCGTATCTTGAGTGTATTTCCATTCTGCAGAGTCACATTTTCATAATGCTGCCAAGTGTCAAGCTCCCACTCAACTTTTATTTTAGTTGCATATAAAACAAAGGTAAATGTGCTGGGGATGGCAAAGAGCTGTCCAGTGGAGAACATGGGAAGGGGATTGAGGAGTTCAGGTGTCCACCCAAACACCAAAAACTCTCTGCAGGGTCTGACCCTGTCATTATTCTCTCGGAGGTCCGTACCAAAAATGGGTACTGAGATTATGAGCCCATTCCCCCAACACTGAGGGAAAGAACTGAAATTCAGTAAGACTCAGCTTAGAATCTGAACAGAGCCACCAGGTTTGTTCTGTGAGGACACATTTGCTTGCATCCATTTCAATTTCCATACTTTGTGGTTTGAGGAGGAGTAGCAGCTATTTCTTTGGGTTTACTCATGGTTTTACATCTTTACAGCTCTGAAAAAGCACTGTCTTTGCTGTGCACTCTGTGCAGTCAACTCTAAGCTGCTGGTAGGAAACTTATATGGCAGGAAACTTATATCCTGTGGCTGGGCCAGCCTGGAGCACTGGTGATTCCCATTTGTCTCAGGGGGATCCATTCCTTTCCCTCCAAAGGCCCTTTAACAAACCATCTCCCTTTTTATTGCTATTGCATTGCTGAAACCTGATGGTTGAGGTGGGATTGCTCTGGAGACTGGATAGGATGCTTCTAGGTGGCCATGGAATCACTCAGAAAATCCCCACTCATCCCATTAGCTTCCACATTTAATTTCCCAACTTTTTCAGTCTCTCCCCATCTGAAAATCTCAACACCTTTCAAGGCATCCACTAATTCTTGTTTTTTTCCTTGCATTGCCTCTTTCTGTGTCCTCCCCTGTGGTTTAGTGGGCATGGTGGTGTTTGGTCAAAGGCTGAACTGGATGATCTTGAAGTTCCTTCCCAGCCTAAATGATTCCATGATCCTTTCCAAAGCAGGAGCTCAGCAGCCCAGTGTAGTTGGAGATTTACTGAGTGCTGTAAAATGGTTTTCTGTATTTTATGGGTCTTTGTTTCTTTGTTCACCTCCTTTAACATCTCATTTTCCCAAGCAGCTGTTTTCTCTTTATAATGATGCTGATTTATTTATGAGTCGGTCCAAATTTGTCAGACTTTCTAAGAAAATTTCAGCTTGTTCCTTCCAGTGTTTGTGGCAGACACTTTGTATGAGTGTCACACTCTTCCCCCTGTTGCTGGATGAAGAGAAATCTCTGAACAGAGTGAAATCAGCTGTGACAAGAAATGAGTTCTCCTCAAAAGTGTTGAACATACCAGGGTGTTTCAGGGGAAATCAAATTTCCACGAATTTAATATAATACTACAAAAAAATTTACTGAGAAGAGAAAAGAAGAAAGTTGTTTCCCATCATCTGTCATTTTCCAAAATTAAATTCAGGGAAAATGCTTGTGAAAGGCAACAGTTGGGGTAAGGATTATAATGCCTTTTTAAAGATAATAAGCCAAAGCAGAGAGGCAATGGCACAGAATTGTGATCTCTGATGACAGCCAACAAACTTCCAAATGCCTGCCTTTGTTTTGGTTTTAAATAAAATTCTGTTATTTCCTTGACAATCAGGGCCACTGTAACATGTTAACTATTTCCTTACATAATTTGTTAAACTGCAGCTAAAGTTCAGTGGTTAAATTTCATTGCTGGGCAAGACTGAGGCCCCATAAACAACAATATAAAAATCATATGTTAAAGCTCTCCTCATCCATTTTAGCAACAGTAAAGAAATAAATAGGAACACTCTCAAGATTCCACTATTAAAGCTACTTACTTCTAACTTGTTAGGAGGTCAACAGGAAAACAAACTCTTTTAAATCTAAATGCTCAGAGAAAAACAGATGTGAAGATAGCTAGAGATAAGGAGAATAGTTCGAGTGCTTTAATCAGCCTCCAATGAGTCCCAGAAGGAAAATAATGAGCAAAATGGGAAAGTAAACCTCTCCTTAATGCCAGAAAGAGAAAACAAGCTTGGGGACGGGTTTTGCAATACGATGCAAAAGACAAAATCCAAGATTAGTGACAGAATCCTGGAATATCCTGAGGTGGGAGGGGCCCACAGGGATCGCCCAGCCCAACCCCTGGCCCTGCAATCCCCCCTGTGCATCCCTGAGCTGTCCAAAGGCTCCTGGAGCCCTGGCAGCCTTGGGGCCATGAGGATTTTTTTACTCATCTTCACTTCTGATTCCACTTTCCTCCTCTTTCCCCGTCCATGAACTCGGAGCCGACCCCGCTGCCCCAGGGAGCGTTGCCTTTCCAGCCGGTTCACTGAGTTTTCAGATCAAATGCATATTCACCAACATGTGCAGTTTCCAGGTTCAAACAGTCACCCCAAGGCTGTACAAGCCCTACCAGCCAAGTGCTTGTGGCTAAAAACCCTCATGTGCACCAGGGTTCAAACCAAGCCAGGTTTGCATTTCCACCCCGGCCGTGCTTCAGGTGGTTCAGGTGTCGCTGTTTGAAGTGAACAGATGCCAGCTGTAAAATTTTACTTTTTGCTCAGACACAATCACATTCATTGGCCATTTTGCTGAGCTAAAGATATGGAAGTACAGTGGAAACAACATTTTGGGGTGGAAGCTTATTTAAAGAGTACTTTGGGGGCAGGGTGTCCAACGTGGTGTCCATCAGGCCACCGTGGTGTCCAGCCAGGGTACCTCAGCACTACAGGTACCTTATAGAGCATATCCTACAATGAGGCTAAAAAGTTGCTTAAAAAATCAAAATCTGCAGCATGAACAGCACCACGTGCAAAGCAAAACAGCTTCCAGCTCACAGCTTGCTCTCTTCAGCTCACAGTAAGGAAAGAATCAGAGCCCAAGCATCTCCATCCACCGCTCTTAGACAAGCCCTGTGTCAGAGGTTCATGGAATAGGTTGTGTTGGAAGTGACCTTTAAAGGTTGTTAATCCAGCTTCCCTGCCATGAGCAGGACATCTTCACCTAAACCAGTTTGCTCAAAGATCCTCCAAACTGACCTTAAATGTTTCCTGGAAGGGGAATCACCAACATTCTGGACAACCTGTGCCAGCGTTTTACCACCTTCACTATATTTTTTTTTTCCTTCCCTGCATGCCTAGAACTGAAAAATCAGCTAACTTAAATGTTAAGCAGCCTAAGATTTTTAGGTAATATATTATATTTGACCAACTGCATATTTGGAAAACATAGACAAGCTCTTGGGTACACAAGTCCTTATTTAGTTCTTTCATGAATTTTAAGCATAGAGTTAGAATATGAACATCACCAGAGATACTCAGATTGGTAAAGCCAGTTACATGAAAAGAAGTTCTAATTTTGACCAGACTGGTTATGACCTAAATGGTTATTTACACATGTGTATGTGTCAGAGCAGTCTTTAGGAAGCACCAAGAAATCTTAGTGAGGTTTGGGCATCTTTTGTGAAAGGAAATGGCAAAAGCCAATAAAAGGGTCTCTCTTCTGAAGAGAAGAAAAAGATTAGGGTAGGATCCTTACCTAGCAAGTATCTTCAAGTACTTCCACTATAAATGGGCAATTGGCACAGGCAAGAGTACAAGAGTTTGCAAGATCAGAGTAGATAAAGAATTAGCACAGACATGTCACCTTGACACATTACTTAACTGCAATTGCTGAAAACTCAAGCCCACCATTTTACCATCACAACAAATTTTCATGGCAGGACTGGTTCCTTTTGCTCATTGGAATTTTTAGAGTCTTCTAAACAAGATGTACCTTCTCCTCTGGCAGGGGATTTGGGATCAAGTCAAAGGCTCCTCACATCTCACATTACAAAATTTGAACCCCCTCGTTCAAAGGAGGCTCCTACCCACAGCCCTACTCTGACCCAGACGGGGTCTGAACTTTCACAGCCACTTTGAACAGCTCCAGCTGGGCAGCGTTTCAAACACAGCCACAGCAGCATTCCCTTCCCAGAGGTTACTGCCCCTGTAAAACTCCAGCCTCACATACATCTCTTTCAGCTGCAGCTCACGCAGATGTTTAAACCCCAAGGGATCCAGCACGTGCATCCCAGCAAATCCCAGTGGAGTCCAAAGAGATCCAGAGGTGAATCACAGACTCTCAGAGTGGTTTGGGTTGGGAGAGACCTTGAAGACCATCCAGCATGTGCAGGGACATGGGCAGGGACACCTTCCGCTATCCCAGGCTGCTCCAAGCCCTGTCCAGCCTGGCCTTGGACACTTCCAGGGATCCAGGGGCAGCCACAGCTTCTCTGGGCACCCTGTGCCAGGGCCTCACTAACCTTTGAGCAAAGAACTTCTAATCTCCAATCTAAATATCTCTCTTTCCGTTCTGCCTCATCCTGTCACTCTCTGCCTGGGTAAAACGTTGCTCTCCCTTATTTATAGGGGCTGAAGGGGCTCTGAGGTCTCCCTGGAGCCTTCTCTCCTCCAGGCTGAACCCCCCAGCTCTCCCAGCCTGGCTCCAGAGCAGAGGTGAACATCTCTGGCACAGCTACAGCCACCAGTGGAAGCAGCCTCCATGCCCCCAGCACTAATTTGTTCCATGAGCATGGCCTGTAGAACAGACTATTTTGGAACCGAGCCCAAGCACTTGGAATTAGAAGCATAATATTGACCAGCTCACAGGGAAGAGTGGGTCAGTGGGGGCTGTAAAAGAGGTGTAGAGCAGACTCAGTGCAGCAGCAGTGACCAGACTGAAGCCCTTCCAACACAGAAACTCTTCATCTTTTAACTCCCCAGTAATGAAGTCATTACAACCAGATGAATGGCCCAAAACATTTGGTTTCACTCCCTCTTTTTACTGCTAGCAGTAGCTTTTCACTGCCACAAAGCCACCCATAAATCTGGAGGCTGGCAGTGCCTCTGGGGGAAGAAGATTCCCATAGTTCTGACACTGCAGAAAGCCAATGCACAGGGAAATAAAAACCAGCTTTGAAATACAACAAAGTACAAGAAAAGGAGTGCAGGCTCCCTGTACCCTGCAGGGACTGTCATCTCAGGTTCCTCCACAAGCATCCTCACATCCCAGGGACTCTGTCACATCTTGGAAGTTTTTCAGTGCAGAACCCCAAGGCACATAAACATTTTACAGCACCTGGGCCTTTGGTAACTCCCATGAGTTACGACTGTGATTTATATGGGATTAGAGCTGCCACTTGGAGGTGTAATAAAACGAGATCTTACTTCATGATTTACTTCTCAGAGGATAAAATTAATGGGAAACACAGTTGGTGGGAGTTTTTAAATTGTCATTATTTTTCTATGTTTTCTAACACAAATTTGTAGACAAGGTTTTCTGGGAAAAAAATTGGATGATGTGATTGAGTTTTTGCCCTATACAAATAACCATTGTATACAATATATGTATACAATATACAATATACAATGCTATACAATAACCATGGTAAAGCTCAGCTGGGAGGACCCTCACATCCTATGGGGAAATAAACCTTTTGAGAGAAGAATCAGGAAAAAAAGACCATCTGGGGGAGTTTTACTGGAGATAGCATTTTCCCACTCTTACAACTACAGTCCTAGGCATTCCAATATCAATGGAATAAAAGAATTGTCAAAGATTTGTTGCTGACAGAAAGGCACTGCTGAGATTCACATCCCTGCATCTCTCCCACGTGCAGGTTTTGAGCGACTTTGGTTCCCGTGACAATGGAACTTTTCCTCCCCACGATGGAAAGTAAGAACCTGTTCCTCAGCCTCCTGCTCTGCTACAGCCTGCTCAGAGCTGCTCATTCCCACCTGGTCATTGAGGAGAAGACAGAATGCAGCCTGTCCAAGGGCAGCAGAGTGGACCTCTCAGACCTCCCACCCATCTCCATAGTAGGTGAGTAAAATTCGCTGCCAAATCAACAAGAATTGCAGGAAACACTGCTGCTGACTGGATTATTTGGATAACTTTGCAACCCTGCAATGTTGTACAACTCCCTGAGCAGGGGGCAGAACTCTGGTGGCTGCAGCACCCAAGAATGACAATGTGGCAAACCTCAGGTTAGAGGAAATAAATAATAATAATGATCAGACAACTTTGTTTTACAGATTTCACTTCAGATCCTTTCACACTGTAAGTCTTTTTATATTGAAGAGAAGTGTTTTTCTGCCGATATGAGCAATAATCTTCCTTTGAAAAGCTTATGCATATAGAAAAAATTAACATAATGTGGGGTTTAAAGGGTCTGCTCTTGTGGCAGAGAAATCAGCAGGTATTAATGTAACCTCAGTTCAGCTGATCTTTAAACAGGGGAAGAAAAGAGCCCTGCAGGGGAGAGCCAGGGTCAGTTATGCATCCAAGACAGGACCAACTCTGTCCCTACAGCTACTGGCAGACTTGTCCTGTTTGGGAAGAACCTCTTTAGGGTGATGCTTAACTCTTCACAAAATTCTTTCCTCATGTCTGCCTTAACTCTTTCCATGTCATTTACACCAACTTCTTCTTTCAAGAAACTCCCAGGTGTTTGGAGGTAATTAGCTACAGAACACCATTCATAACTGTGTCAAAACATTAATAATTCAAAAAAATACAGTTTCTCTCGTTTAGCTCCTCTCTGCAGGCTTTTAGGGCTCTTGCTCAAAGCACTCTGGTTTCTTATCGTGTTTCCTGTGTTTTCTCCATGCTCTTGCTCAGCCTGACATTTCTTTAAGGAGAAACAGTTGCCCCTCAGGTGCATTTCCAAAGAAACCTGAACCTCTGAATCCTGAGTTAACTCAGCGTTGTTTAATTGCAAGTTTAGCAAAGCTTGTGCTTTCTGCAGCCTCCCAGGCTGGACCATTTCATGGCCTTGTGGTCCTCAATGCCCTCAGTCTCACAATTCCACCATTTTTTTTTACTCCAACTAAAATCAGAGATATAAAATACAATCCTTTCAGCTGATTTCTCCATCTTCTCATGCTTTAGACGTGGCAGATGGGCTGTGCTATCTCATATTTCCCCCCACTGCTCCTTAGGGATACATAACCCTAACTTAACATCAATGCAATTAATAAATGAAACCCCCCAAACCAGCTCAAAATGATTATTCTTCATTCTGCAACTCTGTAAATCCTAGCAATTAGTAAATATTCAAAAATACCTTGATAGAGAATCCTGGGACAGATAAGGAGCCACCATTCATCAGTGGGGAGATGGATGTTTTTTATCCCAATCATTCATTGCATCCAGGTAGTGCTTTTTACAAAAACTCCCCCATACAGAACAAAGGCATCACAAATATCACAGCAGGGTGATACTGCTGAGCTGGGCAGTGTCTCTCACTCAGTCTTGCTGTGTTAGAGCCCTAAACAAGGAATTCACACATAGTTACAAATATCTAAAAATAGATACAGCAATAAATATCTACAAAAAGCAAAGTTACAGGCACGTGAATGAAACACCTTTGCAAGTAATATCATGTAAAATGAGATCATGGGTGGAGAGGGAACAAAGAACTGCAGAATGAAAGGTGGCATCACACACCTGCAGGGTTTACACCAAACCAGCAGAGTTTTTCTTGTGAAAACCAGCACACACTTGTCAATTCCTTCCAAAATCATGCATGCAGAATCACCTTTGAACAGAAAAATTACAGAATTCTAAAGGTTTTTCCTATTTTTGTTCATGTGGCTACTGTGCCATGAGCATCCCCACCTTTTATTTTTTGTTTCTCCAACTATTCCTTGTTTGCATCTACCAAGCAATGTGTAAAAAAACCCTCCTAAAATGCAAATATCAGTTGCTCTTCTGCTTTGCACAAGCAGCAGGGACAAAAAGAGTTCAGAAGTGCTGTGTGTGAGATGAACATCACTGCAAAACATGCAGCAACGAGGTGGCAATGCAGGCTCCCTGCCTTCTCTCACCCAAAAACAGGGTCATCTAGTGAAATAACATTCTGTAAAACTGATTTTCTGTTATGCTGTGCTATTCTCGTTGAAGATTTAACTAGAAGATCCCAGAAAGTCAGCAGGAAAGAGGCAGAGAACAAGAAATCTTCCAAGGTAGGTGGCTGTTCAGAAAACTTTGTTGGGTTAGAATGGTTTGTTACCCCTAGAGTGGTAACAATGCACCTCAGTGCATTCATGTGCAAGGCTTTTACTGCCATGCCCTGATTTAAATAATTTACATACAGTTTAAAGCTCTAAATACTGTAAAAATACATGTGTGAGACAATAAGGGTGGAAAGAAAAGTACAAGTTGTGGCTGCCCCATCCCGGAAATGTCCAAGGCCAGGCTGGAGGAGGCTCAGCAATCCAAGTGGGCAGCAGCCCCACGCTGACAGGGAGCTCTCACTCCATGGAAAGCTGGGGATCCAAACAAAACACCTTAACTGGTTCTGTTGGTAACTTCACCATCCTTGTACATTTTTACATCCCTCTCTTCGCTGCTGCCACGCTCTTCCCTACAGACCATTTTCCAACGCCCCCTCTCATCCTGCTCAAGGCGCAGGGCTCGGCTTTGTCACTTTGTTGTGCTGTCCCCGGGTGGCTGCTGGAGGCCACTCAGCGATAGTCTGGGAGTGACCCTGGTTTCCCGGGGGCTGCAGCTCACAGCTTCCCTAGACACAGGGCGTCCTCCGGCAGCTCTGTTAGTGCTGGCTCCTCTGGGTGAGAGAAAGCCCCGGGCTGACGTTGCGGGCGCAAGCGAGGATAAAGGCCAGAGAGAAGGGCTCTGGTGTGATTTCCAGCTCTTTTATTTCCCGGGGAGAGGCAGCAGGGAAGGCAGGAGAGGGTCCGGGGTCCGGGGGAGGCGGTGCNCATGAAGTAATGCCTTAATTAGCCAATAAACTGAAACATGTAAACAACGTTGCAAGAGATGCTGGGGCTGAGCCAGAAAGCTCACCCTGACAAGGAGTGTGGCTCAGACAGTGGCAACCTCGGGCTGAGTCCACCAGTCTTGAAGGTGTGGGGCTGTGATTTTTGCCATGTATGCCACCACAGCTTTGCTCAGGAGGTTGGTCTCAAGCCATCCTTTCCCATTTCCCAGCCCCACCTCACTTGTGACCCCTCCCTGCTGACCCAGAGCCCACTGCCAGCAGCCCCCACCCACCCAGCCACCCAGCCAGAGCCTCCCCTGCTCCCTGAGCTCTCCTCCCTCAGCTGCTGAGGAACCCTCATTTTTGTCTTCCAGAAGAACGCTGAGCGCAAGGTGTCTCCGAAGCCAAGGCCCCCCCCAGCTGCCAACTGTGTGCCCACCTTCAAAAGCTGCAAACCCCACTTGAACTCCTGCTGTAACTACTGTGCTCTGTGCAAGTGCCGCATCTTCCAGACCATCTGCCAGTGCCTCATGCTAAACCCCAAGTGCTAAGCCAAGCTGGAGACCAAATAAGGCTTCTGTCTTTCATTAGCTTCTCAAGTGGATATTTCACATTGCCCCATGTGTATTGCAACCAAAACAGAGAGCTCTGAAGTTTGGATTTGCCCCTCTTAAAATTTAATGGACAATCTTTTTTATGGGGTTAATGCTATCACAAGCAGGATGTTATTTCAGAGAGCAGACAGCCAGGGAGATTGACACTGATTAGGTATTTTTAGCAAAAGAGCTGTGGTTTAAGATGAATTCTGGATTCCTGTGGGTTTGGGGGGGTTTATTTGAAGGGGCATATTAATGACAGCCTGCAGTGTTGTCTAACCAGCACCACAAAACCCCAGTGGCACCCAAATGGCCACTAAAACAGGACTGGTTAAGCCAGTGAGGGACTAGAGCTTGGCTTTGCCCACGAGGACAACACCAGCCTCCAGCACAGCCAAAGTATCATGCTGAAAATGCAGATTTTGGGGTTAACTCTCTCTTCATTCAACAAAAATCAGAACAAGAATTTATGTAGGTTGTTCCACCTGAAAAGATGGAGCCAAGGCAATAAGGCCATTTTTAACCATTCTCAGCTGAGCCTCAGTACCTCCACCATCAGGGCTTTCAGTCACTGTACCTGGCAGTACCTACCAGGGGTACAATATCCATATAGACTTGAACCCTAAATGTATCTGTGCCTTGCAATATAAAAATCAGATTTTTTCCCCAGCCACATCCACAGGAATTGATTCCTCAGCCCTTCTCCTCCTGCTGCCAAGGACACTGCATGTATAGAGCCCAAAACCAGGAAGACACACCTGGGACTTTGAGGAAGAAAGGAAAGATCAGCAAAACATGAATGTCTATCCCACATGTACATCTTGAATCAAACCATTCCGGGCAATCAATCCCTTCCTTTGCCCTTTCTTGCCACGGGAGCTGCCAGCACCAGCCCCAAGGATGAATTCAGGCAGGGACCTCCATGTGCTGCAGCAACCACTGACCAGGGGGAAAAAATGCTGCATCAACCCTTAGAGGCTCTGAAAGAGCTCTGCAGGTATGGGTGAAGCTCAGTGCAACAGAACACTTCTTTCTCTTGTTCCTGAAGCTCTTTGCATCAAATTTGAAGGATCCAAGATGGCACAGGAGGAAAACCCTTCTGGGTTAACTCCCAGGAGAACAAGGAAGGAGCAAAAGCAGAAAATGTCCCTGATATTGAAGACTTTTCATCTGGCAGACTCCAGCTCTTGCTTTTCACCTCCTCTGTTCTGTATCCACAGCGTCTCTCCCCTGCTCCTGTACACTCTTTTTTCTTCTGTGGTACTTCCTTGTTTTTAGCATTCTCCCTTTTTCCAGCTGCTACTCCCAGTCACCACAGCAGCAGTCCGGGGCTAACCCACATCTCCTGCCTGCACCAGGGTCCCTTCCAATGCTCTTCAGCTTTCACAATCAGATTTTTTCTTACCATGAATTTCTAATCCCAGTCAGGAACTTTCTAATCCCCTGTGCAGGTCTAACTGAGAGGACATTTGTTTACTGATTTAGTTCTAAACACAGCTGAGGGCTACAAAAATCCTCCAGGCAGGAAAAGATGATACAAATTACACTCCCAAGGGGCTCAAGCCATATTAACTTTTTTTCTTCTAATAATCAGTCTGAAGGCCAAAACTCAAAACTTAAGTCAGATATTGACAGAAATTTTTGTTCATACTAGAGGTATAGATAGATGACAGGTTAATCTAAGGAAGAGCCCTAATGATGACAGAATGTCATTGTGTTCCTTATTTTTTGTAAGGTACCTCAATTGACACATATGATATAAGCTTGAATTCTTGTAAATATACATGTATGTCTCTTTTAACCAGATCTCTTGGCTCAGGAATCTGTAAGCCACTCAGTTATTATGAAAAAGAGGATGAGAATGAAAAGTGATACATTACAATGGACTTAGGAAAGCAGCCCCTTCTTTTACTAGGTAAAGATTTAAGTTTCAAAATTGTCATAGCTATAAGAAACTGTCCTTGACTGATACTAAAAATATACCAGTAATCACACAAATTCTTATGTGAGAACAAGATCATTTTCATAGCAGAAAGTCCAGCTGGTCAGAAAAACTGTATTTTACAGTTTTAGGGTGGACGGGAACAGGAAAAGAGGGGAGGGAGGAGGGCCAGAAATCCAACAAACAGCTGCTCTCAACAGCAGTTCCCACTCCAGCTTGGCAGAACCTCAGAATGGCTGAGGTCAGCATGGACCTCTGGAAGTCATCTGGGCCAAGCCCCTGCCCCAGCAGGAGTGTCTGCCCAGGACTGTGTCCAGCAGCTCTTGGGTATCTCTGCCCAGGACTGTGTCCAGCAGCTTTTGGGTATCTCTGCCCAGCACTGTGTCCAGCAGCTTTTGGGTATCTCTGCCCAGGACTGTGTCCAGCAGCTCTTGGGTATCTCTGCCCAGGACTGTGTCCAGCAGCTCTTGGATATCTCCAAGGAGGGAAACTCCACCACCTCCCTGGGCAACCTGTCCTGGGCTTGGTCACCCTCACCATTAAAAGAAAAAGAAACATTTCCCCACGTTTGGCTCTCTCCAGCCCCACTGGGGAGCCCCAGGCTGGACCCAGCAGTGCAGGGATCAGCTCCCCAGTGCTGAGCAAGGAGGGATCCCCTCCCTGACCTGCTGGGGACAGCCCAGGGCACAGTTCACCCTTGGTGGTTCAGGGTCAGCCTGGGGCTCACCAGGTTCCCCAGGGCCTGTCCTGTCCCCCCAGCACATCCTGGGGCTGTTCCTCCCCAGGGCAGGGCTCTGTGCTCCTCCCTGCTGAGCTGTCCAGCCTGGCACATCCAGCCTGGTGTCCCTCTGGACATCAGCCACTCCTCCTAGGCCTGTGTGTCAGGACAGGGCGGAGGGCTCCCTCTGCCCCATCATCCACCTCATCAATGGAGATACAGAATAACTGGGGTGGAGATACAGCATAACTGGGGTTATTAATGGAGATACAGCATAACTGGGTCATTAATGGAGATACAGCATAACTGGGGTGGAGATACAGCATAACTGGGTCATTAATGGAGATACAGCATAACTGGGGTCATTAATGGAGATACAGCATAACTGGGGTCATTAATGGAGATACAGCATAACTGGGTCATTAATGAAGATACAGCATAACTGGGGTTATTAATGGAGATACAGCATAACTGGGGTCATTAATGGAGATACAGCATAACTGGGGTGGAGATACAGCATAACTGGGTCATTAATGGAGATACAGCATAACTGGGGTCATTAATGGAGATACAGCATAACTGGGGTGGAGATACAGCATAACTGGGTCATTAATGGAGATACAGCATAACTGGGGTCATTAATGGAGATACAGCATAACTGGGGTGGAGATACAGCATAACTGGGTCATTAATGGAGATACAGCATAACTGGGGTCATTAATGGAGATACAGCATAACTGGGGTGGAGATACAGCATAACTGGGTCATTAATGGAGATACAGCATAACTGGGGTCATTAATGGAGATACAGCATAACTGGGGTGGAGATACAGCATAACTGGGTCATTAATGGAGATACAGCATAACTGGGGTGGAGATACAGCATAACTGGGGTCATTAATGGAGATACAGCATAACTGGGTCATTAATGGAGATACAGCATAACTGGGGTGGAGATACAGCATAACTGGGTCATTAATGGAGATACAGCATAACTGGGGTCATTAATGGAGATACAGCATAACTGGGGTCATTAATGGAGATGTGGCACAACGTGGGGCTCTCAGACAAGGACATCAAAGTGCCCAGAAGCACCCAAGGACCTGCAGACACAGCAGCTGGCCCAGCCAAGGACAGGATGGTGCATGTAGGCAACAAAGGAAAAGGCAAAAAGCTGTCAATGGAAGTAAGAGGATTTGGTTTTTCAACATATATGCACATACTTCTTTAATATAGCATTTATCTGCAGTGTACCTTTGATTTATTAACAAGCCTTCTCTGTAACTGGAATTGATTATGAAGAGGTTTTGCTTTCTTTGCTGTTCTTCTATCTCACCAAGGAATATATATAATCAAGTACTCTGAAATTGTTATTAGCCTTAGTGACTTGACTTTTCTGGGTAAAGATCACATTGCATGAGGTATTGACACAGAATACAGAAATCAGTAAAATATGTACACCAAATATTTGCCTCCATGTATTCAGTTTGAACAGCTCTTTACTCTGAGGGGATGTTTGTCAGTGTATGGGTTCCCCCGGGGTCCCATCTGAAATGTCACCAGCTCCCAGGTGATAAAACACACACATGACAAAGATGGAGTGTTTCATTTTTACCTGTCACATACCAAAATGTCTCCACTGAACACTACACTGGAATCCAAGTGCAGAGACAGCCCCAGGAATGCTCCGTGATAGTCATTGTGCTCCTCAAGCCTAATGGAAATGTTACCCTAATTACACATCAGTAGGATTAAGCACAGATAAATCATTGTTAGGTTTTCCAAATACTGCCTGTCTTGTGTGAATTTCAAACAGATACTGTATTTTCCTGACTTGATTGCTTAATGTCATACCCAAAGCCCATAAAATCCAAGTTTATCCTGAAGTATAAAACAAATTAATTAACACCTTAATGACTACACCAAACCAGCTCCAAACGTGCCATGGTTTTCCCAGTTAATTACTCAAGCTGTCTGGGAGATCCTGAAAGGAAACCAAGCAACTGCCCATGTGAGCCTTGAGGAACTTGTCACAGAAGGAAAGATTTGATGGAAAATAAAATTACTTTTCCCAATTTCTCTAGATGAGCCAGCAGTATCTGTGCTGCTGCTCTGGCTGAGGGTGGTGAAAGACTGACTGAGGTCCCTTTGAGACGAGGACAGCGTTAACCTCGTGATGAAATGAATCACTGGAGAGCCAGATGGAGATTTCTGTAAGCAGAGGAGCCAAGGAAGAGCTTCCATGTGAAGTGCCCAGAGCTGGCTCTGCAGGAGCTCTGTGCACAAACGACATCCACGGCAGTCCCACAGCAAACAGCCCCTCCGAGCTCCGTGGGACGCGCTCCTCGGGAGGCACTGCAGCCTCCAGCTCACTCCCTGCATGGGTGTAGACATTAAATGGCACTCAGGGCCAATGCAAAAAGACATTAAATCACAATATATTTCAACAGAGCTTTTCAAGATGAATTAGACCATTCCATGGCTAGAAATGATTCCATAAACACACTAAACAGACTAGTTCAGCCTTGTCCACATCCAGTGATCTACTTAACTCCAAGACATGGCTCTGAGTTGCCCACTCAGGCCTGGAAAATAAAATAATTAGCAATGGATCCCCCTAACAAACCCAGGAACCATTTTTTTGGTCTCTTCTCGAGCTCCAACCTGTTGCCCTCCCAGGAAGTTCTCCCCACACAGTGAACTCCAGCACCCAGAAGGAAACACGTGTGATGGCCTGCTGTGCTTACTGCACTCCAAAACCCCTGTAATTCCTGGAATAGATTTGCCAGACACCTCATTTCCAAAATCCAGAGTGCACAGCAAGCAGCTGCTCAGTGCCAAACAGAAACATAATCTCACGTTTTTACACTACATTTAATAGTTGGAAAGAAATAATTGCTTCCTGTGCCAGATGCAAACCACCTGAAGCACCACTGTCTGTGGGGATGAGAAAGTCCCAAGTCACTTTTGATGAGCCCCTGACCAAAGGCAATGAGTGAAGTCCCCAGTCTGATAAAGGCAAAAGTTGGCAGGTCACAAGGTGGTCATAAAAATACAGCTGGGGACATCCCAGGTGGGCACACACACCGGCAGGGCTGAATCTGGGCACTTCATGAACAATTCTTCCTTCTATTCATACAAACTCCACTGCTTCAGCTTTGATGTTGCCCATATCCAGACCCCAGCAGGGATTTTTCAGTGGCATCAGCAGCTCCTGGGATAGCCCAGGAATGCACACAACAGTCCCACAACACATTTTCTCACTCTTAGAATCACAGAATGGTTTGGGTTGGAAGGGACCTTAAAGCCCATCTCATTCCATCCCTGCCATGGGCAGGGACCCCTCCCACTGTCCCAGGCTGCTCCAGCCCTGTCCAACCTGGCCTTGGGCACTGCCAGGGATGGGGCAGCCACAGCTTCTCTGGGCACCCTGTGCCAGGGCCTCCCCACCCTCAGCATAAAAAGCAAAAAATCTTTCTTCTATCTAGTCTAAAGCTCCCTTCTTCCAGTTGACAGCCATCACACCTCCTCCTGCCACAACAGGCCCTGCTAAAATATCTGGCCCCATCTTTCCTACAGCCCCCTTCAAGTACTAAAAGGCCACAATTAGGTCTTCCCAGAGCCTTCTCTTCTCCAGGCTGGGCACCCCCAGCTCACCTTTGTGGCCTCCTCTGGGCTTGCTCCAACAGCTCTGGGTCCTTCTGCTGTTGGGGAGCCAGAGCTGGAGGCAGCTCTGCTGTGNGAGGGGAGCGGCAGGCTCCCTCGCTGCCCTGTGTGAGGTGTCCTGAGAGGGGAGGAGAGAGGCAGGATCCCTCACTGCCCTGCTGTGGAGGAGAGAGGCAGGATCCCTCACTGCCCTGCTGTGGGGTGAGCCTGGCACACAGGGTTTCTGGGCTGCCAGTGCCCAGGGCCACTCACAGTCGTGGCTCTTAAACCTGTAAAGCAGACAAATTTTACACCCAGAGAGGGTTTGGTGGGATATTCTTCCCTTTCACCAGGAAATTACCCTGATCCCAATGTCCATCTGGCATGATGGGTCAGTTCAAGATTTTCTGGTCCTCTAGAATCAACAGAAGTATTTCCTGCCTCTTGCAAATACATCAGGGAGCGTTGGAAGAGAGAAATAAAATGTTACCCCCTGCCTGACCTCAACAAGAGGAGCAGTGGCAGTGCTGTCTCAGCACAGCAGGAGCACCCATGCAAGGCTGGCAGATGTGACCCACGGGCCACTGTTCCCTTCTGGAGGAGCAGCCCCAGGCCAGGGACACTGGGGCTGCCTGAAAGCACAACCACGACTCTCTGAGTGCCCCTCTGAAAGCTGGGGGCCTGCACATTACCTTGAGCTAACACAAAGATTTTCTTGGCAAACTTCTCAGATGATCTGCAGATGGCCAACATATGGTTAAGCCCCTCTCCCAGAAGAGAAAGGAGGCTTTAGTCGTTTCTGCAAGATTTTTTTCAGTGAAATGAGAAACGATTTCAATTGCTGCATGGCATATGCACACATCCTTCCATCCAGGAAATCCTGTGAGATGAAACCCTGCCTGAAATATGGGAGCCCTCAAATGGCTGTGTTAGTGTCCTAACACAATTCACATGTGGCTTTCATTTAATATAGATAAAGGCAGGAAAAGACTAAAATACACCATTCCCTAGTGATCCAGTGCAGACCCCTCTGAATCAGTGGGAATCATCTACTGACTTTAATATACTTTAAGAACACCTTCATCACTCACTCCCTACATTTTAGCTGATCTATTGCATTTACCCAACAGTGCTCTTGTGGTACCCGTGCTATTTTGGGCAGTGTCCCCAGCTAAAATGTCATTTGGGATCTCAGTGGGCTCCCCTTCACTCTGCACAGCTGCCTCAAATACATGAACAGAAGTATTGTGTGACTTACAACAGCAAAAGCCATAAATCATCCATGAGAATGCACAGCCTCACTCTTCCTTGTGTTCCATAACAAACAAGAGAGGCATTTAAAATATATACATAGATATACACTTCATTAAATTCATTAAATTCATTACAGGGTAATGGTCTTTCACCTGCTAGTGAAAGACATCAACCCTTAGAGTTTTCTAGAATGGAAATGGGAGCATTCCAAGTAATTCTACAGCCTGGGATCCCTCCCTCTGAAAAGGCCTCAGAAATACCTGACAGAGCCAGACCACTTCAAACTCAAAGGTGGCCCATTTAATATTCCCTTACAGAAATTATTTTCCAGTTAATGAAACCAAAACCAGAGTGCTGCAGAAAAGTACCAGGTGTGCTGAAAAGGACTCTACAGATGGAACAAGAAGTGAAAACTTTACTGCAAGCTTTCTAAGTATCCTAAAGAATTTAATCTCTCTGCTGTGCAGTTCCAGGAATTAGACAAGCAGTTGGGGTGTCTCCATCCCATAAAAAGGATGCTGCAGAACCTTGAACCCTTTTTTTCCCCATCCCATTCACTTCTGGAAGTATTTTTTCACGGGCTTGTTGTTTTTTTCCTCATTATTCTTTCAATCTTTTGTTTGTTTTTGCTTTCCCCAAGCTGGCGTGCAAACCACAGGCATGAAGGGTTATTGATTTGAAAAGAGAAGAAAAATAATTGTAATTGATGCTTGTTACAGTGGTGTAAAGCTGTCCAGTGGCAAACAACACTACTGCTGAGGCTTCACAGGGTACATTTACCACACTTGATTTGTCTTACCAAAAAGCCCTCAGGCTCAAAAACCACAAAAAACTTCTGAGAAGCTTCGGATCCTCTGCAAGAAGCAGCACTGCTATGAAACCCAGCTCAGTCGTGAATCAGAGTCAGCAGTGCAGCACCCATTTAGCCATCCTTTGTTCTCTGCACTGATCTGTATTTCCCAAGGCAACCTGGGCACCTCCACCCATATCCCTTTCACAGAACATCCAGCCTTGCAAAAAAAGATAAAGAGCAGGGCCTAAGAAGACTGTATTGCAAACTTAAAAAATCATGGAGTCTGGCATTTCTTGCTGAGATAAATGGAGAAAAATGTACAGCCTGTGCTCTCTTGGCACTTCTGAATCAACAGTGGAGGAAGAACAGGGGCAGGAGGTGCCTTATTTACAAGGGAAGAACATTTTCACTGGTAACAATAAGGAAAGCATTAACAGAATATTAATCTGAAAGACATTTGAGGAAATATTTGATTACTCTTGGCCAAATCAGAGCTGTCTGAAAACCAGGAGTACAATTCTTCATGATTCATTTCATTTGATCACCATGTTCCCTCAATTTCCAGGGACAGACTGCCCAGGGTGACAGTGCCTGTTACCACCTGGGACAGCCCAGCCTCACTGAAGGCACTGGGACAGTGGAAACCACTTGAAGGTGTTAAAAAACAACCTGAAATTGGACATAGCATTAAATAAAAACTTTTCCCAGTGTGGAAACAGGTCTGGTTTAGCACTACTTTACTACTAAGGGCTTTTTCCTGATCAAGGAGAAGGAAATCGTAGAAGAAACTGTGCTAAATTAATACCCAGCACAGGCTAAATTTGAGGAGCAGCTATGAACCAGAGTGGGCTGAGACTTTGCCCAGGTCTCAGCCAGCAGCTCTGCAATTGGGGGATGGAGGGAGGCTGCAAATCTGAACCAATTCCTACTGCATGTAAAAGAGCACACACCAGCTCTCCTCATTTCCCACACTGTCCTCCCTTCCCCACGCTGGGCCTCCTCTGGGCACCCGTGGAAATCTCACTTTTTGCCTTTTTGCCCTTCCAAAGGAGCCTGCAGAAGAGGCTGCTGGCCTGGGGGCTGCTTCAGGACTTTGTCCCTTTGCTCAGCCTGGTTGGGCCAGGATCCCAAGGGCTGCTCTGCACCTCTCCCTGCACCTTGCACAGGGAACAAATGCAGCAGGGCTGCTGGGCCCACCAGTGCAAAAGGGAACAAATGCAGCAGGGCTGCTGGGCCCACCAGTGCAAGAGGGAACAAATGCAGCAGGGCCTGCTGGGCTCAGCAGTGCAAGAGGGAACAAATGCAGCAGGGCCTGCTGGGCTCACCAGTGCAGGAGGGAACAAATGCAGCAGGGCTGCTGGGCCCACCAGTGCAGGAGGGAACAAATGCAGCAGGGCCTGCTGGGCCCACCAGTGCAAGAGGGAACAAATGCAGCAGGGCCTGCTGGGCTCAGCAGTGCAGGAGGGAATCCCACCTTTGCTCCCCTCCCTGCTCCCCCTGGGATCCCATGTGCAGGATCCAGGAGCTCCCAGCTCACCCCTGGGCTGGCACATCTGCTGTGCAGAGGCCCAGAAGTGAGAAAAGGCAGAGCCTGGCACTGTGCTCCGACTCCCCAAGCACATGTGGGGGGCCAGAGGAGCCCACTGGAGGGGTTTGGTGCTGGGGAGGGGATGCTCTGGCTCTCTGGCTGCTCAGAGAGCCGGGCTGTGCTCGGTGCCATTCCTCATCCAGCAGCTCCTGCTAAAAGGCACTGCAGAGCAGCCACGATGGCTCTGGCACTCTGTGTCTGGGGAATCTGCACGGCCCGCCTCAGGCTAGACTGAACGCTGAATGAATTGCATGTGGACTGAAAACAAAGAGCTACAAAATGAGTTGTGAATGATTTTGTGAAACTCTAAAGTGACAGCAGATGTGCTATTACCAATAAAGAGCAAACAAGCAATAAGGCTGAGGGGTTTCATGGTGCCATTTAGGTTGGAAAAGACCTTGAAGACCATCGAGTCCAACCATTCCCCCAGGACTCCAAGTTCCCCACTAACCCACATTCCCAAGTGTCACATCTTTTGAATTCCTTCAGGGATGGGGACTCCACCACTGCCCTGGGCAGCCCATTCCAATGCCTCAACACCCTTTCCATGAAGAAATTTTCCCCAATATCCAACCTAAACCTCCCCTGGCACAACTTGAGGCTGTTTCCTCTCCTCCTGTCCCTGTTCCCTGGGAGCAGAGCCCGACCCCCCTGGCTGCCCCTCCTGGCAGGAGTTGTGGAGAACCAGAAGGTTCTCCCTGAGCCTCCTTTGCTCCAGGCTGAGCCCCCCCAGCTCCCTCAGCTGCTTCCTCAGTGCTCCAGCCCCTTCCCAGCTCTGTTCCCTTCCCTGGACACTCTCCAGCCCTTGGAGCCCCAGTACCGACCCCAGGCCCTGGGCTGAGGCCTCAGCAGTGCCAGCACAGGGGATGCTCACTGCCCTGCTCCTGCTGGACACACCAGTGCCCAGAAAGCCCAGCTGCCCTTGCCCTCCTGGGCACACTTTTCCTGTAATGTGAATTGTACACCTGTTAAGAAACCCAGCAGGGACTGACAACATGGAACAGCAACATCTATTTTTTGAAGGACATCAGCTTTTATCAACACCACAGGATGGGTTTCAAAGCCTCCCATTTGTCCTGGCAAGCTTCTGAAATGGATGAGAAATATGCACATTTTACTGTAAAGGTTACTCAACGTGGCCCTTGAGGGGAGTTCAAGCAGCTCTCACACAGTGAGAACTCAGATGGCCCCACTGAGGCTGAACAGCTGTACCTAGGGAATGTGAAGTGCACAGAACCAGCTGAACAAAAAGAGCCAACACACTCCTGCTGCAGTTCCAGCTCCCACACCAGCCTGCTGACAGGTACTGGGCACAGCACTTCTGCAGCCACCAAACCACAACTGCACTGCAGAGGCTGCGAGGGAGGCACAGAAATGCTGCCAGTGCCTTTATTAGGGCCTGTGTTTGATCTAGCCCTCTTCAACAACAACAAAAAATAAACACAAGATCTAATAAATATCTTTCAAATAGAAATTCTACTCTATCAAGCCAAACTGTCAAAAGCCCACACTGCTAACTTGTTCACACTAGTGGATTTTCAGCAGCAAATCGGATTTCCCTTAGGTTGATCAATGAAAATGCTGTGCCAGGAAGTCACTGGACAGTTCTTGTTCTCCCAGTGGTGCTTTAGTGCCCTGGCCCAGGGCCTTGCAGAGCAAATGAGACATTTCAGAGCTGGTCATGCTGCTGGTGTCTGGGCACTGTCCTGATTTGTCTGTGAATTGTGGAATCATTTCATATTAAAGCCTCTGAGTGTGACCAGGGGCTGAACAGCTTGGATTTGCACTGGGCTCTCCAGACACAGCTTTGCATCCTGGGTCTCCCACTAGAAACATCTTCTGAAACTCAGGAGCTGCTGCCCCTGAGGGTGATGTTTGCCAAACTTCTCAAGAGCTCCAGAAAGCAGGAAACACAGCACCTCAAGCCTTTCCAAGAACCAAAAACACATATATACAGAGACACACAAATAGATTTCTCTCCATGGCAAACATGAATCCTGCCATGAACAAAATCATGGGAAAAGAATGTCCTTACTGCAAAATGACAACAAATTGTCACTAACACAAAAACCACTGGGTGCTGAGCCCCATTCAAAACATCTTCCCAAAATCTCCACCTTTCAGCCAAAAAAGGCACACTGCTTTCCTGACACAGTGTGTGTTATTTCCCAAAGGAGTGTGTATTTTAGATCAATTCAGGGTGTCAGCCAGCACTTTCATCTTCAGCTTCTGCCATTTTTTGAGAATTAGGTCAAAAGTTTCTGGGTCCAGTCTGAGGAGACAGACCAGGTGAGGTGAACACTGGGGGCAGCTGATAAAGCCCACCTGACCTGAGTAGGAAAAAAAACCTGAAAATCTCTTTAGAAAGCTGGAAAAAGCCTCTTGGTAGCAAAGCCTGGCACAAGTTCATCTCAGCCACCCTGGCACCTGCTGGAAGGGCTGCAGGTTTGTGCTCAAGCAATCCAGATTTACAGAGCCCACTGAGGACTTCTTGCCACAGTTGCTCAGTGAGCCAAGGGAGCTGCTCCCCTGGACCTGTCACTCAAAAACCCCAACAAAACTATCAAAGATGGAAGGGAAAAGGCAGCCTTGCCCTCAGAGACTGAAGGTCCTTGACTGCCCATGCAGTGAAGAAGCCAAACTTTCCCAGAGCTGTACCAAGAAAACCAGAGGCAGGACAAGAACAGGGATCCTCCTCCCATGTGGCACTTTAAATCCTGCATCCAGCACTGGCTCCCCAGCATGCCAACACTGAAACAACCCACCTAGAGATGGGATGAAACCCCCCAGTTTCAGGGGAGTGAAGCACAGGACACACAGAGACCACCACAATTGACCTGGAGAAGGTGAAGAGGGATTCAGGGGTGCCTGTGACCACCCACTGCAAGCACACAGTGAATGTGGAACCACTCCCTTCCCAGAGGTGCAGAGGGGTACAGTGAAGCAGCCAGCACAGGCTGCAACACAAGGAATTCCAGTTACATGTACAGAAAAGTATTTTCACCAAAGATGGTGATTTCATACCAGGAGAGAAGCCCAAGGAGGGGATGTGATCTGTCCCCACAGACAACTGCAACTCTCCTGGGCCAGTTCCTCTCCAATCTGATCAAACTGGCCCTGGTATAAGGACAGGGATGAAACAGAGACCTCCGAGTGTCCCCTCCTAACTGAATTTTAGGAACCCATGATCCAATAGCAAAATTACAACCCTGCTCTTCAGCATAGCAGATTTCAGCTGAGAAATGGGCTGAGAAGCCAAAGCCCAAGTAGTGGAAACTAATAAATAAGGACACCACCCAGATTTATTTTCCCATTGCATTTGTTCTACTACAGTGACGTTTTCCATCATCCTTTTTGTGCCACAAGCACAAGGTGCCCATCACCAACACTGAGGTGTGCACTGAAGCTGGTTTGTGTCTCTTTAAAGGATAATCCCCAGGATGATTACAGAATCATTTATGGTGTCTCTGGGGGACCCAAATTCAGGTCAAATTAGTGCTTTTTAGAGGTCAATGCAAAACAAAACTATGGAAAGAGTTGCACACTGAGCAACACCTTGTTTGCTCATCCCCTTTGTTTCCTCCTCCAGCAGTTCACACTCCACACCATCTGTTCCAATTGCTCACTGACATCAGCCCTGGGGCCTGGGCATGAATCTCAGAGAGCTTCAAGCACTGTGTGACATCATTCCAAACCTCTCATCTTCTTACATCCAGAAGCAGAGGTGGCCTATGGTGCAATGGTGACTGAAGAGGACAGTGGCAAGAGAGTTCCCATGATGTGCACATCAATCTGTGTGGGCAGAGTCACTCTCCTGTAAGGTTCAGCCCTTCAAATATTTCAATAACCTGAGGAGCAGCTTCTGCCAGCCCCAGCACAAGGTGCAGAGCAGCCACAGCTTTTGCCTTAAGGACACCCCACGTGGGTACATTATTGTCAGGAGCTTAATGATCACACCAAGCTAAAGAAATCCATGGCAAACCCCAAAGCATCTCACTGTACAAAACAAGTCAGGCCACAGTCAGATCTTTAATAAAAGCACTTTAAGTCAGTGACAAACATGACACAGCAGACATGACAACTGGGAGAAATCAAGTTGGGGGTAGCAGTGTGCTGCTGGTGTTTGCAGAGGACTGAACAAGGTCCCTAAACCCACCCGTCCCCTCAGTGGCTCCTCAGCTGCTCACAACACACTCGAAGGCTGCTGAAAGTCTCTCTTGCCTCATCCCTCCTCAAGCTGGTATGGAAGAAGCATAAAATGGTCTTTGTTCTGACCAAAATTCATGGAGTAAATAAAACCAGAAAAAAACTCCAGCTCTAATCTCTGAGTAGGAGGCTAAGCTGATTTTACAGGAAGGAGACCAAGCAACCCATATCCTATTTTCTCCAGTTTCACAATATGCACTTTACCAGGGCACTGTTGTGGAGAGGGGCCTGACACTGCCAGTGTCCTAAAGGGATTCACCTGATTGGAGCAGGGCATGGCAAAAGCATCTCCCTGCAGAAACTGTTCCCCACCTTCCTGGGGAGCCTGTTCAAAGCTGCCAGCCACCTGCATGACAAGACTACACATTCTCATTTAGCCATCTTCTGTCCTGCTCCCCTTATTGAGGCATTAGAAAGCCACACAAGCTGCATAGGATCCTTTTCACTGTGACAGTATCTAAGTAACCAATTCTAATTGCAGGAGTCAGTGATCCTCTTCCACTGACAGGGCCCTGAAGGTTCCCAGCTAAGGGGAGGGGTTCTGCAGCACTGAGAGGAATCTGGCAAAGGGCTTGTCCTCAGAAGCCCAGCACACACAAGAGCTTTGGAAGGTTGTATCCCTGCACTTTGGTCTTTGGGTAGTGCCACCTGCTCAGTATCTGTAGTGGTCTGGTTTGAAGGGCCCATCTCTTGACAAACCCAGGTATTTGGCCTGTTTGTCACTCAGCTTCGTCAGCTTCACACTCAGTTTGTCCAGATGAGCAGCAGCCACGGCTTCATCCAGCTGGAAAACAAAACATTGACACAGGAACATGAGCTGAACAGAGTCCTGCTAGTTCAGAAAGTCACAGTCCACAGTGAGAAATGAGAATGTGGAAACCAAGGGGGACTGACACCGACACAGCTTTTTTTCCTGCCAACATCCCTCCCCTGCTTTGAGCACAGACCTGCACTCAGATGGGAGAGCCTTGTACTTTTGAGGGAGTCAAGTTAAGCTTAAGTGAGACAAAATTTCATATAATCAAACCTATTTCAACCTCATTTACACATCCACATCCATCCAACAAGCAAAGAGCAGAGATAAGAATATCCAGTTTGGCAGAATGATAAAGCCCCAGTTTCCACTACAAAGACACCTGGACATACTACACTGACATCTTACAGTTTTATGGAAGTCCTAATACTGGAAAAAAATTCATCTCCTTTCCAGATATCCCATCTTATGGACACTTCTATTATGAAATACATTCCAGAATAACCAATTTAGCAAGACTACTTGTATATGCTGCACTGTCTGCATGAAGAATCAAGCCCAGGTAGGCTGTAGGACACAGGCTCAGAAAGGCTGATAGAATTTCTCTATCCCAGAGGTGTAAACTCAAAGAACTGGAAAGTGTGCTCCAGGAGCCTGGTACAGAAGAGTCAGAAAGCAAACAAGAGGATGGTGAACAAGCTGCTGTGCCAGAGGGGGATGTACAGCCACTGGGGCATTCAGAGGTAGAAAGGACAACACAAACAGGGATCAAGGACAAGTCTGACCATTTACAATTCCTGCAAAACACAGGCAATCATTGCTAAGGACACAGATACAAGGTCAGTCCAAATTCCAGCAGCATGGAAAGGACTGGCAGTATTTCCCTCATATTGTTAAGAAGACATGAAAGGCTGCAGTACAACTGAAGGGCAGTAAATCAGCAAAAGAACCAAGGGCCAAATCTGCAGCTTGTGTGAACCAGCAGGGCCAAAGTGATTCAATAAACAGTCCAAGGGACTGTGGTAACAAAGCCACTACTCTGAAGTAATCCCATGCAGTGAACCAGGTAAAAAGCACAGAGTGTAACTCACTGCAGCTCAGCTCACAGCAACCACTGTGGAACTGCCAACATCTCTTGGGAAGCAGCACAGCCAAAGATCACAAGACAAAATGAGAAACACAAGATGAAACAGTTGACTAACGTGGAAGTGAACCAGAGCCAGGTAAATGATGAAAAAAAGAACATGTAATGGGAAGGTTTAGAAGGGAAACAAGTATTTAAGCCAAGTACATCCTGTCAGGATGCCATGAAAAAAAAAAAAGAGGGTAAGAAATTGGATTCGTATCTGGTTGATTAGACTGACATATGAAGCTCTCCTAGGTGTATTTTCAGTGAATTTAAAACAGATTCCACCCACTTGAAAAGGAGCTGAGCCCCTGACAATTCCCAGATGAGGTTTTCAAACTGCAGCAGAGATCAGTTGTTTCACAGCTGCTTCAGCTTGGGGACTCCAAGACTCAGACAAAGAGACACACAAATTTAGATGAAGGTAAGCAGACATTCTCACCTTAGAATCAAAGCTGAGCAGGACAGATTTGGTGCCAAGAACATGGAGACAACACTTTTCCTGGATTTCCAGGAACACACATTGCAGAAATGTGTGCACACTTGCAATAGTTGATCAAAGCAATATTCTTGCAGCCAAAGAAAGTGCAGTGTAAGGTACTTGGTAATTGTTAAGTTATACACTTGGACCTCAAAGCAACTGCACAGAGCAAGGAAAGGCACTAGCCCAGAAAATTATCAGAGAAAGCTCTTCTGTTGGTTCTGACAGGGAGACTCTTTATTCTTTGACTAAAGCCCTCTGTGAGGCACAGAGGGTCAAGAGTGCTTTGTCACAGTGTAGGAACCTGAGGAGATCACTGCCACATGCTCCACTAACAGGCA
Organism: Climacteris rufus; assembly: GCA_013398175.1. Lineage (NCBI taxonomy): Eukaryota > Metazoa > Chordata > Aves > Passeriformes > Climacteridae > Climacteris > Climacteris rufus. Next base: position 109,386 of record VZRZ01008650.1, read on the forward strand.
ACTTTGTGCTTCACTGCTCTGGGTGTTACTCCTCATTTCCAGCTGAATTATGATTATTAAAAACTGTCATTCAGGGAGAGGATGAAGCCGTATTTTATCAGCAACACTGGGCTATCATTTTCAAGAGATCTTGAAAAATCAACAAGACTGTTCCTTTGAAGACAATTGTGGCAGTTTGCAGATCAACTGCTACCCTGCATTTCTGGTATGCTTTGCTTGAGCCTTAAAGGATGGATTTGCAAAGTGAGGTCCTTCAGGAAACACCTCATTAAGTAAGCCCAAGCATACATATTCTGCTTCCCAAATGGAAAGGATTTTCACATTTACTCTCACACCTGGTTGTGTTCCAAAGGCAGTGACATTTAACTCCAGCATCTTCTTCCATGAACCATCTCAAATTCTCAGGCTTGTTTTGGAAAATTAAAACCAGGTTCGTTTTCTAAAAGGAATTTGCAAGCTGTGACATGATTCAGGCTTTTCCAAGAACAAAGAATGCAGAGATAAGTTTAAAGGGAAACCCGAGGGAATCTGTCATTAATATTTTATGAAGTTATTAGGACCAGACTGTGATTAGGACCAGACTGTGATAAGCTCTCTCAGGTACAGGTGGGGCCAGGACTTTATCAACCACAGTAAAAGGGATTCAGTTTCACTCCAGCTTCCACTCTGCCCACTACACTTGGCTGCTGGACAGGCATGTGAAGGCTGGCAGAGTGAACCATCTATTGGGAGAAGCTTCCCAACTCCCTTGAGGCAGCACAGGGCTTCCCAGCACTCTGGAGAAGTCAGAAAGTGCCTGGATGTTCCATCACAGGACAGGCAAGTCCCAGTTCTGCACACAAACAGCAGCCCCTTCACACCCAACATGTCCACAGCCAAGCAGCCTGTGACAGGAACATTTACCCCTGGGGAACCAAAAAGCTGCTCTGCTGTCTTGTTTGACTGATGCAGGAATGAGAGGCACATATCCCCCGACAGCTCAGTGCCATCACACATCTCCAGTGCCACAAGACTGAGATTTACAGCTGCCAATAAAAACCTTCTCCCAAGAAGGCAGGATGTACACCATCAGCTCAAACTTGTGACTGACAGACAAATAGGATTTTACAACTATAAAAGACCACTGTAAGTTCCAAAAAGCAGACAATCGTTCATGCTCTCTCTGGAGAGTGTAAAGAGTTCTCTCCAGATGACTGAGACGATGGTCTTCTGCTGCTGCTCTTCTAGAAGTTGAAAGAAAGGAAGCTTCTGTGCACCATTCATCCGATGGGTAAGTTACACTGGCTCCTAAACCCACTGTTTCTTTGCTAGCTGTAATATTGGTACCTCTATCATGTACTGTATAGGTCTATTAGTAGTCCCTTTTGTTTATCTTGTGTAGTAAGTAGTTTTGTTCAAGTTTTGGTCTTATATGTGTTTTCTTGTGTCTATTCAATAAAATGTTGCAATAGACCTGATGGGCCATTAGTAAAGAACTGGAGAGTTGAAGTGCTTTTGCGGTGCAGGCCGCCTCAATAGAGCTACTGCCAGAGATCTACAAAAGGCAGAGCTGGCACTCCCATTTGTGTAAGACTTACACTCTCACCTAAGTGTAAACTTACACTCTCACCCTCTGAGGCCAGAGGCACTTTGCAACCAAAGCACTGAGCAGGAAAAGAAGCTGCAGCAGCAACAAAACCCCAGCTGAAGGCGCCTTCCTCAGCAGCCCCCCGCGGCCAGGACTCACCTTCTTTGGCAGGAAGTGCACCCCCACGGCGTACTTGTCGCTGTGGGTCCAGAGCTCGATCTGGGCCAGCACCTGGTTGGTGAAGGAGTTGCTCATGACGAAGCTGGGGTGGCCCATGGCACAGCCCAGGTTGACCAGGCGGCCCTCGGCCAGCAGGATGACGTGCCGCCCGTTGCGCAGGGTGTAGCGATCCACCTGGCCAGGGAGGCACAGCCAGAGTCAGGCACCGAGCAGCTCAGTGAGAGCTCACAGCCACAGAGAGCCACAGCAGCCCTCCCTGCAGCCCCACTGGCACTGGGGGCTGAGAGTTCAGCTGCCTACATCAGATAACGGGAACGCTGTTCAATCACCTCAGGCCTGAGGAGGAGCAAACAAGGCTGTGCACACACAAGAAGCCAAGCCCAGCAGCTCTGCTGCTCATCCCAGCTGGGTTTGGGTGGGGGAGGCCACAGCCCACAGCTCAGAGCAGCTTTGCACAGTTTCACCCCAAACTGAGGATGGGAAGGAGGCTTTGCGTGTGGCACAACCTCTGATCTGAGGCAATGAACACCCATCCTCCCTGACCCAGCTGTGGAACCCCAACCCTGAGAGAGCTGCAGGACATTCACTGAGGGGCAGCTCAGGGGGTGTCACAATCCACCACAGACCCCCTGAAGTGTCCCCAGACTCACTCCTGAGGCACCCCAGGACTGCACAGGATGTGCAGTGATGGAACAGATCCAGGGGCTGCTGTGAGACAATGGCAAACCTGCCCTCCCAGGGGAGGTGCCTGGATTTTCCTACCTGACCTGAACATACATTAACCCTTGGAATTCTGTGCTTTATGGGGACCCTCACCACCAAGCACACCTGCTGGAGAGGATCAACACAACATTGCTGGGATCCATGGAGGGGTGATATTTTCTTTCTCTGTCACTCTCTTTCTGTCCCCCCGCCTCTTCTTCTATTTCTTTACTTTCTTTCTCTCCCCCATCTTTATTATTAAATAAAATCCATACTATTGACACTGGCAAATGGTCTCGTTTGCACCTTAATTTGGGCAGAGGAATGTCTGCATAATCTTAATAAACCAGACCTTAAGAGTCAGGCACACACAGCAAACCTGCAGGGCCTGGGGGCTCCCTCCCACCCCAGCAGCTCAGCACTGCAACACCTGAGCTGTAACAGAGACCCCCTCCCTCCAGCCCAATGTTTGCCAAGCCTGCAGCAACCCTGGGCTTCACAGCACATCCATCTTGGCATCTGCTTTGTACCTCAGGAGCTCTCCAATTTACTGAGCCAGCTCTCCAAGTCTTCTGGCTTTTCCACAGGCCTTTGTCCCAGCCTGCTGTGCTGGGAACATGCTGCTAGCAGTAAATCCCAGTTCATCTACACCCAGGGCTCACAGCTGGTCTGGGGACACTGGGAAGAGGGAATATCTCTGCAGGCAACAGTGCAGAGCCCTGGCACCTAACACAGGGTAAGAGCCAGAGCTCCTCAGCCTGCTGAAGGTGCCCTGGAATTGCTCCCACCTCTGCAAGGCCAATACATCCAACAAACAGCTGTCCTGGCTCCTGGTGTATCCTCCTTTGCTCCTGGGGGCCCACAGGCATGATCCTCCCCAAGCTAGCCCAGGGAAGCAGGACTCAGCACACAGAATCCAGTCTCAGATGGGCTAAGGAGAGAGGCCTTCAGCTGTGAGAGTCCCACCCAACTCAGGAGATCATGGCACTGTCCCACCCAACCCAGGAGATCATGGCACTGTCCCACCCAACCCAGGAGATCATGGCACTGTCCCACCCAACTCAGGAGATCATGGCACTGTCCCACCCAACCCAGGAGATGATGGCACTGTCCCACCCAACTCAGGAGATCATGGCACTGTCCCACCCAACCCACGAGCTGATGGCGCTGGCCCACCCAACCCAGGAGATCATGGCACTGTCCCACCCAACCCAGGAGATCATGGCACTGTCCCACCCAACTCAGGAGATCATGGCACTGTCCCACCCAACCCAGGAGATGATGGCACTGCCCCACCCAACTCAGGAGATCACGGCACTTAAGANTCAGGAGATCATGGCACTGTCCCACCCAACCCAGGAGATGATGGCACTGTCCCACCCAACTCAGGAGATCATGGCACTTAACATGTGCCCCAGCTGCCTGGGCCAGATTGGACTCCTGCAATATTAAATTTAACCCTGCTTCTCCTTTCCATCTCTCACTGGCTCTTCTCTGCCCTGCTTTCACCCTGGAGGAAGTTACAATACTAAAGCAATTCATGAAACACCAATATGGCCTCTAATTCACAAGAATATTCAGTATGAGCTGGTATTTATTGCTCATGTCACACCAAGAACTTGGGAGTAGAGCACTTTGGAACTACTTAAAACATAACCAATGACCAACTTTGACAAAACCTAATGCTTCAGACCATTTCTCTTCTGCTGTCACAGCACAGCAACTGTGACAGCCCTAAAGGGGATCCTCTCCACAGCTGTATTTACATTTTAGAGAATAAAAGTTATTTAATAATAAAAACCCCCCATCACTTTCAATTTTGTTCTTAAAGCTTTGGCCTGTAAGTTAAAAGCCCCATGGGATAAACCTTGAATTAGTTTTTCAGAAGATGGTATTGTTACATCCTGGTGCAGGGCTTCAGCAGAGATGTCAAGAGCAAACCAACACAAACCCTTTTTTCTAGAACAGCAATTTTGCCATCAGGGCAGGTCTGTGCCTCCACTGCCTGCTCCAGCCCTGCTTCAAGCACAGCACCATTTTCAGCTTCTTGGGTTCATCTAACAGATTATAGTGATTTCAGCACAACACATGCAGGCAGTAACCACCTCAAAGAGCAGCCCTAATCAAGTCTTGATTTCCCCTGTCCAAAAGCACTCAGCAGGTGGGGTAAGGATGATCCCCATAGAGCAGCTGCAGTTGTTATTGTGGATGCCAATTCTCCATTGGGGACCACCAGTGACAGTGCTGAGTCCACCCAAAAAATACCATATGGGCCATCAGGAGATTATGGGAGGAAGTAACAATAAGAAGCAACCAGATGGGAAGCAGAACACCAAAAATCCTGAGAACAGCTACAATATTAATGATATAAAACATTATATTTACAGATTTAACTACTAAAAGGTAGTTAAGCAATTAAGTAGCATTTCAGTTGTGAAAGTGTGAATTGGGTGGTTTAGGTGTTAAAATCTTATATCCACACATAATATCCACACAAGTTGGCCCTGGCCAGCTGCTGGCTTGTGCATGGACCCCACAGCTTCAGCAGCCTGCTGACAGGAGTCACTCAATGCACAGGGGAACACAGAAATGCAAATTAATGCCTCTGCACAGAAATAAATACAAAACAGGAGTGGCACCTGCAGAGGCTTAAGTCTGCTGTGGAAATCCATCTCATGCATGGGCAGATAAACAGGCTGATTCAAGAGCTCAAGAAATTGCTCCAGAAGTAGAATTCAAGTTATCCAAGCAGTAAGTTCCTCTCCACTCTCAGACAAATGCCTCCTCCCTTTCCCCACTGGGATTTATCTGGCTCTGGACTCTCTGGCTGCTTTGCACTTCCCTCCACACTCTATGTGAATGATTTATTGACAAGCCAAAGTTCACAGACCTTGACCTTTCCTTCCCCTGCAGAGTTAAGTCTGAGCTACAGCTCAGTTTAACACCCAAACACAGCTGGGCAGGGCTGCAGTGCAAAGCCAGAGCCAAACCAAGTTGCCAGCTTTCCAGTAATAAGCCTATTTCCTCCCTAGCTGTCCTCTGAAAGCACCACATGAGCCAGAATGGCACAGTAAGATGTTTTCCTTATTAAAGTATTAAAGATCTCTTACATCAGCCCACCAATGGTACTTAAACTACCCCACTGGACATGGTCTCAATTACTGTGTGCCTCCAGCTGGAGTATAAAAACCCTCAGCTCTGGCATTAATCCTCTCATAAAGACACAGATGTCTTCATACAAAGTCAGGGATTTTTGCTCTGTACTATATTCCCCCTCTCTGCTACAGGATAAAGAAAAGAAGCTGCCAGGTCTTAGTAAAAATCTGAATATTTAGAATATTAGTTCTTGGCATTATACAGGATATCTCACTCAGAACACTGAAAAAACTGTTATTGTAAGGATAAGTGCAAGATTTCACACCTAAGGAGAATACTGACCACCGTTCAGGTGCCCAAAAAACTGGGGACAAAGGTGACCACAGAAGGGACCCTTAATGAACCTACCAATAAAACTGAGAAAATACCAGTGGCCTGAGTGTCAAGGTGGTAATTTTCTTCCCAGAGTTCAGTGTAAAAGAATTGTAGCAATTATTGCAGTGACTCACCCCTGCTGCCCTGAGAAAGCTCTCAGCACAGACAGGTGGGGAGGGAGAGTAGCTGCACCTCCTGGGAGCTTCTTTCTTAATCTAAACTTAATGCATGTCCTAGAAGAATTAAAACAGTTACAGCAAATTCCTACTTAATGCCTTTTGTTTCCAGCACAGTTTGGGAGTCTATAAAGTCACATTTTGCCTCCCAGTCCTGCCTCTCCCCCTTTTTTTGACACGAGTAAGCTTTAGGGTGTGTACTAGCCCACTCCTGCTCAACTGCCCAGCCAAAATGGCATTCAGGCAGAGAGAAGGAAAATTAAGAATAATGAAGCTTTTAGACATAACTCATCCACATAACACCTGCTCAAGGCAGCAAAAACCCCTGACTTTCCATGAAGACATGTGTCTGTTGATGGGAGGATTAATGGCAGAGCTAGCCTGGCCTGCAGGTCTGACTGAGAGCACACACTCCTGTGGCAGCCCAGCACACTGGGAGCTGTGTTCTGGCTGCAGGGGCTCCTTCCCAGCACTGAGCATCCTGCTTCTGACAGCAGCACTTTGCAACACAGGTTCAGGGCAGGATTCCTTCAGCATTAATCCATATGACAACCTTGACAGTAATTCCATCCTTTTGAAAAGGTACTTTTTTTGTTTTAAACCAGAAACTTGTTACAGTTTTCATACCTGGGACTACACTGCACCTCACTGCACTGTCATCAATGACAGACTGGCTCCTCAATGCAGAGCATATAAAAAGGGATTTACTGCCTCTGTGCAAGTAGCTCATATTAACATCCAATTAAACCTTCAGCAGCATTTATTCTTTAAGCAGTTCCAGTTTTAAAATCACCTGAGCTACCAGAAAGCAGGCTGGGAACTGTGGGCTCCTCTAGGACAGGAGCTGCTGAGCACAGCCAGCTCCACACTAAAGCCATGGGCAGGAACAAACTTGAACATAGTGAGAACTTAAGGGTAGCTTCAGACCTGGCTGAGGCCATGCAAAGTGTCCCAAGATACTAAAAAGCCTCTCACAACTGTTTAGTAACTTTGATGTGGCCAACAAGCCACAGGGGAAAACTGGAAGGACAGACTGAGATATAAGAGGTATGTTTGGGTGTGCTGTTATTAACCAGCAGAAAACCTGTCCTAGAAGCTTGCTATCAGCAAGGACACTCCTTCTTCAAAAGAAGAACTTTAGAAGTCCCACACCAAGTCAGATAAAGCCTGCTTTGCTTTCTGTGATGTTCTCCCTCAATGCTGGTGTCACAAAACAGTTTTGGTCTAGTTTAGTTTTGTTTCTCTGCTTTAAGACACACAGTTGAAAAGCTGAAATTTTCAGATTCTGATTCTTTTTGTGTAGCTACAGCCATAGCTTAATGTGGAAATGCAAGCTGAGCAAGGATAAAACATCCTGCCTGGTCTACCCACACATTCTGGGCTACCCAGGTTTCTAAAATGAAGCCACCAAGTCTGGAAGAAAAGCCCAAGTTTGCCAGAGCTCCAGACAAGCTTTCCTGAGGCTTCAATCTCAGAGGAGATAAAAAAAGCACACCACACTTTGAAAACAGAGGTGTGAATTTTTTCAAACCTTGACAGAATCCCAAAAGACATTCCACTGAGATTCCCTTAGGACCAGGACTGTTGTGCTGCAGAGCAAACAGCTTCCCAAGAGGAAATTCAGATCAGGCACCAGGCAATCTATGAGCTCTGTTCTTAAGTTTTACAGGGTCTCTAATGGTCTGCTCTGTACTCCTCATCTAACTTGCTTTCTGCAGCTGAGCTGTGGCATTGTTTTCAGCTCAGGGCTATCAAAGAAAGCACATTTGCATACTCCCTGCCCATGCCCCAAACATCAAAGCTGACTTCCCATAAGGAATGAAGTTGATGCAATGAATTGTCTACACAAGGGTAGGCTCCTGTCTCCCAAGGAACTGGGAACACATGGAGAAAGATGTATCCACACCCTGCACCTCTCCCCAGAGAGCACTTGGCACTGGCTGGAAACAATTGCTTTAATGCCAACCCAAGAATATCATGTGCAGCTTGTTCCAGCTTAGCAGAATCTGCATTCTGACCAGCAACACTGGCTTCCAACAAAGCTAGAAACACAGAAGAACCTGAAGAGAAATACCCCCCTTTCTAGAAACAGACACTGAGTAGCTACTGCTTCTTTCTAGCAGCAGAGCTGGTGCAAGGGCTGCCTCACCTGAGGTTTGACGTTCACTGCCTCCACTGCATTGTCATTCAGCCACTTGGCATCAACTTCCACATCAAAATGGCCAATGTTACACACTATGGCATCGTCCTTCATCTGCTCAAAGTGCCTGCAAAAGGAACAAAGGTCTCATTATCAGAAGTTAATGCACAGAAACAGTTTCCTCCTTCAGCAGCAGCAGATGCTCCAACCCACAGCCCTGAGAAGTGCCCAGCTCAGTCACTGCACTGATTCTCACAAGGTGTGTGGGGCTGGGCACCACTCTGGGCATGGGAAGTCTGCTGGAGAAGACTCTGAAGCTTCTAGGGAAGGACATTTCCCAAGGATGTAAGAGCTACTGCAGAGGAAGCATTTTCTCAGTATGGAAAGTAATAGTATTTTGTTTAATTGGTCAAAACAAATACCTGCAGTTATTCTCCTTCCTACACAGGAAAAATAATTTTCTTCATGACTTTGAAGTCTCCAGCAGTTTTACATCTCTAGACACCATGGCCTGATGTCCTCTCACCTCATCTGACCTTCCTCTAGAACATGTACAGTCATCATGGCAAAGGAAGGAAGGAGTTTGTGTGGAGCTGGGGCTATAAACTGAGATCTAAGAAGCAGTAACAGAACACTGCAGGGCAGTTCATTGAGAACAGGCTGGTTTCAAGGCTGCTGTATGTACTCACAGATGTAATCACTTTCAACCTGCCTCCTCTCTGTTCATGTTTATCTTGAGTAAGATAAACACAGAATTCAGCCCTGATGCAGTCATTCTCCAAAAGTCAGTCTATCTCTGCACCTTTTGTTTCTCCATCATTACATTCCATAAGACAGAAACAATTCCAACATCCAAGAGAACTGAAAAACCAAAGGCCCAATTTCACACTAAATTCTGATGCTGAATTCTGATGTCCACAAATGAGTCTATGTGCTTACCCTCATCACACTGCTGACAAGTTATATTTGTATTTAAAAAAAGAAATCTAACTGTACAGGTGTGTTTTCACTGAAGCAAGGAGCTTGACCATACCTGCCCTGCACAATGTCAGTGCAGCCAGTGGTGGTGACAAAGATGTTGCCCTCTTTGCAGGCCTCCTCCATGGTTGTAACTTCATAACCTGGAAAGAAAGAGGTTACTTCTCCACCCAAACACCACTATCAACAAGCAGGATGCAACTCTAGAAGTAGAGAAGTTCAGAGAAAGAATGAGTCAGATGTTTGTGGCAACAGCTGGCCTGTGGATAGTGGAAGGCAGTGGCACACTGGTCTTGCTAAATACCAACATAGCACAAAAATATCCACCCCTCACCCTTTTCAAATCTGTGGATCTATGCATTCAATGTCCACAGGTATAGTCTGGCACAGCTCATAGACTGGATTCAGGGGGTCCAGTTTGCAAAAGAAGTGCACCCCCAACACCTGCAGCTCTTGTTAGGTATGAACAGAAATGGGATAAACTGGTACCAAGAAGCACAGTGACATGAGACACCCACAGGAGAGAAGGAGCACAGCTCCAGAGCATGCTCTGAGCTCAGCTAGAAAGACAGGGAGCATGGCACTGCTGTCCAAAAGCAACTCCTGAGGGTAAGGCCTGGTGTTTTAATTCCAGTGAAATCTTATCCCACGCTGGAAGTTAGAGCTGCATGACTTGAGGTTAACACACACTCTCAAAACCAGGCTTACAGAGTTATGAAATGGGGCCTTACCCCACCGTGGTCTCTGAATCCTTGACTCCAAACACATCTTCAAGGCCTCTAGTAACAAACTCCTTCCCTAACTGCAAGGAAAGAATTCCTACCGTTAAACTGGATCCAACTGTAGCTCACTCAGCAGGGACTGGGCTGAACTCCTCTGAACCTTTCTCGGGCAGCTCCCATTCTCTGCTCTACACTGACATGCACAGAGCCCTGTGAGGTGCCTGAACTGCTGCCTGTGCTGCAGCTCCCACCTTCCATGGCTGCCTGCAGGGCGTTGATGGGGTCGATCTCGGTGATGATGACCCTGGCGCCGAAGCTGCGCAGGGCCTGGGCGCAGCCCTTGCCCACGTCCCCGTATCCTGCCACCACTGCCACCTTGCCAGCAATCATCACATCGGTGGCACGCTTGATGCCATCGATCAGGGACTCTCTGCAGCCGTACAGGTTGTCAAATTTGCTCTGTGGAAGGAAAGGGAGCAGTTTCAGAACAGATGAAAGTCACTCGAGTGGAATTTCCTCAGAGAAAGGAAATGCGCGAGTACGACGAACAAGGAGGCTGAGAGTCACTTAAATACTTTAAACACCACGAGGGAGGGGAAGGAAACAACCTGGTTTGATGCTTTTATTTATCCAGTTTCAATCTATGGGGTTATAGCAGACTCAGGCTTCAACATGGGGAGAAGCGGGGGAGAAGCATTCATAAATACATTGTGCCTACTGACCAAGGCTTGGACTGATTAAAAACTTGTTAGAAGTAACCTGAATTTATCAAGTGTCTTGCCCACCAAGGTAGGTCTGAGCTCCTTAGCCAGATGTTCACCAGTTCTCTGCTGCTCTTTATCACAGTGAGCTGAACCAAGTGGCACAGGAAGGCAAAACACACCAGCAGCACATCATCTCCTCATTGCAAGACACACCCAGCCTGCAGAGCAGCCAGCTGCCCACACCAACCAGGAGAAACTGGTTCCTGCAGCCCCAGAAGATCGAGATTACATCTTTCCCTAACACTGTCAAGGCCTCACTATTGCTCAGATTTGCAAAAATCCAGCAAGCAGCCACTCACAATAGTGGTCACTGCAACCAGGAACCCCTGGATTTCATCTCCTAATGCCCCATCACACACCATCCTCCTGCTGCAACATCATCACATGACATTAACAGCCAGACCCTCACATCAAAGCTGCCCTGCCAAGTCAGACATCAAATATTACTTCACCACTTGAACACCTTCCTGAACTCAAACACACCTTGCTGCAGTGATTTTTGTAATGCTCCTCCTTCTCCTGGGGCCCTTTGTTTTGACCAGGAGGAGGGGCTGTACAAACAGATTTGATCATCTGGGGACTTATGGAGGCCAAAAATTTTTTTTTAAATCTGGCTACTAATGTGCTATACTCCCCAAGGAAACAATACTAGGAATTCACCATTCACAGCAAAACTGGTCTCAAAGTCTGTCCTGGCTTTCTAGAGCCTCAGGGCACCAATCCTTCTTGCTTTCACTTAACACAGCCCTGCCTGCTACAGACAATTTAAGATTAAATTCCCAGAGGCAGCAACTTGGTCCAGTGGAAGATGCACCCACAACACCTGCAGTTATAGAAATGGGATAAACTGCCCACGGCAGAAACTGGCCAAGGTGTACCAAGTTATACCTCAGATCCAGAAGTTCCTGACTCAGTGCCTGGAAGTCTTACCAGAGGCATAGCTGCCATTAATATTTCAGGAAATTGGTGTTACCAATCCTTCAAATTCCAAAACTAGTGCCAGTTGGTAACCCTCTTTCCTAGCCCTGCAGCAGATTTTCATTGAAGCATGGAGGAAAACAGCATGGTCAGATTTAAATCCTCATCACCAAATCCCCCAAGTGCAGCCAAAGCCTTCCAGGTGTCTGTGCATTCCCATGCAGGCAAAGAGAGCAGAGTGCTGCAGGCAGACATCTGTCCCACCCAAAATACATTGAAGTGGCAGAAGGGAAGCACAAAACTGGATCCTGTGCCTGCCTTCTCTCTCCAAATGTTAGCACAGGAATTTGACACCAACTGGAAATATCAAACTGGGAGAGCAGAATTTGTCAGCTCAGTTGCACATTTTCCCAGAGATCTGTAATCGTGGTTAGTACAAATCTTGCACTACATAAATACCAAGCAGTACTTGAAAACAAGCACTTGTTTGGCACTAGAATCCCAAATCCCCTCAAGAGGCTTTTTTAGAAACAACTGAATTTCCAAATCTACCAACAGTATTAATAATTATTATGCAAGAGGCACAAATGTAGGTGAAAAGGACATAAAGAAACAAACATCAACTGGATTCCAGCCCACTCTCTATGAAACAAGTGTCAGATGCATCTCAGTGAGAAGGAAGGAGACAGCAAACTGTAGAGAAGGCAGGCCACACATGAGAACTGCCAACCCAACAGGATAATGTTTGTATGGAAACTTGAAATAGATTCAGCAACAAGATTTTAAAAACATCAAGATGCATAAAACATAAGTACACCTGAAATGCCCACTATAATCCATCAGCAGCCAAAAAGCACCATCCCACTTCATCCTCAATTCACCAGGGTTTAGCTCAGGATGCAGTACTAAAGCTGAGCAGGGGATAAACACCTCCTGCCCTGTCCTTTGCAACTGCTGCTCACAGACACCAGCCACAGGCTGACCAAACAACCTTCACCTGCACAAGCCCAAGCAGGTCACACTCTCCTCTCCAGCTGGCACCTGACACCTGCCTGGGGGCTTTAAGCTACTCAGAGAGAGGACAGGCTCCTTGCCACAGGAACAGGCTGTGCCCCAGGAGCCACAATTTCCAATGGTATTTGCACATTAAAAAGCAGAAGAATGCACCTCCTTACCTACAAAAAAAAGCCCCTGATATTCTGACAAAGGAGTTTATACAATGGCATGTCCCATTAGAGACATCAAGGGCTCACTTCTAGCATATGGTGGCAATCTCTGTTCAGAACTAAATCAAGAGAAGGAATGCTTTCACAGGAATGACAACAGCCCAGCAGCAAGTTGGACAGAGTGCAGAAGAGCTCTATCTACGTTACCTTGGTGACAGAGTCATTAACATTGATAGCTGGCACTTTCAGGGTCCCATTGGCCTTCATCTTGTACAGGTTGTGAACTCCAGTGGTTGTTTCTTCTGAAATACCTCTAATTCCTGTGGGGAGAGTAAAAGGAGTCACCTTAGCTGAAGTCAATGCCGTGCAAGTCAGCACAAGTCAGCACATCCAGGTGCTGTGAGCATCCCCCAAGGCTTTAAGTTAAACAAACCCTTTACAGAGAGCAAGGAAGAGAGGAAAATCCTCAAACAACTGCAGGGACACCAGCGGATGCAGGAACACCAGCGGCTGCGTTTCAGAGCCGCACAGCCCCGCACCCTCGGGCAGGCAGCGGTGCCGTGCCCCCCAGGCTCCCCGGCAGCTGCAGCAGCCCGGCTGCGGGGGGAGGCCGGCCGTGCCCGGCTGCGGGGGGAGGCCGGCGGTGCCCGGCTGCGGGGGGAGGCCGGCC
>VZRZ01008650.1:123386-133673 GCA_013398175.1 Climacteris rufus
TCCCAAGCAGCTCCCGGCCCTGCACAGACACCCAGCAACCCCACCCTGTCTCTGAGAGCGCTGTCCAAACCCTCCTGGAGCTCTGGCAGCCTCGGGGCCGGGGCCATTCCCTGGGGAGCCTGGGCAGTGCCCAGCACCCTCTGGGAGAACCTTTCCCTGATACCCAGCCCAGCCCTCCCCTGACACAGCTCCAGCCGTTCCCTCAGGTCCCATCCCTGTTCACAGGGAAGAGATCAGTGCCTTCCCCTTCTCTTCCCTTCCCAAGAAGTTGCAGACTGCAATGAGGTCTCCCCTCAGTCTCCTCCAGGCTGACCAGACCAGGTGCCCTCAGCCACTCCTCACACAGCTTCCCCTCAAGGCCCTTCACATCCTCACATCCTTCCTTTGGACAAACAGTTTAATATCTTTATTATACTGCAGTGACCAAAACCCCACACAGTATCCAAGGTGAGGCTGCCCCAGCCCAGAGCAGAGCAGGACAATCCCCTCCCTGTCCTCGCTGGTGATGCTCCCAGGACCCAGGGCACTGCTCACTCAGGGATGCCAAGCCCAGTCCAAACCCATCCCCACTTCTCAAAAAATCCAGTGCAAGCTGGTCCAAGCCCAGGCAGGGGCCTCTCAATTCAGCATGGTTTTCACACCAGAACTTGGGCAGATTCTCCAGTGAGGCCTGAGACTGAGCCATGAGACCCTCCCACTGCTCCCCAGACCACCCTGGAGCACATGAAGGAAACGAGACCAACAGCACTAGAAAGGAAGAGCTTGATTAACTGAGAAGGGTCCAGAGAGAGCTCATTGCAGCCTTTGAGTATCTGAAGAGAGCATATAAAATGGGGACACACTGTTTAGCACAGCCTGTTGCAACAGGCCAAGGGGGAATCATTTTCAACTGAAGGAATGTGATTCAGACCAGCTATAAGGCAGATTTTTTTACAATGAGGGTGGCACAGGCTGCCCTGAGAAGTGCTGGATGCCCTGTCCCTGGTAACATTCAGGGGGCTCTGAGCAACTTGAGTTGAAGGTGTCTTGCACAGTCCAGACAGGTGGGACTACATGGCCTCTAAAAGGTCCCTCCCAACCCAAACCATTCTGTGATTCTCTGATTTGGCCAACTGATCCCACCACGTGTGTCTCACCACAGAGCCCTGATGGGCACCTGCAGAGGGAATGCATTCAGCCTTTGGCATATTTAGGGCTTGCTTGGAGGGGAGAGGACAGTTCAAAGGTCACAGTGCAGCCTTGTGCACAGTGAAATGGAGCACCTGTAGTACATCTCCCAAAAGCATCAGTTTCCAGAGCAACTGCCTGGATCAAGGACAGTCATCCCCTTGAGAGGGAAATCTGCTGGAGGTCACGGCAGGAACCTGCAGTTCAATCCTGCCCTCTCTCTTCTGATGTATCTGACAAGTAGGAGCCACACTCCTCACCCTTCAAAGGCTCTCCAGACAGGAGTTCTGAGCTCAGCAGATTGTCTTTCAATGGCACTAAGCAGACCTCACACCGTGTATGCCAACAGCCTGCCCTCCCCAGAGGTACCAACCACTGCCCCAGGTGCCATTGACAGCTGCTCCAAACCACTCTGCTCCAAGAGCTGCCTGCACCACTCCCAGCCAACGCCTGAGGGACTGCCGAGCAGAACAGGGCCTGCAGCAAGGACAAGGTTGAATTAAACTGGGAAAGCCTTGCTAAACACTCAGACCTGCTTTGCTCCCCTGTATTTCTGACCTGAGCAATGAGCAAGTCTGATCAGTGAACCACAAACGAGCCAATTACCTCCACAGAAGTCTTTTGCAGAGATGCCAGAGACCTCCCTTGCACAAGTTCAGATGACTTTCCCCTTTGTTCAGTTCTAGTTTTTCCCCCTGCCACCTTTATTTATCTTGGTATTAAGGGTATTTGGTTTAATGGAATAAGCCAATAGTACAAAGGCCATTCTGCCCTCCAACTTAAGGGCACACTTAAGGGGAAGAGAAACTTACTGAGCAGTTCCACACACATATTTAACACATCTTTTGATTGAAGGAATCCTACTTTAAACTGTTCATTGCACACTAGGACTGAACTACTTAAATTAGAAGCAGCTGAAGCATGGAAGACAATTCCCTCTGAAATTAGCCCAGAAAACTTACCCAGCCTTTAAATGGCAAATGGCACTTTCAGCTGCCTCATGCCAAAATGTCTCCCGTGCTCACAATCCACACTGTGTATGCTCTGCCAACATCACTCTTGTTCCACCTCCACAGAGGTCAAATATCCCCACAAGCCCTCAGGACATGTTAGCCTCTATGAGCTGTAAGATACCAAACAGGATGCTACACTGCTTCATTTAAACAGACTTTGCAGCACACAGCTCAGATAAATGAGATCAAGGCTCTACTCTGGGGTACCATTCTGGAAGTTTTGCTCTT
The DNA here is from genome assembly GCA_013398175.1 of Climacteris rufus. NCBI lineage: Eukaryota > Metazoa > Chordata > Aves > Passeriformes > Climacteridae > Climacteris > Climacteris rufus. The sequence goes on from VZRZ01008650.1 coordinate 125,795, forward strand.
TCCAAGGAGCAGTGAACTGGAAGGTAAAACAGATCAAGTCTGCCACCCTCTACAGAGATCAGTCCTGATTTACTGAACTGTTGCAAGGAAGTTTTGAACTACAGCCAGTGCAGATAGCCACACATTTTGGGAAGGGAAATGCTGACAGGTGACATTCTGCCTAGACTCTTTAAATCCCCAGAGGAAGAGCCATTCCTATGGATTTAGGAAGCAAACCCAGGCAGTAGGGGTGTTTGTTATTAGAGGCAGGCTAGACATGGATGCCAAGACATGAGACATTTCAAGACCATTGCCCACTGCACTGTATTATGCCACTGCCTCCCACACCAGGAGCACAAGAGAAACAAGAAAATGAAAAGAGCTGGAGAGGAGAAAGAACCAGGACAACAGGAGGGCTGGAAGTGTGAAAGGAGCTCAGCTCAAGGACTCTGGGAACAGGGACACCAACCAAGGCACTACATGTGCATGGCAGGAAAACAACCCTCCAACACAGAGTATGAGTAGGAAAAATACATTTTTTGGCCTCTGACAACACCAGGAAGACAAGAGAGGCATGACCAATTGTGGTATTCCTTGGCATCAAAAGTGGGAAAAGCAAGAGGTCATGAATATCAGACAAAGGCAACTCAGGAAAAGAGGGAACCCCAGCATGGCTGAGCAAAGACCAATGAAAACTTTTCATTACAGTTTAAATAACAACATGTTGAGTGTTGGATTCCAAGTGACATCAGGCTGAGGATGAAGGACAAAGTGAGGCCTGTCACAGAGAAAGTCTCCCTCTTCCTGGAGCACATGGATGAGGAGCAGAGCCCCAGGCTCCCCTCACACAGCACTATTCACAGCCTGCCACCTTCAGATTTTGTCCTCAGATCTTCCTACTAAAGCAGAGCACGAGTCAGAGGAGAGCTGAACCAGCAGGCTTCTACAGGACCCTCACCTCTGCAAAAGCATCACCACACCCCACTGTATCACCACCCAATTTTCTTCCCATCCCAGCTCAAGCATGCCCTTTAACAACCCTGGGCACCCCTGTCTTGCTGCAGCACAGCTGATGGACACTGGCAGGGCTAAGGAGAGTCTGTCATACCTGCCAGGCACAGATCAGCCTGCTCATGCCAAATTCCCTTCACAGACATTTTTTACATAAACACATGCTAGCAACACCACACTGACCAGTTTTACTAACTTGCACTGAAGCTAAGTCAAAGCAAGAGTGCCAACCCTGACTCCATCAGCATCTTCACTGACAAACTGAATGAGTAAGGCAGAAAACTGTTCCCTTTCCAAGAAAGGCTACAGGTGGTCATTTCTTCACCCAGAGCTGCACTAAGAAGATGGGGAAGAAATGCATGAATGTTAAGAAGGTTAATTGCAAGCAGACATTGAGCAATTCTAGAGCACAGCCCATTTCCAGGAACCTTTTGGCATGACAGAACCACTGGTCATTCTCAGGTAATGGGCACTGTGAAGGATGGCCAGGACAGGCCACTGTAGCTTATACTACAGTGGAGAGGTGGAAACAGCTCCTGCAGGTAAGAGATTCTGGTCTTGAACTGTAAACAATGTTGACAGCCTGTTTGTACATGCCTGTCCCTCCTCTCCCACTCCTTTTTCACCAGCAGGGAATTCCCACAGAAACACAACCCCAAACAGCCTCCCAAGCAGAAGTGTGCCTGCCAAAACAAAACACCAGTCACCTTTCAGAAGCTGTGGGTATTTGGTATGAACCAGGTTGGTAAGATCACCACCATCATCCAGAATCATGTTGAGGGGCTGCCCATCCTTGAAGTACAGGGTCTGCTCGATGCACCACAAGTATTCCTCGTCTGTCTCCCCTTTCCAGGCAAACACTGCATGGGAACAAACACACACCATTAGCCAGCTTCTTACTCAGCATGTAGTGAAGCAGCCAAAGGAAGATTTCATCAGCAGCTCCCAGTAGCAGCTGACAGACAGATGATTATCTGTGCCCGCAGGCCAGCAAAGACATCTGCACTGAAAAACAGACCTCAAATAATCCTGTTGCCTCCTGTTCCAGGCCACAAACATGGTCAAAGTTCTGAGACTTCACTGCTCTCCTTATTCTTCCATGTTAAAAAGGAGAAGACAAAGCAAACTAAAGCACTCACATCCACAGCACCCAACTCATTAGAAACAGCCACTGAACATACTGATACAGAAAAATGAAAGCACAACTACAGCATTTTCTAGCACAGCAGAAAAGAGGGAACACACTTCAGCATGAGCTAAGCAGCAGAACAAACTTTTCAGCAACTTTGAGTTTAAATTCTAGTCTCTAGCCCACTAAAATCCAAGCTGAGGTGCCTTATCTGCCCTAATTAGGGTGTATTTCTATGTCAGTACAGCCCCAGTAACATGCTGCCACCACTGGCATGTTGCATCCAGCAGGATTTGTCTTTCCAGGCATTTGTACTGGCTTCATGCTATGCTCCCTCCTCAGAGGTACTCAGCCACTCAAACACATATTTAGGCACATTATTTACATCCCCCAACATTTGGCTAAATTGTCATGTTTTCACCAACCTTGAGCCATGAGGAGCCAATCCTGCAATTACCTATTCTGAAGAAATGTGTCAGTATCTTATACTGTACCCAAAGGGCCAACATTCCTCCAATGTCTCATAAATTCAGTATGTGAAGTGCAATATTAAGAAAAAGAGCAAGTTCCAAAAATAAGGATACCAAGAGCAAAGGTCAAACACTTCAAGAAACACTCAACCTGTACACAGCTCTTCAGCTGAGTTTTGGGTGTTGAAAGCAGTGAGGAAGAGAACATCTAAAGAATCCCACGTGGCCTTTGCGCATCCCATGCCAGAGGCAATGCCTGAAGCTGGTAATGCCAAAGCAGCTGATGAAGGGATCACTTTGTTGCCTTAGAATGCACCACAGCTGGGGACAGACTTCTGGCAACAGTTAATTATAACAGAAATGAGAGACCCCTCCCAAAACAAAAAACCAGGCTGCCAGAAGTCAGATTTAGCCTCAGGTAATGCAGCTCCCTGCAGCAAGGACTGCACATCCTTAAGGTAACACAGCAGAGAGCTTCCTGTGTTTATAGTGATCTGTGAGGAACTGCTCCTTCCTGGAAGGTGACAGTAAGAAGACAGCAGCATCCTGATACAGCACTTAAGGGGTATCAGGCAGAACACAGCTGGGCTAGTTCTAGCCTAAAAATACCTTGGGTATTGCCTCTGTCACTGTGACAGGGCACGTGGCAGTTCCCTTCCCTCCCAGCCCCTGTTCAGCACCAAACACTCCAGCTGCACACACCCACACCAATCCTTTTAATCACCCAGCCCATTCCATCATTTCATGAGCTGGGAACATGCAGCCCAACAGCAGCCTTTGCTGGGGGCCTGTGTGCAGGCTGATGCAATACAGCCCAAATCAAATGTCCTGGTTTGTAACAATCCCTGCTTCTGACAGGCTGTTTCCATCCCCAACCTTGTTCACAATTGCTGTGCACACAGTTTGATTCAGCAGGAACAGGCAGTACAGCCCAACTCAGAGCCAAGCTGGAGCATGGAGAACTTACCAGGGACACCAGCTTTTGCAATAGCAGCTGCAGCGTGGTCCTGCGTGGAGAAAATGTTGCAGCTTGACCATTGCACCTGGAAAACAACCCAAGTTTTGTTTGCTGAACAAAGTTCTGAGATAGCAGGGACTCTATCAAACACAGGAGTTAAAAAGGGAGCAAGAGCAGAAAGAAATTAGCGCAGGTTCCTGCCTTTTTCAGTAGCTCTGCAAAGAAAAGGTGAAAACAGTGTCTAAGTCAGGGAAAATAATGTCACATGGAGAGAATGGGAATGAGCTTTAGCTGTGCCATATATTCAGCCATCTCCTTGCCCACAACACTCCTCCCAGACAGCCAGGGCGTACTCCCGATCTTCAGGAGTGCCCAGCAGGGTGGGTTTGGGAAGTTTTGGTCAATAAAGGTCAGATTTTCAGAAGAGCCCACAGCAAGTGTCCACTGAGGGCATGGACATGCAGCAACACATCTGCTGGCACTCCAGAGTCAGAAATGCAGCTGAAACATTACATTCAATCCAGGCATTCTCTAAGGTTATGCTCACCCACCTCCCACTCTGTGCTCCAGTCATGGAAGCTTTTCCAGCTGAGCTAAGTGTTTTCCTCAGATTTCATAACTAGGCTCAGGCACCTAGAAAAGCAACAGCACGTTGCTGAGTTGCACTGCAAAGGATCTGCACACCCTACTGCAGCTCACACCACCACCTGCCAGAGCCACACAGCCTCTGCTCCCACGGGGCTGACTGGCAGCTGTTTGCATGTTCACTGGTAACAGAGCAGTGAGGCACAATCCTTCAGCCTGTTTGCAGATACTCATCCCACCTGATCAACAAGTGACACTTCAAAGTAAGGGCTGCAGTAGGGAGCACCTCATCTGAGCCTACACAAACAAAACCTGTTGTGAAACACACCTGGAAAGAGCACAGGCAAACAGAATCCATAACCCAAAGCACTGCACCTCCTGCCCTGGGTTTCTGTAAACTCCATCCACACCAGGACAGATGACAGCAGGAGGTGTCAGGACATTCAAAGTGTACAGAATACCTGTATATTGTTTACATTTCAGACTTGATACAGATTTGTGATAGTGACATAGAGCCTAGAATAACTGGCACACCTGATGGGCTCAGAGCCCAATATTTACATCACAGGTTATGAAAAGGATTAATTTTTATTAGAAATTGAGAACTTACACTCTGAAGAACAGAGTATTTATTCTATCCTTGTTAACTCAGACAAAAAAGGGACACCAAGGTTACTGTGCTGCAGTGTTACGTGGGGTATGATTTCATCAGTTTCATTCCTCCCTCCCTGGCACCAAAGTTCTGACAGAACAGATGAACCTGGGCTGAATCCAAACTCAAATCAAAGCTAAACTAATCCACAGGCATCAGGACAAGGAGCTAACACAGCAGCACACACCTCAAAAGCACAACCACAACGTGCTTAGAGGAACCAAGTCTCTGCAGGTACCTCCCTGAATGACTTGGATGAATCCCATATAGCACTGATTTGGGTTGTGCTCACATTAAAGCAGCTTGGCAATGTTTACCTAAGCACACTGTTGCTTCCTAGGCCAGCCATACTGGGATACAGCAACCAACAGGAGCAGCAGGAAGCTTCCCAAATTTCAATGGCTACTCTTTCTTTTAAATCCTGTGGAGGTAAAAGAGTTCCATAGCGTGGCTGGAACAAAGCCAGGACTGTACCTCCACATCAAAGCTCTCCTTCAGCACTGCACTATTTACAACCACAAAACAGCTCTGAACAGGCTGAGAACACCTGCACAGCAGCATGTACCATGCCCAGGCTGACCTGGCACAGTGTCCACACCTACCTCCTCCTCTTTTGGAGGAAAAGCCTTAATTTCTACAGAGAAAACCTCCCCTTCTCCCAGTGCCCTTCAATGAGCATGACACTGCTCAATTCTTAACTGTTCCCAGCCAGGGATCCCACATAAGGTATCTCTGGGCAGCCTGAATTCAGGCAGCTAAACTGCAGGGAGAAGGAATCTGAGATCATATACATACTTAACAACCCACTGAAGTTGCAGTCAGCTCCCTGCTCAGCACACAGGCAATGCAGATTGTGCTCAGATACCTGGCTCTCCTCATGCCCTGTACAGCAAACCCTCAGCTGGGATGTCTGGACTTCATTCAGCAAGCCAGGCATGGGACACAAGGCAGTAAATGGCTTATAAGTACTTCATACTTTAATATGCACCAGAGTAACTGGCCCATAGTCACACAAAAACTTTGGTGGAGATCCCAGCACCACACTGCATCCCTGTTGTTTTCCTGCACAGGTCAAGGGCCAGCACAAGCTCTCAGAAAGCTTCATTAGATTTTGCTGACTTTGCCAGGGTACAGTGTGGTTCTTAATACAGGCTAATCTGTGCTGGAGGCAGTCCCTAGAGCTGCAGCACCAGCAGGCACAGCACTGCAGGCCTGAGCCCAGCACAGCTGAGGGCACTGCACACAGGCCACAACAGGCACCCCGAGATGCAGCCTGTCCATAGGGAAAACACACTGCACCCCAGGGGAGCACAGGACAGGTGACAAGCTTCTTGCTCAAGGAGAGAAGACATAATCCATCTGCCTGGAGACTGCAGCCTCTTTCAAAGAGCACAGACATTTGCCAGGATTCCCTGAGGTGTTACATAAGCAGGAGCAGTGACCCTGGCAGAACATTACCCAAGAGCTGAGGGAGGAGCTCCCAGCCACGTTACCTCAGCCCCCAGCACGATGAGGGTCTCTATGAGCACTGCTGTCTGCACGGTCATGTGGAGGCAGCCGGCGATGCGGGCACCTTTCAGGGGCTTGGATGCAGAGTACATCTCCCTCATCTTCATCAGCCCTGGCATCTCATTCTCTGCAATCTCAATGGCCTTGCGACCCCAGTCTGCAAGGCTGATGTCAGCTGCAAGAGAAGCAGGACAGGTGTCAGAGTTTGAATAGCTGAGACCTTGGGATCTCTTCACACACTTGTGGGTAGGCACTGGCTGCAACAGCTGGGCTGAACACCCAGCAACAGCTGGGACACAGAGCTGGAGGAAAACCAGACCCTGTTCCTATCACTCCCTGGTTCTTTACTGTGGTTCACAGGCTTTCGAATGAGTTTAAACCAAACCTAACAGCCTCACTGAAAATAAGCATGCTACTGCAAGAGAGTATTAATCCACTGTGATCTAGTGCACAGACATCCTGAGGGCCAGTAATTCAGTAAGCCACAGTCTTAAGCACTTCTTACAGACACTGCCCGAGTGTCCCACACTTGCTATAGAGACTGACTTCCACAGTACTGACCTGCACGTGGGAGGGGGCAGGGGCTTCACACACTGAATGCTCCCTGACAGTTCCGCAGGAGCTGAGCTCAGCTCAGCTCCCCCTCCTCAGAGCAAAGCTGCAGAATCCCCCCTGGATCCACAAAAATTATTTTAAGGCACTGTAACTACCTTAGTTCCCAGTTTGCTTCTACCTCTGTAAAAAGGATCTATAGCAGAAAAGCCCAGCAAAAAATGAACAAGAGAGGCTTCTGACAGGCTCACTGCACTCACCATGGATGTTCTACAGCAGTCTTAAAAACACAAGGGTCGAACAGGTATTGCCCAAGTGCATCAACTGTGCAGCACCAGCCAGCTCAGAGAGTCCTTCTTACTTGGTTTGCTCTTTGAGAGATTTCAGAAGCTCACCATTCCATTGAGACCACAGAGGCTTTTCTTTCATCTACCTCATGAACACAGGCCATGTAAAGCCCTGGGGAACACCAGGACTGCGAGTCAGGCTGCCGGCTCTAACGCAGCCACACCGATTGCATTTTGTGCAGAGCGGAGCCTGGGAAAGGGGAGCTGCTGCACGTGCTCCAGCTGCACCACGGGCACCGAAAACTGCCTGAAAACAGGCACGGAAAGGACCACGGAAACAAACACACCAAGAGGAGGTTACTCTTACCCTTCTTAAGGGCTCGGTACATTTACTAAGGCTGCTTAAAAAATATCCTGCAGTATTTTTGGATCAGAGCCTCCACTGCAAATTATTTATGAATCTGAGCCTTACAGACTAATGTGCTTTTCTTTGAATGGAGCCCCTAAGGAACACCCAACTCTTTATAAAAACTGGGGTTCTTTGAGGAGTTTCAGGTCTAGGAAAACACCCGCCAAAACCTTCAGGGCACGTGAGTCCAAGGTGCCGGGATGGGAAATGCTTCCACCTTGGGAGCAAAGCCCGTTCCCGCCAAGGGCTCTGCGCGGCGGGGCAGGGCCGGGCCAGGCGGGCCGGGAGAGCGGCACAGCCCTGAGCGGGAAGGCAGCGGAGCAGCCCCGCCGAGCCCC
>VZRZ01008650.1:145906-205544 GCA_013398175.1 Climacteris rufus
GCCCCTCCGCGGCTGCCGGGGGCAGCTGCCCGCACCCCGGTGCCTGCAGCTGCGAGTCCCTGCCCCAGCCGTCCCCGGCGGTGTCGCGTCCGTGCCCGGCCGGACCCCGGCAGCCTCTCCCGGCTCCTGCTCGTCGGAAGCTGCCCCTAAACCTTCGCCCTCTGGGGAGCTCGCTGCCGTCGGGGCTGTGCTTTCCGCAGCCTTGCCAGCAGAGTCTCCTTCCCCCGTGTGCGTCCCCCCTGTCCCGGGGCTCCTTCCAGGTGTACGAGGGTTCGCTGTCTTTGTCTCCGCCGGCTATAGCTGGAAATGAAGGAATGTTTCCTAGCGATAAAACGTGACTGCAGCCGGAGGTTTAGCCCGAACTGTGTTCCCTCTTGTAAGCACAGCAGAATGGCAACGCTGTGCCACCGCTCTATTTTGGAAACACGGCTAAGTTCTGGCTCTTAACTCTCCCGCTCCCACGCAGGTTGTCTTTGACCTTGTGTGCCAGTAGTACCCAGATAAAAACCGACACAAGTGTTCGAGGATGCGTTTGTTTCATTTGCTCTGATACCCGAGAATTCAGCTTGTTTTAATAGCTGTAGTTTGTGATGTTCAGTTGGCAGCAGAGCTTCTGTACGGTGCAGAGAGAGAGGCAGGTGTAGCGTGTGGGGTGTCTGGTTTGTGGCATCCTTTACCCTTGACGCTTCAGGAAATATCCCCACCAAAACTTACCTTTGTAGCTTAGTTAGAATTGAAGAAGTCAGAAACCAGGGTATTTTAGACTATTGTTTCCCAATATATTAGTGCTTATTTTCATGAGTTTCTCACTGGTTTGCTTGGTCTCTGCTACCCTGCCAGTCAGCCTTTTCAAAGAGAAATGGAGAGAAATCCGGACTAGTATTTGAAAGAAGACATTCTGTGTTGAGAGAGTGCCAGTAGATCCAGCAATTGCCTGTATTTACCTGAGAAAAGGCACAGGCATTTAAACATGAATCACAGGCTGACTTTGGTTCTGAGGATTCTAATGCTTAAAAACATACTGTTTGAAAAAAACTGTAAATTCTTTTCTGTCTTCTTGAAGTGAAAGTCCAAAGCAGTTCTAATTTAATTACAGTCCCATTGCTATTCAATACAGCTGTTTGAATCTGAACTGGGTCTAGTGTGCATTCTTAGTTGTGATTTAGCTGACATTTAATCACTGCACTGAATGCATTCACCTCCAAGTGATCTCTGGAATAATATGTAGCATTCAGACTCAAAAGAGTTTTCTTGTTTCTTAAACAAGAAATTATGCAGTAGCTGTGAAAGATAATGTTGCAGTGGAAAATAACTGAGACTTCTGAGTGCTAACTTTGAAAGCTTCTTACAGATTAAAGTTATTTTGGGGTTTAAGAGAGATTGAGAGAAGATTATTTATATGAATTTATTAGTTAAGTAGCATCACCGCTTTTTCTTCCCTCAGTTTTCTCTCCCTATTTAAAGTTCTGTTTCTTCTGTCATTAAACAGACCTGAAACCTGAGTTATCTTCTTTCTTTGTTTCTAGGTTACAGAATGGTTTGGGGAAGTTAACTACAGAATAAATAAGCTAATAGGAAGAAAGCCAGTAAAGTAGCGTGGTGTTTGCCTTGTAGAGTTTAAATTAATCATTTTTTCTAAGGCAGCTTATCCTAGACTGTTTGAAAAATGTCTCATGAGATATTTACAAAGTCATTTTCTGCTATTTTACAACATGTACAGTAGATAAGACACTGCTCAACAACATTATCAGTATCAGTCCATGATAGCATCTAAATAAACATCTTTTCTGAATTTAAGCTGTTTAAACAAAGTAGTGAATATATTCAACCATAGTGAGGTCCTTTTCATGCAGCAAAACCAATTGGATTTCTTTGTAAAAGCAAGGAAAAGTCTGCAGGGTTACTGCAGAAGGAAAACGCCTTGCACATGGGGATGGTGAAGCTTCTGGGAGTGCTGCCACGGGTGCAGTTTATTTTTGAGCTGTTCTGTTTGGGTGTCCAGTTTGTTCATGGAACATTGTAGTTTTTGTCACTCTGCTGTACTGACATGTAATTGCAGGAAGTGCTTTGTGCCCTCGCAGCTAAGGAAAGTGGAGCTGTGTGTGTAACCCAGAGGAGTGCTGGCCACAGCTCCTCGCTGTAGCTGCACTTTGCCCAGCTGCAGGAGCAGGTTGGAGTCAGTGCCTCAGAAGAGGAAGCAGACAAGCCATGATTACAGTCTAGCTTGGGAGCATTCTACATATTTGCTTTTACTGTCTCATGACTGAAGTGTTTTTAAAGACTTCAGGCAGTCCTTGGGCTTGGTTGGACTGTTACCTGAGCTAATTCTGTGTGCACATTGTGGTGACAGAAAGGTACTTGTTCTTCATCCTTCTCTGAAGAATAAAGCAGGAGAGACTGGGGCATTTTCTGTAAGTGACTGACATTGAGGCTTTACTGGAGTGCACAGCTGCTGGAGCTGAAGGATTGATATTTTTCTTCATAAGAATTGCAAATGACACTTAATAGAAATGAAACTATTGCAGCAAACTGGGAAAGATCATTTTAAAGAAACCAAGGCCCTGTTTCATATGACCAGCTCCCAAGTTATGCCTGGAATTTCTGATTTTACTACACCAGAGCACAGCAGGTTTTTTCTCCCCTCTGAGGAAACACGATACCAGATCTCGTCGCGCTGGTTATTCAAATAGTTTTTCAAACTTGGCAGTATGTTGCTATTCTTTTCTTTAAAGAAAAGTTTTATTACAGCCCTCCCATTTAGGAACTGATAATTCCTGCCTTCCACCCACCTGCCTGAGCTGTTCTCAACTGCTGGGAGAGACCTATTGTTTCAGTCAGGCACAGAAACTCCTGTCATGTTTGCTTTTACATTATTGATCCCCAAGTTGGAGCTCAGACTCAAAGGATGTCGTTGCTGAGCAAGAAAAGGCCTGTTCTCTTCAGGGGGATTGTTCAAATTTTATTGTGTGGAACCTTGTTTCTAATCAAGAAGGGAAAGTTGGGTGACTTACCTGAAAGGTGCAGGTCTCAGGTTCTGGCTTTGTTAGCCTGTGATATGGAAGCTGCAGCTTTCAGGAGTCTCTTACTATCAGCTACTATAAAATCTTCATGCTCTCAGTTTCCTACTCTTCATAGGTCTAGCTTTTTTTCAAAGGTAGCCTTTACACATTTTTTCTTTCTACGTGTTAGCTGGGTTCTAGTAATCTTTTTGAAGTTTATTACTAAAGAAAAGAAAGATCAGGTAAAAGATTAAGGAGTTCTTGAAATAAAAAATGACATGGTAAGAGAGGTCTGTAATCTGCTTCTGTTTTATTAATTAATTCATCAAATAAATAGCCCTTTGCAGTTGAAGTATCCATCAGGAATATTAAACTTGTGGTTGGAAGCATGTTCATTTATGGAAAATTAAAATAGGCTCTTTGGTTCCTTCAGTTTCACGTGGTTGGGGTGGAACTTTTGCCTGGGCAAATCATTCAGAACTTACTGCCCTTCTTAGCTTTGCTTCATTCAGTGGAAAAAGTGCAGGAAAGCTTGATGCTGAGCAAGCTGAAGACATGGACTGAGACACAGAAGAATGGATTGTGTTAATTTTTAACCTGCTTTTGGTCAGTATCCATCCTTAGTGCCTCCTCCAGTCCCCAGTGCTGTCTTTTACGTGTGTTAATAATCACTACTCTTGCTTAACACTTAGAGTGCTCAGATATCCAAATTTTTATTTTATTCACTGCTGGCTTCATAAACACTTGAATGGATTAAGACTTGTTGTTCTGAATACTCCTTTTCTACTTTTCTGACACCTAGTTTTTTTTGCTCTCTCAGTGCTGTTCTTTTGATCTACTTGCAAAGCAGCAGTGAGATGGAGCAAGTTTATTCTGGATAAGGATTCCTCATCTTTAAAGTTTTTTTACTGTGGCTTGTCAGAGCCTGAATGAACTGATCTGTGGATCACTTTGATTAATTTCTTTTAATAGGGCTTGTCTCTACGAGTATGTGTGCCTTGTATATGTATGTGTGTATTTCCTGCTGCTCTAAGTGTATCATTTCAGAGATATTTCTATTTCTAGATAAGAAATGTGGTGACCAATGTATAAAAATGTTCATAAGATGGTGAAGTATTTGGCCTAATCTTTAACCAGGCTTTCTAACTTCTGTGGAAGTGGTGAGCTGCATATTTCACTGGCTTTTACCTGAACATCCTTTCCTGTCTATTCAAGACCTCCTAGGTGATCCTGCAGGTGAAGGACACTTTTAAATGAAAGGAGAGAAAAGAAAATAGGTGGGCTTTGAAGAGAAAAAGTGACAGTGTGCCACTGACTTGCTTTTTGTATCAGGATCAAAGTGTGGTTTGGGTTGGAAGGAACATTGAGGGTACCAGTTCAAAGATCACAAAGCTGCTGTGGTTCTGAAGTGTCTGTGATTGACCCAGTGCCTGTGTTGTCATCAATGGTGAAGCCTTCAGGGCAGTTTCTTATTCCAGCTGTTTGAGGGGGAATAATGTGTATATAATGACAGCAGGACAGGAGGGAAATGCTGAAGGAACACACTTGGACCACCTCACTCTACATGAAAAAAGTTTCCACAGCTACCCAAACTAAAGAGCCAAACTAAAAACCTTGTGTTTTCAGGTGAGTACTCACCATGGGTAGTATTTCTAATTCCATGAGAGTGTTCATCACCTAAAGACAGAGGAAAATTTAGGATCCACAGGCAGTAATCCCACAGGTAATGGACATGTTCCACTTCGTGCATGTTAAACTGAATTTACCAGTAAGATGCTGAATATCTTTTTTGCCTTTTACAAACGTGGCATTTGGTGTATATTAAAATGAGCAATTTCCAGAGCAAGGCTGCATTTATTAAACATTTGCCTGAACCAAATCTAGTTCAGGTCAGTGAATAAGCTGTCGTGAGGCAGCGCTGTGCTCATTGTTCCTTTGTGCACCCACTGAATCAGGGTATTTAGCTCCTCTTCTGAAATCTGGTTTGGGCAGGTGGATTTGCTCTGTGTGGAGATCTGTTGACATTGCTGGTGGTTTATTTGATATTCTCCATGGTTTAAAAGTTTTAAACATAGCCCTGTGAGGTGTGGCGTGGCACATCAAGTTGGTTTTTTCCTTTCCCTTCTCTTCCACTTGTCATCAGGCTCTCAGAACTACAGGACTGAAGGCATTAGTGAGAGTTTCAGTTATTAAAGCAAAAAAAACCATTTAAGCAAAGTTTTCCTTTCACATCTGGGATGTCAACCAAATAATACTGTCCTGATGGGGGTATTAGAGGTGAAAATGTTTTCAGCCTGTTCAGTGGGAGGCTGGGAGCTGCCCAGTGAACTCTGTGAGTGGAGGACACCAACAAAATGAAATTTTGTTAAGGGTGGATGCTGTGGGAGCTGAGAGAGGAGGGAACTTCTAGACAGTAATAATAGGGATGGGATCTATTCTGAGAGAGCCTGTGTCACAGCTGGGATTTCTTTGCTTTTTGGACTTTCACTTCCTGTTTTAAAAATAGTAAACTCTGTATTTTGTATTTCTGCCTTCATGACTTCTAACCAAACACAGTAATGTTCTAATGTATTGCAAACCAGACAAAGTGTTTGAACAAAATGTAGGAGAAAACTGTCAGCACTGCTGTCATGGTTCACACTGAGGGTTTGTATCTGGAAGGATGCTGTGCTGATCAAGGTCATTGCACAGCATTATAACCCCATGGGCCTGTGCTTTTACTCCAGTGTGTGGGTTTCTTTTTGGTTTCCACATGCTGCATGGCCAGGGAAGCTGTGCAGGGGGGATGTGTGGCGTGGTGTGTTCACAGTGAATTCCTCTCCCTGCATACAATACTCCACCAGGGCATGCAAAGTGTGCCTATTTTGATTTTAAAAATACACTCTTTTGCAGTTATCAGGGGCTCTAGGCTTTTTTTCCTGAAGATTTCCTGGATTTAAGCAGTGAGTGTCTGTTTAACTAGAATTGGCACAAAGAAGGGGCAGGACTGTGAGAAGGGCAGGGTGGGCCCAACTCCTTGGGTGGTGTGAGGCTGCAGGAGGAGAACTCCCATCTGCTCTGCCCCCAGAGCTGAGCTGTGCTGCACTTACCTCTGGTTCCCTTGCAGGGTTTGCTTTGGGAGCCAGTCCTCAGCTTCTTCACAGACCTGTGGGCTTCCAGTTGTATCCCAGCAGTGAGGGATGCACCCCTGAAACTGAACCATGCAATTCATGTTTGTTGGTAGCACATGATCTTATTCTTTTTTTATTATTATTATTTTTAATGTGCAGTTGTCAGTTCTTAATACAGAAGATTTGGGATGTAAAGACTGAAACTTTTGTTCAAGGATTTTATTTATTAGTATAGTTGGAAGAATTAAGATTTCTTAAGAACTAAGATTTCTGACATCTGATTTATCTTTTGATAAAGGTCAAAGGAATTTGAGAGCAGCCCCACAAAAAACAAGTTTAATGGAAGTGTTGAGAATATTGCCATAGTGGTACAATTCTAAGCCACCTTTGACCTATAGTTTCTGTTTTATTTTACAGAGAGGCATGAGCTGGGATGTAGCAAGCAGTCACATTTTGCAGGGTTGGGATGGTTGTGTTGTCCACCCATGGCTATACTTCCATGTTGCCATCTGGTCACTTGTAAAAAATTCCTAGCAAGGAGGTAATGGGCTTCTGTTGCAATTAGAAAACAAGATGATGAGTCCTCTGGAGCTCAAGATTTTGCTTGCAGCACTTTTGGAAAAGACAGTGACCCACAGCAGACTTTCAGGTACCTCAGGGTTGACTTAAATAATCTCAATACTTTTTTTCCTGCCCAGAAATTGTAATTTCCATTACATCTTTTGGATTTACTTCAGTAATAAATAATTTAGCTTGGAAAAATGCAACCTTTGTTTTCGGCTGACACTGAATTTTGCACGCAGGAATATTGCTTTGTTTTATTGCAAATACTGGCTTTCCAGTTCTAGTTTCTTTGATTCTAATGCTTCAGAATATTCAGGGAAGCAGCTGATTTTTCTTAGGGGCAGTGTGTGTGTAGCACATTGGTACCTGTGAGAATTTCAGAGCGTTGTCTGCAGCAGTTCTGGTTCTCACAGCCCAGTCGATCAACAGGAGCTGTCTCACACCATCTCCTGTGCTAAGGCAGCTCCCAGCAGCAAGTGACAAACAGCTTTCTTCTTCGAGAGGTTTCAAGTCATCAGCACATTTCAGATGTGTGGTTGTCACTGGGAGCAGGGAATGATTCATCATTTCTTTGATGAGCCCTGCCAGGCTGAATTGCAGAGCTGTGCAGTCTGTTTGGATTTCATTTATTGCTCAGGTACCTGCAGTGATGATCTGCTTAGCAGGTTCTGATAGGCAGTATCTTTCTCCTGAAAGCTCCCATGGGCCTTTTTATCCATGTTCTGGGGAGCAAAGGAGCTGAGGTGTGTCTGGGGCTCCCTTCATTGCTGTACCCACAGAGGGAGTTTTGTACTCATTAAACCTCTTACAATGAGGGGCGTTGTGTGCTGGACAGTGCTGCAGAGAGCATGCTGAAAATCACATTTAGGTTCATTAGACACCAGCAGTGTGCTTTTGGAAATTGTATCCGCTACATTTGGGATGATCAGGGTTTACATTTTGCTGGGAGGCAGCAGCCTTTCCAAAGGCTACTTTTAAAAACATTACAACAACTGTACAGTCTTACAAACACATAAAAACATGTACAACAACTGTAATGGCAGGTGAAGGTGTCATTCTTAGTAATGAGTGCAGGTAATTGGGTAATGTAATGGTCAAGCTTTCTGTTTTCTTTTGTTCCCCAGAGTTAAAAGCTTTTTGCAGGTTCAAGTGTGTGTGTGTGAACCATTGATAATGAAATGTAGCTCTGGGAAAGGAATGGGGAAGTAGGTTGAAGCAAGCACTGAGCTGTAAATAAGAAGTGAAACTAATGGCCAGAGATTATGAAATCCTCTGTAGGTGCTGTCCTCTGTTAATAACTGAATGTGGAACTGCCTCTGAAGGGACTTGTTCCCAGGCTGTGAGGTGGGTGATGAAACAGAAGGTGGGGGCCTCTCATTTTGTTTTACTGTCCTATTTTACAATGAAGAAAGACACTTCAAAAGTAAAGCCTTTGAAGTACATTTAAAAATAGCTGTAATACAAAAAACATTGATTTTCTTCTGGTGACAAGTCACAAAATAACCAGTTAAATTAGTTAAAGTTCAAGTGGTTCTCTAAACATATCTACTGATATCAGTCTTTTATCTCTTCTCATGGGCATCAAAATCAGTTCTGCAGTTTCTGGAATTTGCTCAGGAAGGTTGATGATTTCCGCCTTTTTAATTGGAAAATAATATAAAGCAGTAATCTGAGCTGTGATGCTGTGTGGGCATGTCTGTGCTAATGAGATAGGGCAGATAAATGCACTGGGAAATGAGGGGAAGTCGGTGGGTATGTGAAAATCATCAGGCTGAAGTGGTGGCAGAGCAGTGATGGCAGTGCAGCTGTGTTGTGCTCTGCAGCCATATTCACCTCCAAAATCAAGTTACCTGCATAGACATCACTGGGATTTTCAGCAGCATCCTTCTTGTTTGCTTTTATATTGTCAGTGAAACTTCACTGCCACTCTGTCCCACTGGGCTTTGGATTAATTTGTGTAGACACCTAGGAGAAGCTTTGAGAAACTGTCAGAGGATCAACATCCTTTAAGTGACACTCCAGCCTAAATTTGTCACACAGGGGATATTTTTAATGTCAAATAGAGTAATTAGTGTGATTGATAGTACCAGGCAGAGGCTTTAAAGAAGCATGGGAGAGATACAGAGCAACATAGAGCTAATTGTCCAGATTTGCTTGGGTAAGTTATTGCCATATAAGTCAAAATGAAGGAAATACATAAAAGTATCAACCAATTATGATATATTTTTGAATAAACAGAGTATCAGCCCTGATAGTCAATGACTTTCTCATTTCTGATGTTGTATATATAATGGGATACCACAGGTTCCAAGACAGCAGTATGTGAATGTTCTATGAGGTTTCTTACCAGGACAAAAGAAAATGAAAATAAACCAGGAAACCAGTCTGCATATGAAGTGTCCAGTAGCATTTCTGTGTTGGGACAGTTGGACCTGGCCTTGATTTTTGCATGGTTGTCAGTCACCTGATTGTCAGGAATTGGAGCTGGTTTGTTCCTCCAGGCTGCCACTGTATTGTGGTATCTTCCACGTGGGTCTGTACAGTCCTGGGGAGATTGACTCCAGCTGTACTGCTGTGCTCTTTCTAATACAGAGCAGCAGTAAGGGAAATGGAAGTTTTTAAAAGTGAGAAAAAATACCTGGTGTACACTTGTGAATTGAATTTTTGTATAGGACTTAGGAAAAGCTGTAGAAGTTAAAGTAGGTGATGCTCAAGAAGAACATTACTGAACCTGAAGAAAGTGCAATGCTGAATTATGTAGTCTGTGCCTTTCTATTCAAACCAGTAAAACTTAAGCTGTGTCAATAACTGTTCAGTCCTCATCCCTGAGGGATCCTCAGTTTGGGAAATAAATAGCCTATATAACCAGAGAGATGTCTCTTTAGAGGAGGAATCTGCTACAAGAAAGAGACCCAAAGAGAACAAGCAAGAACAGGACAAGTACAACAGGAATTACTGAGGTTGTTTTAGGGAACTCAAAGAATCACAGAATACGTGAGGTTAGAGAATCCTTCTGGACACGGCCTGATCCAAATTCATTTGTTTAAAGCCAGGCCAGTTAGAGCAGTCAGAACGTGTTCAGGCAGGATTGGAATGGCTCTGAGAATGGTGACAACCTCTCTTGACAGTTTCTCTGCTGGTCAGCCACCTCACAGTAAAATAAATAACTCCATCCCCTGTTTTTACGTTGAATTTCTTGTATTTTAATTGGTGTCCCATCCCCAAGTACTGCTGGGGAGAGTCTGCCTTCAGCCTTTTAACCTTTCAGGTATTTATACACACTGGCAAGATCCTCCCCAGATTCTCTTTTCCAGGTTTATCCATCTGAGCTTTCTCAGCCTCTCCCCAATCACTTTATTATCTCTGTAGCCCTTTGCTGGTGTCCCACCAGTACATCTGTGTCACTCTTGGTTTGGGGAGCCCAGAATGAGAGGGGAGGAGAAGAATCACCTTCCTCATCCTGCTTGTGATGCTTTTCCTTATGCAACCCCGGGTGCTGGAACCCTTTGTTGTGGTGTGGAAGCATTGCTGGTTCATGTTCAACAGCACCAGTGTTTTCTGTCCAGCTGCGCCCAGCCTTTACTGCTGCATGGGTTTATTCCTCCCAGGGTGCAGAACTTTGCACTTCCCTGTGTGGAATTGTTGTTCCATCAGCATATTTGCTGAGAGTGAGCTGGGTGCCATTGTCCAGGTTAAATGGAGAAGTTGAACAGTGCTGGTCAGTCCTGCACCCCGGGGCTGAGCACTCAAGCCTGGGCTCTGCCTGATCCCTTCCTCCAGGCTGCCACTGTGCCCCAGAGCTGCCTGCCCATCCCTGCTGTGTGAGGATGTTATAGCACAAGGGGCTGGCTCAGCTGCACAGTCACCTTCTCACAGAAAGCTGTGGGCTTGGTCAGGCATTTCCCCTTTATAAATCCATGCTGACTGATCCACATCACCTTCCTGTCCACATTGTGTTTGCCTCCCATGAGAGTTTGCTCCCTGACTTCCCTGGGGCTGAGATGAGACTGGTCAGGCTGTAGTTTCTTGGATCATCCTTCTCAGTCTTTCAAAGAAAGGAGTTTCATTTGCTTTTTGGAGTACCAGGAATGTGGAGAGTCACTCACAGGAGCTGGACTTGTCACTTTAATGTGTCACAGAGTGGGCTTCACTCATTTTCTCTGTTCCATAGAATGAACAGGAAAAGAAACTTCAGTTTTTTGGTATCTCTCCAGATGCTTAATACTTTTGGAAATTTATCCTCCTCGTGGAAAAAAAAAATGGTGCTTACACAGTTACTGCTTTTCCTTCCACATGAAACAAGTAGTTCTGTGGTCTAGCTCATCATTTGGGCCCCAGGGAGACAATCTGTTACCCTGTTTGATGACACAAATACTTTGTGCTTTATGACAGACCTTTTTTAACCTACAGCATTCATCATTCATGTTAAACAGGCATATACTCTAAATATCATCTTAATCTATTTGACTAAAAATATTCTGATTTTTGCTTAGTTTTAATGCCTGTGCTCTGGTCTTTGTAGTAGTTTTGTAGAAACAATTTTTGTAGAAACAATTTTCTAGCCTTGATTTTGCACAGAAGAAGGGAAAAAGCACATCTGTCCCACTGATGGAGAGTGGAAAACTTTGGAATTTCCTTTTAATAATTTTATTAAGGAAAATGTTCTGAAAAAGAATCCCTTCTGAAAATGTCAAAGTGGAGTGAAAGGTGGCAGTTTTGAAACAAAGTGGCACAGCAGGGTCACACATGAAATACTCGTGTCCACACACAGGGGATTAAAGAAGGGAACAGAAGAAAAGCAAAAAGAGTGAACTTGAGTGAGTGGATGTGGAGAGACCTGTGGAGGTTTCCATCAGGGCCAGAATGCACAGCAGAGAGAAGGAGGGGAAAGGAACCAATCTTCCTTAGAGCTTTAATGCTTTAAATTTGGACAAGGAGTGCGCTTTGGAAACGAATCCTCTGAATGTTCTCACCGACTGCACTCGATCTGCCTTGTGAAATGAGCTTGGAGCAAGGAAGCTGAGTTGCTTTTGGGGTGAAACTGAACTGGAAGCTGCGTTCCTGCTGCTGTGGGGCAGCAGGGCTGTGATGGGACTCGAATTCCAAGGTTTCCCATGTGGGTGCTGGTCCTGCCTGGCCCTGCTCCTGTTGCAGTGCTCTGCTCAGGGCTGTGGGCACAGCAAAATCCCAGCCAGGGAGGTGCAGGGCGAGCTCAGAGCCCATCAGCACTGCAGAGAGCTGGGATGCTGTGCAAAGTATCCAAAAAGAGACAGGGGGACCACAATATTCCTGAAAGGTGTGGGCATGGAGTTTTTGGGAAGATTACAGTGCCAGAGGTGAAAATGGGTCTGTAGGAAAATAGGAATCTGTTCTGGCAAGTCATTCCCTCAGTGATGCTTAGAAGCCATAGGACAATGCAATTAGCTGGTGCAAGCTAAGGGCAATAGTCGTATTTTTCAATGCAGCTTTTATTATTTTTTAATTTTAATTTTCTGTGAATGAGTACAATATGAAGGGGTTTGGAAAATGAAGAAGTGAAAAGTCTTCAAGAAGAAACAAAAGAAACAAACCCCACCTAAACTGAGAGTAAGGAAAGCATTTATATGGGTTGTTATTAACAAAAGATGCAGGGAAACACATCCTAAGGTGTAAAAGGAGTAGCTGAAAACCTGAGCTGGAGAATGCTTTCAAAGGAGATAGCGTGGAAATTCCTCTGTCTTTCAACTGAAAACCGTATGAAATAAATGTACAAACATACACTGAAAAAATGATTGCATTTCTAAGAGTTAAATCATGTAACAAAATAAATCATGTCATATACAATGTTTGGTTTGTTTATTTTAACTGTTGGATTTTTCCTGTGGTTTTAGTAAAGCTGTTTGATTTATGGCATGAAGTTTGGACAGAAGTAAACAATGTTGCCTGAGTAATCTCTTACCATATTATTACAATTATCAAGAGGAATAACATTTCTAAGGAATGCATCTTTTTGTAATTTCATTTTCAGTATGTTTTGGTACCCTTGATAGGTTTCAGCAGCAGTGTGGCAGGGAGATGTGAAAGGCCTGACATATTTAGGATGGAAGGCTTTGTGCACATTTATGCCCTAGGAAAACAGATTATGTGTTTGTGTGAAGCCTCAGAGCCACTCACTTTGTTGGCATTGTGTCTGGCAACATGAATATCTATTAAGATTCCTTTATTATAACTTGTACTTTGCTCCTGGTTGAGTGTAGTGAACATTTTTATGAAACATTGAACAGCTTGGGTAACATTGATATTCCCTGTTTTGGGAGGGTGTTGGACAGGATCACCTCCAGAGGCCCTTTCCAGCCCAAATTCTTATTTGGTTCTATTTAAAAAAGGAGGAAATTAGAAAGCAATTCCTAGAAGTGTGTTCTTGTTTTTAGATATCCTCATGTGCTCTTTCAGTAACTTATTTTCAGACCATTTTTAGATCATGTTTTGCTTAAATGCACAGCATAGGGAAGAACAGAAATGCATGGAAAGGATCTGAGAGGTAAAGATAAAAATGCAACTTGGCACTTGCTTAGACTGTGTTCAGAAATGTCTGAGAGTAAAACCAAGCACACTTTGCTCATCCTCAGTGAAAATTTTCACAAGATTATATACCACAGCTTTTAAAGTCAGTGCCTATTCTGTGTACTTTTTCTTCTTAGCCTTAATTTTCTGGGCACCTCATAACAAGCAAAATTTTGGTGGTTTTTATGGTGTATTTTAATCTTTTAAAGTTATGTTCATGTCTTTTTTTGGTTTTTTTTAAATGTTTTTAATCCATTGCTGCCTTTGTTTTAAATAACACATAGATGTTCATGTGTTCTTTTCCTGACTACATCTGCTAACTTCTTGCATTGCAGGAAAACAGTTAAAACTGCAGAAAGATGGCTAAAAGGGAGGTAATTTGAGTTATCTCTTCCAGGCAGTAGTCAGTTAATAGATAAGGAAGAGAATTGCTTAAAGGGGGGGAAATAATGTAAAACTTTGACTTAATATTTTTGCTCTGGGTGATCACATTAAGATTATTTCATTGCCCTAATTAAAAATTAATTGAATAACACGAATAAGTAGCTTACAGCTTGTGGATTTCTGTGCCCATCTCCTCTCACTAACGTGTCATGCAGCTGAAGCAGTGATAAGCAGAGGCCTCCAGATAAATTCTTTCCTTCCCCTTCCCATAGCAACAGGCAGGAAGGGACTTGGGGTAAACTTCTTCAGAAGATTCCTTTGCTTGCTGCCATGGTAAGAGCTAAAATAACCTGTTGCTGACAGCAGCAGGAATATTTGAGTGAGATGTCCAACACTGGGATTTTTGATTTGTGGGAACCTCTGTGCCTCAGAGCTAAAGGTGGCTGTGGGGCTGAAGCTTTTCTGGGGCAGCTGGAACAAAACCTTGCTGCTGTGGGGAAATGTTTTGTTAACTACCTTGTTCCCCTTCTCTGCAGTGCTGCTTTGTGCTCAGTTTTCCCTTCGGATAAAATCTGAGTTCTGTTGAGAAACCTGAGCTCCAGATTACAAAACAAATACAAATATTCCTACAGTCAGGGTAGGATGTTACTTGAGGGAACCATACCAAGGCTGCATGCTGGAGGATATGGTGTTTAGCAAGCAGCAGTTCATAGAAAGCACTAAATGGTTTTGGATACCTGGTCAGCTTAATATCAGTGCAGTTTAACAGTGACTGCTGGAACTGTCTGGCCACACTGTGTGCTTTTCCTGGAGAAAATTGTCTTCCAATGCTGTTTATGCTTTCT
The DNA here is from genome assembly GCA_013398175.1 of Climacteris rufus. Lineage (NCBI taxonomy): Eukaryota > Metazoa > Chordata > Aves > Passeriformes > Climacteridae > Climacteris > Climacteris rufus. The sequence goes on from VZRZ01008650.1 coordinate 160,352, forward strand.
AAGTACTTTTTTACAGAAACCTGGAAATACAACAATTGTTTGTAAAAAGTGAAATATAAAATGTTTTGTTGCCAGTTAGGGCAATACATGCTGTCACTGCATTCCTTCAGTCTGTGTTCTTCCTCTCTGAGGAAGGATATCCCTCAGGTTACAGCACAGATTATTTCTGTAACCTGTATTTCCTTCCAGGGCCATATAGGACGTGGGTCACAGTGCAAGGAAGTGAGAGAATTAAGAGGGGAAACTGTAATGAATTTCTACAAGATAGGAGAGTTCTGATTGCTAGAACTTCATGCCTTTTTTTGTTAGAGATCTGTACTAAAAAACAGCCCTGGAAATGGGAATGTTTAGAGTCAGAGGAACTTTGGAGATGCTAAGAGGGTATTTCCCTATAGAAGAAGAAGAATATTGCTTATTTTGAGAAATTGGTTCACTGCATGGTCAGTCATGCCCAGTTCTAGAGCCTTCACCTCTTGAGGGCGTAAACTCAGCTGACAACACTGTCACCTGGTGGGTTTCAGAGTGAGAGTTTAATTTGTGTCTTGGAAGCTGCATTGGCTTTAACCCATTCTGTGAGGAAGGTGGTGGTCCCAGCAGAGCAGGGGCTGGGTTCACCAGGGCTGCCTGCCCTCCTCAAGCCACTGTGATGTGTTTGATCAGTAAACTGTGCTGTGCTCTCACCTTCAGGGTCTGTTCTGCGTGGACAAAGGGCAACCAGCAGTGGATTTAACTCCTGACCTACAAGAGGCTTCCAGCAAAGGGGGAAGGGAGAAGGGTTTGCCCATCATGGGCACAGCCCCTGTCGTGGGTGCATTGCCAGCCCATGAGAACACCTGGCAGCTTTCAGCTATAAAGAAACAGGCTTGAATATCTGGTTGCTTGAATGAAAAGCAATTTGCCTTGCTTTGCAGGTACCAAGGTAACTGCTTCCCTTCCACTCCACACATTGGAACTTGGTTCTGGTCGTGAAGTCCCACTGCGAAATTTCCCTGAAACCTCATGGCAGAAGCATCAGGATGAAACACAATTCTGAGCCAGTGCAGTATTGTGTAGAAACCATGTGATTACCCAAGATTTTTTTGCAAAGAATTTTAAAATTTAAAAATTTGCGAAGAAACCATGTGATCACCCAAGAGTTTTTTGCAAATAATTTTAAAATTTAAACATTTGCAAAGAAACCATGTGATTACCCAAGATTTTTTTGCAAAGAATTTTAAAATTTAAAAATTTGTAAAGAAACCATGTGATCACCCAAGATTTTTTTTGCAAAGAATGTTAAAATTTGCAGAGAATTTTAACATTTCAAATTAATTTCTAAAAGCAGTGGTTTGTAAAAGGCACGAGTAAATCCAGATAATGTCCAGTTAATATGGGTAAATCCAGTAGTTTAAAAATCTGTTCAAGTTTGTGGTAGTTACAACTATTCCAATTTCACTGCCTTCTCCTCTGTCATCTTAATACTAGTTTTATTCTCTGTGCTGGGGGTTACCATGCCAAGTTTCATAGATGTTGTTTTCCAACAGTTGTGTTTAAGAACCAGCCTTTTTAAGTATGGCTCTATTTCGAAGATTACAGCAGGGAACCAGTTTTAGCTTCGTGGTTTGCATATATGAATTGTTGTCCTCTTTGAAATGGATTGTACCATGAGAAGGAAATGGCTGAAATAAAAATAGACCATCTCTTTGTTTTCACAAATGGTTTTAATTATCCTGTGCAGCTCTCTGCAGTGGCTGCTCCTGCCAGGCTTTTTGAAATCAAGCAAAAGGCATATGATGTTCATGTACATTTTTCTTTTTTTCCCCTCTTTGAGCATTTCTGAAGTTAGTAAAAGCTAACATCCTCCTAGTCAGGAAGGAAATCCATTGGGAAGTTGTCTGAGTTGGTGGCAATGCCTGTTTTATTCCTTTTGTCCTGCCTGCCACAGTTTTAGTCTAAGAACAGCTTGTGGTTGGGGAGTTCCTGCTGCTCTACTGAAAGGGTAAAAAACTCCCACATTATATTGGTTTTTCTTTGACTTTTTTAATATTGCAATTCTGTTTGTTTACATGTCTTTTTCCCAATTTTATTCAGTATCAAATGCTACGTGTGTGTAGAAAAAGGTCATGTGGGCTATTGCTGCTGAAGTGCAGGTTTTACAAGCAGGCTTCTTGCTGCAGAGAAATGCTAATGCCTGAATTCTCTGTAATTTTGATGCAAGTCTGCAGCTTGGGGGGCTGAAGACAGTTTAATTTGGACTGCAGGCAGTGTTGGGAGCATTTCTCTCTGCAGGCTGAAGCTGATGGACCAGTTTTTCTAACCTGAGCCATTTGCACAAGGAACACTGGTGATCCCAGGCATTGAGGGAAAAGCTAAAGTGAATATCACTGGGTGTATGGCCACAATGCTTCCAGAGTTATCCTGCCTTTCCTTGGGCAATGTCTTTGTTTTGGTAGGCAGCTTGAATGTTTTCCAGCATTTCTAACTTAGAAACTTTGGAATCAGAAGAGTTTCCCGTGCTCAGTTCTCTTTGGAAGTGGTGGATATTTCTGAAGAACAAGGACTCAGCACTGAGCATTTCTGTTGCATGAAGAATTGCTTCTGAAAATGGTGTTTAAGGCTGACAGTATGTAGTTTCTTAGCATTTGCTGCTGTAACTTAAATTCTGCTTGTGACACAGCCATTTTTGATGCCATTGTAGGGTATCTATATGGAATCACGCTCATTATCATTCATTGCATTGAGGCAGTAGGAAATTAGCAAAATAAACCCCAGTGTGAGACTTTACAGGAAGGGAATGTGGAATTTCTCTTTCAGAGCTCACATTTATTGTACCCTCTGACACATTTCAGTAGCTCATTCTCTCTCACTCTGTACTCCCAGACACCAGGACATTTCCAGGTGTTCAGGTGGGATAGGCAGTGCCTCTTGTGCTCCCTGGAGGGTGGAGCAAATGGTGTCTGTCACTGTTCATCGTGGTTGGGTTTATTGGTGACAACAAACTACTTCCCAGACAGATATTTTATATCCTTTGGGAGTCAAGAGTTGTTTTTTGCCAGTCCTTTCCTTCAGGCTCTGCCTTACTTCAGCTTCCATAAATCTCCAGTGCAGGCTGATGCTGGTTATTTTTTTCCTTCTTTGGAACATGTGTATCCTTAAAGCTGCAGTGTGTTTTCCTGTTGGGCTGACAGGAAATGGAATGACATCTGTGATGTGACATAACCCTGCTGGCACTCTCCTCTTTGAAGCACAGGCTGTTTTGCTGGCCAGGCATCTGTGCTGGGGTCTTATCAGAGTGAAGGCAGCCTGGCCTTGACACAAACACTCCTCATTTTTATTTCTGCAGAAATGCTCTTTGTTATCAATCAAAGCCATTTTAACTCTTATTCTCCTGATTTATACATGCATGTTTTCATTCCTACTTTGTTGATCTCAATTTGGCATCTCCATCACATTCTCTACAAGGTATGTTTGCTCACAGCAGAAAAAGGTTCAATAGAAAGATTCAGGATGGTGATTCTGGAGAACAGATTCAGATAATCTCACCTGTAGAATTAGACCTGTTAATTTAGAGATGTGACTTCTGACTCTGCTATACCAGTGTCCCTTGACAGGGTGCAGAATTGATCATCTGTAAGGGGATGTAACAAGAAAGTGATTCCTGTGTGGAGTCAGGAGTACAGTAGATGATAGATCTTGTCTACACGGGTCAGATATGGAAACAAGTAAAACAGACAATTTTAAGACAGCACAGTAGATGAAGCTGCTTGTTCAGTGTCAAGGGTTTCTCATTAGCAATCCTCTGTAGGGCTAGGACAGAAATTGGGCACCTCTTTTCATTTGTTTGGTGGATTCTCTATCTTGCTTTTCCCTCCTTGCAGCCTCTGAAGGTCGTGTCACTGTGCTTGCTTCCCAAAGTGATGAAGTTGTATTCCCCACAGATGGATTTTTAGCAGTGGACTGAACTGGCTCCAGTCTCCCCTTTCAGGGGGGATCTCTCCTGCTGTTTGTGGTGCCCTGTGCCTGTGCTGGCTCTGCAGGGAGGGCAGGCCCTGCTGGGAGGGGGTCAGCACCCCACAGCTCACTCAGCCAGCCCACAGCCTCTTTTCAGACCCTGCCTGTATTTCACCTTTGTTCAAAAAACCATTCTGGCATTTGAAATCCCAGCAGTTGGATTCTGGCACAGACTGCTCAGGTTTTCCAGCCTTCCTTCCCAGGGAGTGGATGTGGTGCTGCTCACCCAGTAATGGCCAAAGGGAGCCAAGCTGCTTTCTGTGTTAAACCTCTTTGTTCCATTCCTTATAGAAATATCCCTTGATGCAAACCTCCTAATTGCTTCCCTTTCCAACGTGTACTCAACACTCCTATAATCTGGGTCTATTCTTTGCTCCCTGGTTGATTACTCAGCAGTTTCTTCCTTTCTGTCTCTTGACTTGTTTGAGCAAACCTGACCACGTCCTTAAAATTTATTTTAGGAACAAAATAAAAAGTGTAAACCACTAAAACCAGCTTTGTCAAACCACATTTTACTTTCAAGATGAAACTGGAATGGTTAAAGTAACTGCAAATTTGCTAAGCAAGTGTGTTGCCAAACTCCCTGTCTCTGCCTGGGCTCACTGTGTAGTTACAGCTGACATTAAAGAGAAAAACCTTTTCCACAATATCCATAATTAGTTAAAGAGAGGTTTCAGTGTTTTGGGGGAAGGAGAGGAAGCATTTCTATAAATTCACACACACAAAAAAGTGCACAATATGTTTATCACATACCTGTTGATAAAAGGGGCATGTTACATTTTACATGCAGAGTTTTTTAAACAAAACTTTGTACATTATACGCTCTTTCCAAAAGTCTGTATTTCTGTTACACAGTGAGATTTTTGAAAACCACTGTTAAAATTACTGGGTATGTTAAAAGAAGGTTTTTCATTGTGCAGGTTTTTTTCTCCATTGTTGAAATTGCAAATGCACTTTGAATAGGAACACCTGCAAAGAGCAGCTTAGCCTATTCTTAAAATTAATTACTAAACATAAGACTTAAAGCAGCCAACAATGTGCAATTCTTTCAGTATTTTTTAAATTATAAGGAACATATGCCAACATACTTTCAAAGCTGTGCATGTGTAACACAGCCACGGGGTTTCATTCTCACCTAGGTGTCTTCCATTCTTTCAAATAAATATGAAACAAAATTACCTTCTTCAGTAAGTTGGTTCTTGACCAGGTAACTTGCATTGCTGAGTAAAGTTATCTCAGTTAAATTGGTGTGACACTGAAGGCCTCTCCTGTCTTTGATAGCGTTTTTCTTCTGTTTATACTCCCTGATTTGTGGGGTGAGAAGCTCATTCCCAGCTCTTCCCTTCCTTTGCCTTAACCACAAAGCACTAAAAATCTGCTGTTCTCCCACCCTTTCCCATGATTTCTTGGGAAAATAACTGAGGCTCCTCCTTTGCTGCCTTCCTTTTTCCAAAAGTGCTTGTGGCATCTGGGCTGTGCTCCTGCAGAGTTTCCCTTTCTTCCACCCCCCTCCCACTGGGAGCTGGGGGTGAAATTTGCTGTCCTGGCTGGAGATGCCCCCTGAGATGCTGCAGTTGGCCCAGGGAAGCAGCTGGGCTCAGGGATGGGGCCAGAAGGATGCACAGGCTGAGTTCCCTGCTCTGAGGCACATTTATTTCAAGCAGTGTTTGTTCAAACCTGCCTCAGTACCAGCAGTGCCATTGCAGTTATGAAGCTGAGTATAATGTATTTAATAATGTACATATTATGGTAGGATGTTATAAAACCAAAGCTCCCTTGGAGTAGGTATGCAGCCACCAAAAGAATTCAGACAACCATTTGAATGGTTTATTTTTAATGGCAAGAAGATGCTGTCTGTATTCTTGTCTTTTTGTATGCCAGAGAATTTGTCTTGTTCATTTCTGAGAAAATGATACTTCTGTGGTCATGCTCTGAGCATCCATTACACTGCCCCACTTGCTCTGTCAAACCTCTCAAACCTTTCAGCTAATTTTCCTAAATTTCAGGTTCTGTCATTTCTTGAAAGTGAGTGGCAGCATCTGGGAGAAAAATGGCAACAGTAGTTTACTATAATTTAAAACAAAACCAGAACAACAAAACAAAACACCAACCACAAAAAAAAACCCCAAAACCCAACCCAAACCACACCAAATCTGTAAATACCCACCAAGATGTGTTTAATTTTCTACTGTAGAAAAAATATGAATATGCATTCTCAAGTTCAGAATGACAGTTTCAACTCATGAAGGAAAGTGCCTGTTGCATTACATTGAATTTATAAAGACATTTGCTTCTCACAATCCTAAGTATCATTTTTATTATAATAAAACTAAATGTAAGTACTTTAATAATGATTGAGGAGTGTGTGTTGTTTTATTTTGTGATTAGGTTTACAAGTAGCCCTAGGCTGGTTTCGAGTTGAAATCATCTGCAGCCTTTAATAGAGTAGTTTTTTACACCCGAACTAAATATGTTTGGTGTAATTGCTCCATGAAAAAAGAGGAGTAAAATGCTAAAAATTAAGTTTAAATATAGAAATCAGCTGGATATGTGTGACTGATGGGGGTTTTGCTTTTTGCACTCTTTTGCTTCTTTCTAAGTAGTTCATTAACAACAAGGAATCTTCTTTGGCTAATCAGTATATTTTAGCTTTGTTTCCTCATAAAATGAGGTGTGTATAATTCCGCCTGCTCTCTTCCCATTTTCCTGTGTGTTGCACTCCAGACTTTCTTAATTACAGATCCATTCCAGCTAAAAACGGATGGAGATGGAGGTAGAGAAGTTTATCAACTTTCTATTAATTGTGAAAACTCCAGCTCGAATATATCCATGCCTGGTAGGAAGGGAGTTAAATGAGTGCCCTGCTGAGAGCAGAGCTGGGCTGTGTTCAGGGATTATTCCTTGAACCAGCTCTCCCACTTGTGGAGCTTTTCTCAGCAGGAAGCTGAGGCTATAGAGGAGGCATTGCAGTCAAGGAAAAGCATGGAAAGAGAAATGGGGCTGTTGCAGAGCAGGGCACAGGTGAATTGTGCCTGCTGCTTCTTCCTCTGGAACTCTCCTTTTTGCCTGTTAATTAATGGAGCTTGCCATAAGTGAACAGCCTCTGGGTTTTAGCAAGGCTGCAATAAAAGAAGACTTTCCAGTTGTATTGTTCAAAAATAATGAGAAACTTTCTGGCAGCTGAGAGAACAATGTGCAGTATAGTTCTTTTTTAAAAAGTTTTGGAGGCAATGTATTGCTGGAATTTTCCTTAACTGGTTGTTGGTGAGGGCTGTGTCTCCCAAAATTCATATTTACACATCCACACGTGTTAGCTCAGCAGGTGTTTGCAGGACCCTCATTCCAGATGTGGTTAAGCTGCAAGATTTTTTCTGTCTATTCTCAATGAAAACGACCAAATGTTACTAAAATCATTTTAATGAGTGTATTTGCAGGGTTAGAAATGAAAGTTGGCTTTAACACATGCTTCTGAATGACCTGTGTGGAGTTCAGTGGAGAATGATCCCTGCAGGGACCACAGGAGTATTCTGTGCTGAGTTATTTTTCCAGGTGGGAGCTGGCAGCTCTCCTGCAAATCCAAGCTCCTTCAGACTATCCAGTGTGTCTGTGTTGGTCTGGATGTGATCTCACTGCTCTCACACAGCATAAAGAATACCCAGGGAGTTTGGGAGAACCAGTCACAGGAGCAGAATTAAGAATTGCCCTCCAAATCTTTTAGATTAGGCTACTACTTTTAGATTTAGGCTACTTTTTAAATACTTACAATAAAATATTTTTCACTCTAATATGATTTAAATTGGTGTGATTCACATCTGAAATTTAGTAATGAACAGCACAGAACTCTACTAATAACACCAAATCCCGTTTAAGCAAGTCATTAGTATGTTTTTTGGTGGTACCATTCTGTAGTAGGGAACTCTGGCATCAGCAAGCTGCAGGATGCAAGAACTTCCCATTTCACCCCTTTCAAACACCTGTGGAATTACCAATTTCACAGTAATTGTCACAGACTTTTGCTTCAAATTGCAGCCTCCAAAAAGAAAGTTGCCATGGTCTCTTTGTACAAATTCTGGTTGGCTTGGCTTGGCTGGATGTGCCTGGGGTTAGATAAAGTGTTTGTGATGTTATCAGCTCTCAGTTCAGCCATGCAGTGTTTGGGCTCTCAGTGCAGAGAGCAGCCCAAGCTGATTTGTGCCTTTCCCTGCTGGCAGCAGTGGTGTGTGCAGGAATCTGCTGAGAGCTGGCCCGGGCTGCTTGCTGTGCCCTGAACTCCCAGAGCAGGCTCAGGGCTCAGCAGCAGCTCCTTGGCCGCAGCAGAGAGAGGGAGAGGTGCAGGGCTGGTTTGCAGTGCGTTCTGAGCAGGAACACGGCGTGCCAGTGGCACAAGGGAGGGAGCAGGGCAGGGCAGGGAGGTGTATCCAGAGCTGGTCATTTTGCAGTGCCTCAGTTAGTAAGGGATGGTGAGCTGAAATGTGCTTTGAAAATGGACAGAGGTATTTCCAGAGTGAGGTCTGGCTCTAAGGTAACAGTCCACCATATACTGAATACACCAAATACTGAATTCAGTTCAAAAATCAGTAGGAACCTGAGCTGCCTTGGGCTGGGAGGCTCAGACCAGGCTCTGTGTGAGGGCTGGGCTGTGCCAAGAGGGAAGGTTGGGCAGTAACTGGAAGTTGTCTTGCTCCCTTCCAAAAGTGATGTATTTCCTTTTCTAGTTAAGTGCTCTGTGGAGTCACAGCCCCTGGCTGTAGACTTGATCTGACCAAGTGAAAACCAAATTTCAATAAACCTTCTTTTGTACCTTTTTTAAATTTAATTCAATAATTTATTTTCAGTCTCTTTGCTATGCTTGTGGATTGTGGTGTTTGTTTATTTTTTAAACCAAGTAATACTTTGATATGGGAAGATAAACTTAGCCAGGACTTATGACATAAGACAGGGAGGTGTTTTAGACAGAAGAGGTACAGCAAACTTTGGAATTAGAACATCATTCACTCAACAGTTGGCAGATTGAAGTGACAAAATCAAAATACCTCTTTTGGCTAGAACCTGAATAGTTACAGGCCGTGTAATAGAGACTGAGCCCTTTGTAAAGCATTTTCTGTACTTTGGGGAAATGGAACAGAACTGGACAGAAGATAATGTGGTGGGTTTGTTTGCACTGTTATGTGTCTACATGTCAAAAACCAAATGAATTTTTGAGCTTCTGAGTATTGAAATGTTTGCATTCTCTCTTCATCCAGATTCAAGATCCAGCCTATATTATGGCTGGCAGTGGGTCCAGATCAGGACCAGCCAGTGGGTTGTCCATGAAATCACAGCTTCAAATCACTGGTGAGCCCTTTGGAATTCTCTTTTCTGGTTGGAAATGTGAATGTGTTTTCCCACAATTAAGCTGAGGTTACTGTGTTGCCTTTCAGGAAGTTTTGAGTTGTAAAAAGCCCAAGAGAAGTCAAAATTGGTGGTGTTAGGCCATCATTACTTGGCAGCTATTTTATTCTGGATTTTATCTAAACTGCATTTTTAAATTGCACATTTTTGTTTAAAAGAAAAAAAGAAAGGAATAATTCTTTTTGGGTGCTGTTAAGTAAATTGTACAGAGCAGTGCTCCTGGAAATGTAATAGTGCCTTAGGATATTGCTTGCACTTACTGAAACTTGGCACAATATCAAACCTAACACTTTTCTCTGACACTGCTGTTTGTTGAATTTGACTTACTGCTTCTCCCTTGTTACATGTTTTTATGGCCATCATTGCAAAGTATTAAAAAAAAGGATAAAGGTTTAATAATGCTGTTGGTGAGAATATCACTGTAATTGAACACCTCTGGATTGTTTGGAAATGGATTTACCTGGCAGGCTTTGCTTTTTTTAGTGCCACACCACCAGAGCAGCTGTTGGAATGGAATTACCAAGCTTTCCCCACTTTTGCTCTCTGAAAATGTAATTGGAGCATAAAAGCTGAATGGGAGATCTGGGGGTGTGTGCAGGTCTCTGCTCAGAAGCATCAAGGGTAAATTTTGCACCCCCAGTGTGAAGACCTGTGCAGAAGTTTCAGAAAAGGGATATTGTGGGTGTGAAAGAATTGTCAGAATTAGATGGGAAAGCTTTGGACTAGCAAGGAGGTTGGATCTCACTGAGTTACAGGGGCTGTAGCTGTCCCTCTGAGGTCACAAGATTGCTTTTCCTTGGCTGGCTGGGAGGCTTTCAGAGCAACCTTATCCCTCCCTGCAGGTTATATTGGATAATGGAGATATTGGAGAAAGATATTGGAGAAAAATTGGAAGAGGTTTTAACAGAGGGGCATCCTCCACACAGGAGGGATGGAGACCAGAGCCAGGATTGAAGTGGTTGAAGGCCTGGGACTCCATAAAGCCAGAGAAGGTGAATAAATGCCTCAGTGTTTAGAATGGAGACTGCTGAGGTCTTTGAACAGGTCTGACTTTCTGGAGTTCAGCCATGGTCTGCAGCAAAGTGTTGCCTGTGCAGAAGGTGTTACCTCCCACCTGCCCCACCCTCAGGCCCTGTGCTGCTGCCCTCCTCAGTTTTAAATGAACTTTCAGGGTCCTGGGAAGAACAGACCTTGAAAGGAGGTACCAATCTGCTGATTGCTGCTGCCTCAAGGTAGGTCTGAGATAAGTGGAGATGTTGAGGTATGAGGTGCTGTAGCATAGAAGTACTGGAGACAGGAGGGGAAGGATGGGGAGATTTGTGAAAATTACTGAGTTAATTTCTGTGAGATGTCTGCAATACCTGGAGAAGGAGTTTGCTTGGGAGCAGTTGGGAGCAGTTTATGCTAAGCTACTTCTCTAAATCTCTAAAGGAGTATAGACTATAAAGGGAATCTGGGGAGATTAGCCAGATGGGCCTGAATTAGTCATCTCTTTTTTAAGGATGTAGTGAGGCTGTGGTGGGTGACAAACACACAGAAGAGCAAGTTGTTCTTTGTTAGAACAGTGAATTCACTGGCCAACTGAAAGTGATAATATCTTTGTCTCCAGTACTGTTCTGTGAGTTCAGTGTTGCCACTGAATCCAAGAACACCTGGCAGTCAAATGCTGGGGTAGACACAGATCTTAAACAGAAGCAACATAACCATGGTGTTCAGAAAGATGGGAGTGTTGCAGTCAGTAATGCTGAATGTTAAAAAAAAAACCCAACACCAAAAAACCCCACTGAACCAAAAAACCCAGCACAGCCCTCCCCACCAAAATTAAAGCTCTGGAGCTGCAAGTCCTTCCAGGTTTGTTGTTGCTACAGCAGGGGGTGTTACTGGAACTCAGGATTTGGAGTCAGTTTTTCTCTAAGTTTGCTTTGCTACAGAAAACTTGACATAAAATTCATTTACTCAGTGATGTTCTTTTCATGAGAAGTACTGGCAATTATCCACGGTGCCTTAATGAGAGGCAGATCTTGTTTTGAGCTTTTTAACAAGCAATGTAATAAACTCCAGGAATTCTCTTGGCTGGTGGTAGACAGGAGAAGGGTGCAGAGGATATTTTCAGCTTTCAACACCTAAGCACTTCCGTGGATCTTGTAGTGATGATGATTAATTAGAGTGTGTGATGTTGCAAAAGTACTGTTGCACATTTTAGGCATTTGTGTGAGCTATAGCACTGCATAAATGAGCTGGAATGCAAGAGTGTTTTCATCCATCCAGTGTGGTTCTTTATCTTGAGTGTTATTGTCAGGCATCAGTGACCTGACACTTGAATGCTGAAGCACACAAATGAAAAATACTATTTGCAATTGAAATCTTCCTGAGTATATTATTGGTTTTTTTCTCTTTCTTAACAGTTATTTCAGCAAAACTAAAAGAAAAAAATAAATGGTTTGGACCTAGCCCTTATGTGGAAGTCTCAGTAGATGGACAGTCCAAGAAGACAGAAAAATGCAACAATACAAATAGTCCAAAGTGGAAACAGCATCTTACAGTGTAGGTTTGGTTTTATTTTCCTATTTATTTGAGCTAAATTAATGCAATTGACAGTGGGCTTGACGGTTGTGTTTTTATTTTAAGCAAGGAGTGGAATGTTGCATGAGATGGTGACATTTGTGTAATTTTTGGAGTAAACATGATACAGTCTGAAATATATATTTACAAACTATTACACTGCTTATGAAGGAATATTTTCTGTATTAATGCCTGGCCATAAAGGAGCTTTAATTCTGTGAGTAGCAAGGACAGTAAGGTAATTTAATATTAAAACTGATGTTCCCATGCACATTTTTGTTGTTATATTTAAAGTTACAGTTTTTCAGAAATGTTGAAAAAGTGTGGCTGTTCTTTGTGTACCATGTCATGGCACAGGTAGTTGGCTCTGTCTTGTGCACCTCTAGATTGAAGCACAAATAAAAAATTCCTAATTAATTTGTGCCTTCACAGTACAAGACTGACATCAGATTAAGGTGAATACAGCTGTTGATGTTTACTTGGCCCAGTATTTGTGTTGTGAGATGACAGAAAGTGTGAAGCATGGATAAAAAATATACACAGGCTTTATAAAATTTTGTTTCTTTAAGAATGTGCCATGGAGCTCTGGGGTGATGGTCAGTCTGTGCTGGCACACTGGGCAGGGAGTTGTCACCAGGGCAGGGTTGGATGGGATATTGGGCAGGAATTGTTCCCTGGGAGGGTGGGCAGGCCCTGGCACAGGGTGCCCAGAGGAGCTGGGGCTGCCCCTGGATCCCTGGCAGTGCCCAAGGCCAGGCTGGACGGGGCTGGGAGCACCTGGGACAGTGGAAATTGGGGTGGAATGAGATGAGCTTGAAGGTCCCTCCAATCCAAACCATTCTGGGATTCTGTGATTTGCTTCTACTTGAATTGTAGGTTATTCTTCTGGAACATGGCTGCCTGATTAAATCCTTTCTTGTATCTGTTCTTTTATTGTAATTTAGATTATTTTGAAGTTTTAGTTACTACTATTTACCTTACTTTACACTGAGATACATACATTAAGAAAGAGAAAACCTTGCATTTTATATGCATGTCAGTGTAGAAGAGCAGAATTTTCTTTTACCTTTCAAAGCTTGCTTTTTTTTCTTTCTTTTTTTAAGCGGGAGTGTTTGTGGTTTGTGCTGTGCAAGTCCACACAATAATACTTGAGCCATTTTTGTCCTGTTGAGTAAGAGCTGAGACACCCCATGAGTATCAACTTCACTGGAGATTACACTAAAGCTACATGGAGCTTTGTAAATTGGTTTTTAGGAAATATTTTGGCTTAGCTGCCTATATTCAGGTTCAGGATAAAAAGGAAAAGTGTAATGGCTTCTGCAAATGAGGGTGGACCCTCTTAGGGTTCCTGTTCAGCAGTTTGTTAGGTGGATCTGCTGAAGGGGTGGAGTGACTGAAAATCTGGATTTATCAACCATGTACAGCTGAAATTATCCACTGTGAAAATAAAATCCTTTGTACTTGTTTCTTGCAAATGAAAATAATTTAAAACTGTATAAATGCTAGCATGTTCCTTACAGAAAAAAACATCAGTATTAAAAATTACTTTGAAGTTGCTATTGTGGGACTTTCTTTGTATTACTATGGAGTTGCTGGTAGTTTTTCAATATTTCCCTTAAAATATGAATAATAAAAGACCTACTTGGTGTATGAATGGTCTTGCAAGAGCCTTGGTTGACAAGACATGTACAGGTGACTGCACATGAGAATGTGATAATGAGAAATGATTTGATGTTACCACCACTATTTCTTTGTTTTTAAATAAGTTGGAGTAGGTGACTCAGTTCAGCCACTTCCCCACCACCAACTGCCCTTACAGTGCTCAACTTTTTCTTTTCAGAATTGTCACTCCTGTAAGTAAATTAAACTTTCGAGTGTGGAGCCACCAGACATTAAAATCTGATGTCCTTCTGGGAAGTGCTGCCCTGGATATTCATGAGACTTTGAAATCCAACAGTATGAAACGTAAGTCCAGGGTTGGTGGTGCCTTGGAGTGCTGAAAGTTCTCAGGAACTGGGTGTTAATGGGCAGGAATGCTGTGTGCAGCTCTGGAGATGGCCCTTCCTTGTTCCTTTGGGTGCTACAGGCTGCTTTGATAAGCTTCCCCTGCTTTTTCAGAGTCAACATTCTTGGTTATACAGAGCCTGCCACGGTGTCCCTAAAAACAAGATGGTTTTCACTTTGCTACTGTGTGCAAGAGTGAGTGAAAGAAAAAAGTTTCCTTTTACAAAGCTTAAAAATGAAAATTGTGTTTGAGGTTCTGGTGCTAGGCAGGAAATGTGTAAAGTTATTTTTGTTCTAAATAGTGCTACAGGGAAATGTTGTATTATCACATTCATCTTAGGACTGGTCAGGCTTTGGGCAGTATGTGCATCCTGGGAAGCTTGAAGGAGAAATACAGAATTCTCCAGACCCATAACAGCACTCATGGGGCCACAGCACAGAGCTCTGTCCTTTGAAAAGTGTTTGCTTCCCAGCTGTCCCCCTGTGCCTGTGGGTGCTGCAGATGGAGAGCTGAGAGCAGTGGGAGCTGCTCTGCTGGCAGTGTCTGTCCTGCTGAACCTGCCTGAAAATCCCCTTGGGTCACTGCATTTGCTGTCTGACACCAGGCACCTCTTGGAGTTTACTGGGGTTTGTTTCAAACCCTTTCAGCAAGAATGTTTATTTACAGTTCTGTTTCTGAATATACCATTGGTCTGGGGATATGATGGAAAATGTTCACATTCTAAATGTGAATCTGGATGTCATTAGGTAAATGTGAAGCTTTTTAGTCAGAAGACAGAAATGATCTGTTCTGTATCAAGAATAAGGTGAATTACACTTCCTAACTCTATATTGAGGGCAGGTGCATTAATTGCTGCAGAAATGTGAGACTCAATCTCTGCTGTAATGGTAATCCTTTCTAGGATTATGCTCCAGTTTTGCCCTTTTAGTAGAAACAAAAACTTTCTGATGATACATGGAAATGCTCAGTTTTACCACACAAAAAAATAATGGAGAGGCAGAGCTGTGGTTCTGGGGGTGTTTGGGTTTTTTTTTCCCCTTGATCACCGAGTCTGCAATTGGCTCCTTGAATAAAAAGCCCTTTTTTCCTGTGCAGTGAGATAAAGTGCCCTTGTTCTGTGTCCTGTGCAGTGGAGCAGGTGGTGGTGACCTTGCAGCTCGTGGCTGACAGGGAGCCAGCAGAGGTGGTGGGAGATCTGTCAGTCTGCCTGGATGGGATGCAGGTCGACCCCGAGCTCCTGACCAACGGGGAAGCCTCAAGTACAAGAAGTGAGTACCTGTCAGTCCAAATCTACTTAGCTCTGCTCTGAAAAGCCTTTTTTGGGGAGGCTTTAACACAATCATTAAATAATGCCCATAACAGCAGTTTCTGTAGCTGTCTGTCTGTACAGACCAAAAATCTCATGCATTTTTGTTTGAGGTGGAGTCACAGTTCACAGGGCAGACCTTCAGCCTCACTGTAACAAAAACCAATCAGCATCTTTATTTTCTGCACTTTGCAAACTTTTATCTAGCAATCCCAAATGTTTATGAAAGCCTCTAGCTTCCCTGAATTTTAATAACATCATAAACAGAAAAAATACAAAGTTGGTTTGATCTCATCATCATCCTAGTAATAAGTATTCTGCTTATTAGGAGATACGAGTTTATACTAATTTTTCTTAAAATAGCTCATTTAAATAAGTGTATTCATAAATTTAGTTCCCTGTGGAGAGCTGCAGAGAGGGATCCACTTTCTGTTTAGTTGGTGTCTTCATTTTATAAAATGAAAACTTTAATACATGTAAAATATCTAATTAGACTAAAATAAAAAGGTAATTTTAATTGCATTGGAGCAGGACAGGCAGTGGAGCATTTCTGAAATAGTGTGCTTTGAGAAGTAGAACCAGATAAGAGGTTATTTCTTAGAAGGCAGCATGAGACACTGTCTGCTGCAATGACCAGCTGGGCACTTAATTGGCAAGTTTTAGCCTTCTGGGTTGTGGGGGTTTTTTGAAAGTACTAGAGGAAATTGCTTTGAGATTTCATCTGAATATCATGGAAAAATTGAATTAACACACTAGTGCTGTAACCATTATTTCTTAGAGCTTTTAGTCCATTTGCTGTGCATTTTGTTAAAAGGATCAACTGCACAGTCTGATTCTGTGGAAATTTTTTTGTAAGTAAAAGCCAAATGCTGGGATGGTGTGGGATTTGTAGAGCAGGGTTGAGGTGTAGCCATAGAAATATCTAGTGAAAGAACACATTTATTCTTAGGCAATACTTGGTTTTTGTCTGTGCTTCCTTCCATTTCCCAAAGCTCACCTACTGAGGAGAAGGTGGGGAAAGCCATGCAGGTGCAGTTGGGTGCTGTTTACAGGGCTGGGCTCCATGGCCAAGCCAGATGTTCTGCTGAAGGTTCCCAGATAATCAGGGCACTGCAGCACATGAGGGAAGAGGGAAATGTTAAAGCAGTCTGGCACACTGTACAGACTAATGCACTCCAGGCAAATACATTGTTTATGGGGTTGCTTTTTAGTTTTCTCTTTCTGAGATTAAGTTCCTTCCATGCACAGTCCACTAACAGCACATTATCCTAAGGCTCTCTGGGACTGCAGCCTTGTCTTTGGCCTAGATCTGTCCATGGTTCCCATCAGAACTGAGAACTGATTCCTTTATTAATGACATTTGTTTAACTCTATGGAAATGAAGTATTGGTGATATCTACAGTTCTGTGCTGCATATTCAAGGTTTGCAAATGCTGGCACAAAAGGCAAATATTTCCAAGCTGGCTGAATAAGCACTTGCAAAACATTTACAAATCTAGGCTGAGCTGCTGTAATGCTTTTGGAATGCAGCCATATTTTGTACCTGCTTCAGTGCCTTTATGTTAAATAATTTACTGAGATGGGGAAGGGTCTGGGTTAGAGAGCCCCAGAAAAAAAAGCCCCCAGCCAACCAGAGAGGAGATTTTAGGGAAGCTTTTGCCCTTTCTGCTCTGCCTGTCATCATTGAAAGGGAGAGAATACAAAAAGCCAGCTCCACTTAAAGACTGAACACTGCTTTATACTGCTGCAACTGTTATTAAACTGTGTGTGTGTTTGGGAATATTCATGCAGTCAAATTATATCCTGTTATATCTTCCATAAGATGGAAGTATTACAGTGGCAGTGGCTTAAAAAAAATGTATTCACACAAACAAATAGAGACATGCAAAGCATGTACAGCTTTGAAAGACAGTAGAGACAGTAGATAGGCAGCACATAGTGTCTCACCTCCACACTTGAGAGAAGTGTGAGCATTAAAGGCTCCTGCTTTTCTTGGAAATTATTCAGTGTTACTTATGCTTCTGTTGTCTTTTTCTTCCTGGTATTTAAGGTCCCACACAGAGTGAAAGCTCCAGAGTAAGGACTGATACACGGTAAGACTTTTTTCCTTTTTTTTATTGTTGTTGTTTTGGTTTTTGTTTCGTTTTTAATTCTGCCTTTTAGTATTTGCAGTTTTGAAAGAGGAATTGTGTTTTATAAAGAAGACAATGAAAGATTTATGAACGTGCCCTGCAGCAGTATCTGCTAAGATCTGAGCATGTCCCAAACAAAAATACTGGGCTGTTGTTCAGCTCCATTGTCTGGCCTCAGTTTGCCTCCATACCTGACTGATCTTTTTGGTTTTCTTCCTTTGTGTCCTCCTCCTTCTCCCAGTGATTACCCAAAGTAAAATATATATTAAAAAAAAAACCCAAAGAAATGGCACAGGTTATTTTTAGTACTTGTTTTCTTTGTAGCATGGAGGTATCAGAATTATATTTAGCTTTGTTAAGAAGATCCCAAGAGCTGTCTGGCACTTCCAGTGTGTTAAGGCTGATATTGGATTATGAACCCTGCTGCCTGACAGGATAAGAGTGTCACCAACACCATGTTACTTTAATTAGTTCCCAGTGCTACAAGTATTTATTTTAAGGATCTGTACAAGACTCTGAATTACATCTGGAGTAGCCAAGTTAAAGTTCACTATTTTTTTTAATAGCTGGTATTCTTTGCTATGTTGTCTGAAGTCTTCCCATGAAAGTTTTTGTTGTTTCCTTTTTGTGCTTGAAAGAATGTTTCCATGCTTGGGTATTCAGACTGCCTGAGTGATTATTATTATTATTATTATTATTATTATTATTATTATTATTATTATTATTATTATTCCATGTTAGTATTAACCAGAGTGCTTTTGGTGGTCATTGTGAGGATCATGTAAGTGATCAGGAAAGGGACTTTCTGCAAGGGCATGTAGTGAAAGAACAAGGGGGAATGGCTGAAAAACCCGCTGAAAAACCTGGCCTGAAGCTCTTACAGACTTCAGGTCACTAGTTGGACCCACTTTCAGAGTCATTTGCTTTGGGTTTGATGTGGTATTAATTGTGTGCAGCACACTTGGTACAGAGCAAAAGTGTGTTTGACAATGATATTGAGGTCAAATGTACATGATTTTACTTGGTACTTTAAGATTTGTGATTTACTTACCCGTACCTACTGTTTTTTATTTTCTGTGCATTTAAGGGAATGTAATTTTAGAGGTACTGGGCTGAAACTGTAATCTCTAGTTTTATTACTTATGGCCTATGTGCTTGATCTAGTGTAAATTGTAATAGTAGTGTAAATCCACTACAGTTTTAGTTGACAATCTTTTTATTTTGCTCAACATTTTGAGAATAAGATGCTTTAGAATAAAGATGTAAATAGCTCTAACTCTGCTTAAGGAGCTACAAATATATCAGAATAATACCCTGCTAGGTGTAAGCACAGCATGGGTCAGTACTGCTATGTAGTGTCTTAATTCTTGAAAGATTTAGCACCTTACATTCATACCTATTGGTCAAAAGTTTAATGCTTAGTCCTAAATTCTTCAGTTTGTTCCAGAATTGAGTTTAGAGGAAAAGCTGGTGTATGCATAAGTAAGATTTCTAAAAAAGTGTAGCATTTTATGTGTCCTGAGCATATGCCAGCCCTGGGGAGTAAAGGCACAGAGGCTGTTCTCAGGTCTTAGTCCTCCTCTCATCTCATTAGAGACAAGTGCAACTCATGGGCAGAAATAGCTGAGCAGCAAAATGCAGAGCCTGGACCTGCAGGCAGGTGTATAGAGTTGGGAAATGGAAGAGGAGGTTTTGGAAACAGATGTTATAGACATGTATTTCACCACTTTTCCATCAGGTTTCAGGTACCTCAGGAGATAAACTCTTAGTCTGTTTTAACAGATGTTTGGAATTATTATGAGTGTAAGAATCTCACCTAGGTGTAACTATGGCATTCTAGCATCTTTCCAATCCTCCTGGCAGTGTCCAGGCCAGGCTGGATGGGCCTGGAGCAGCCTGGGACAGTGGAAGGGCACTGGAACGAGATGAGCTTTGAGCCCCCTCATAACCCAAACTCTTCTGTGACTCTGTGATTTGCAAAGTTTCACTACTAGAACAGTTCTCTGTGTCTTTTCCTCCCAAAGGACTAACTCCAATGGCCTTGAAAGCTGTGAAGACGCTGCTCCCAGTGAAAGCAGGACTGTTAATGGCAGTGAGTCTCCTTTACTCACCAATGGAAGCTGCAAAGCCGCCAGACCTCCCAGGCCTGCCCGGCCGCCGCCCCCCACCCCGCGCAGACCCCCGTCCGTGGCCGGTACGTGCGTGGGGCCGGGCGCTCTGCAGCGACACAGCTGGGTCTGCTCCTGAGCTGCCACTGCCTTTTCTGCTGCTGAGTTCTGTAGCAGATCACTTCTGAAGGAGCATTTGCTAGCTTGCATTCAGTACATGTGTGGTCGTTGTTCCTGTCACTGGAAATTTCTTGTTTCTGCATCTGCTCAGTGGTGATTGCGGTGCTGGTGCTGGGCCCAGGGGAACACAAGTGAATGACATGAAATCTACTCACAGAACTGTCTCAAGTTGATAATACTGGCTTCTGAAATATTGATTATCGGTTTCTACAATTCCAGTTCAATCCTGTGAGGTTGCAGCACTTAAAGCTTTCATTGCTCTTCTGTGCTGAAATGGATAGATTGTTTTTTAATCTAGTTATTTAAAAACTAACTGAAGACCAGTAGTTCTGAGAAGGTATTTGATATTTTGGGGATAACTCCTTTACCACCATGCACATCAATGTTTTAGTAGTCTCATTATTACAGTTGATAAATGCTGGGTCTGGATGGGCCCTGCAATACAGTAATTAGTGTAAAAGATTAATCCAGTGCTGTTAGTTAATAAGACTTGACTTGTGTTCAACTTCTAACCCCACCCACCAAAAGGCATTAAGATAAAACTGAAAACATTTAAAGTATGTCTGTGTTCCCCTCCCATTAATTGTTTATTTCCATGCAATACCAGATATCTTCTTGAAAATTTTATGCTTGTCATCACTGAAATTGTTATTCCAAATAACAAGTAGAAATAAATAGATAATAATTCATTAGTGCAAGAAAGTTGCTTATCATCATTTAATGTTTACATAATGCAGACAACAAGGTAAATATGATTTATTCTACCAGAAACATCAAAATGGTGCTGTTAATGGCAGTTTTGGATTAAAGCATTTTTACAT
Organism: Climacteris rufus; assembly: GCA_013398175.1. Taxonomy (NCBI): domain Eukaryota; kingdom Metazoa; phylum Chordata; class Aves; order Passeriformes; family Climacteridae; genus Climacteris; species Climacteris rufus. The sequence continues at coordinate 180,847 of VZRZ01008650.1, forward strand.
TGAGACAGAATTGCTGTTTAGTTTTTGTGTGAGCTGCAGAATGTGGAAACAGCAGTTCTGGCAGGTTTGCCTTTGTGATGTACAGCTCCTACAATAGATTGGTGATAAATGTCAGTTCAAAGGTTTTTCTCTTCTCTTCTCTCTCTGCCACGTGTGCCATCCCAGCAAGTGCAAATGGTCCTTCATCCACCTCCACGGAAAGCGATGGGGCCAGCGCAGGATCCCTGGCAGGCACAGCCTCCAGTACACCTTCAGAACAGAGCCCTGAGGGGGCCACAGGTGCCAGCACAGCTCCTGCCAGCACAGCTCCTGCCACCCCTGCTCTCACCACCCCTCCGGTGTCCAGACAAGTCCAGCCAGTAAACCCTTCACCTCAGGCCCTTACTACGGTCAGCCAAGGTCCTCTTCCACCTGGGTATGGCTTGCATGACTTTTTTCTCTCTGTGTGTGTGTGCTGACTGTTCTGCTTTTACTTTATTTGGCTTACAGTAGGTGTAACAAAATATTGATAACTTCTGCCTCTTTCTGCCTGACAAAAATCCCCCCCGACAGCAATTGGGAGGTTTTTATAACTGTTTTGTCTGGTTGGTCTTCAAGCTTTCAAGGAAAGAATTATTTATCATATGTTCCCATGTCAGTGAAACACAGGTTTAAAACAGTGTGACAACTTGTTGTCTTCAAATTAGAATGAAGTCAGGAAAATATTGGTATAGATAAGTAACAGAAAAGCTGCGATTGCAGTTCATAACCTGCAATATATCCTGAAGATTTGGGCTTCATACTGCAGCTCCTGGGAGCAGCATGGACATGCTGCTGTGCTTTGGGTGCGTGTGGAATTTAAACTTTAAAAAGTTTAAACTTGAAAAAAACAACAGCAAAAAGTTTTCTGGGTTCTCTGAGTAAGGGAAAGCAAAAGCTTCCCAGTGTGAATGGTGTAATTGGTGAAATACCTGCCTTACTTTGCAGGCAGTTGAACTAAAAGATAGGAAAGGCCTGAATTGCCTCACAGGATAACTGAAATGTAGAAGTGGTCTTGAAAACAGCAGTTGGTGCTTTATCATTTTGATTTCAACAGAAATGGCAATGGTTTTTTCCCCTGTGGTGTTACATTTGGTGCAAATACAGGGCTAAGTCATTATCCCAAATGCTGCATATGCAGAAAATGTGACCAGTGCCTTTATGGTGAACTCTGCATATCATTGATCACTGAAAAATGTTTATATTTTAAGGATTTAAATTGAGTTAATGCTACTCTAAAAGGGAATATGATCTGTAGTTGGTTCTGTTCAACAGGTTCTTGATATACTTGATATTGACTACAAAACTTTGCTAAAATTGTATATATAAGCATGAATTTGAGCTTCAGTTTCCCAGAAAGGTGAGTTTTGTATTTTAGTTGACATAGAGTCACTGTTGATGTGAATGGTACCACTGTGTGCATTCTGGTGCCTCTCACCAGCCAAGGGTGAGTTTTAAGCATTTCATTCTGAAATAAGCATTTTATGAAAACAAATGTTTCTCATCTTTATGCTGTAGTTGAATGGCTGGAGAAGTTTGATGTGGAGGAAGATTAAAAAGTTTGATTTCTTTTCAGCTGGGAGCAGAGAGTAGACCAGCATGGTCGAGTGTACTACGTGGATCACGTGGAGAAAAGAACAACGTGGGATCGGCCAGAGCCTCTTCCTCCAAGGTGAGCCAGGATCAGCCATGTGCTCCCCTCCCATCTGGCTGGCCTTTTCAGGGATTCATTGCCTGGCAGTTTGCTGAAGGTAGAAAGCATGTTTGTGAAGAGAAAGCTGAATAGTTGTTCCAGGTTGTCTCCAAGGAATACGTACAGAAAAGAGTTGAATGTCAAAATAACCAAATCTGAATTTCCCGTCCAAGATTAAGCAAGTGCATCTTTACTGACTGAGAAACAGATTTCAGTTAAAGACAGTTGACACCCCCAACTTTACAGGAAAAGTATTTTGGGTCTGAGGCAACTATCAGCTTGAGCAGGAATGCCCTTGGTTACCTCTTACCCTGAGGTTACTGTTTGCAGGCCTTTGATCCTGTCTCAGGGTTCCCAGCTGCCAATTTACTGTGCACATAGAAACCAGCTTTGGTTATTAGACTTTGCCAGCTCTTGGCATCAGAACAGCCAGTGATGTTAGTTCACAGTTGTTCTATTTTTCTTGGTTTTTAACAGTATAAGAAAAGCACAAGAGTTGTTCTCTTGCACTTTTTCATCCTCAAATGGTTCACACACTCTAAAGAATTACAAAGTGAAAACGTGGGATAGTAAGGAGAACTTGGTATTAAAGAACAAAAATTGGCAGATAGTCTCATCTGTAATGGTTCAGGTTACTGTGAACTCTTTGAGCAGATCAAACTAGTGTATTGCTTCAGCTTACTCAGAATGGGAATGTTTTCTTTCAAGTTTTCCGAGTAGTACCAATCTCATGTGAACTGAAAATTAGGGAAAAAAAAACAGCAGAAAATCAGATCAGACCAAAACACCAAACCCAATACCCAACCCTTCCTTTTGTGCCAGATCAGTGTGAGGAAGCCCAGAATGTCCTGGGGTTTTGCTGCGTTTTAGGAGAAACCAGCAGGGTTGTGTTAAGGGCTGGGTGGGATAACTGCAGTGATGCCAGCACAGCATGGACAGTGGCTGAGGCAGCTCTTGAAAACCATTTCAAAAAGCCCTAAAAGCACAATAAATGCTGTGAACCTGACTTAGTATAAAAGTGATTCTCCCAAAACAGTTCTAGCTCTTGCACAATTTTAGCAGAGGGTACAAGGAGAAAAACCTGCTGATGAGCCCATGCTGTGTGTTCCCTTCCACCACACCACCTGTGAGCCCTCAAAGTGCCTGCTGTTGAGAGCTGTGGCTTGTTTCCCCCAGCTGGGAGCGCCGGGTTGACAACATGGGCAGGATTTACTACGTGGATCACTTCACCAGGACCACGACGTGGCAGCGGCCGACGCTGGAGTCCGTGCGCAACTACGAGCAGTGGCAGCTGCAGCGCAGCCAGCTCCAGGGGGCCATGCAGCAGTTCAACCAGAGGTTCATCTACGGGGTGAGGGCCACAGGCCTTTGGCCATGCCTCTGGGGGGCCTTTCCCATGGAGACAGCAGGCTGTGCTGTGGTTTGTGATAAGGCAGTGTCTCTGCGGTGGGGCAGCTCATTGCGGCTTCGTTTGTGTCCTCGAGCGACTTGGGGGGTTTAGGTGTCAGCTCCATGTAGGTCAAATTTATGGACAAGATTGGTAAAGCTTTTGGTTCAAAACAATCTACAGCTTAGTAATGAGCTGGTTTGCTTGTATTGTGTCTTTCATTGCTCTGGCCAAACACCTGGGAGGTAAGCAAGCTCACACACCGTACATCTCTGCTCTGGGTAAAATGAATTATGCACAATGAATGTTAGGAGAGCAGGGAAATGGAAAATAATCCTTCCAGCAGTTTAAATCCATTGTTTGCCTCTGATGAATAGCAGACATGAGATCACTCCAGCTCATGCTACTCGTGCTCATCAAGAATGGTGTAGGTTCTGAATGTGCTTTATGTGTGAGAATGGAATGGTGGGGAGAACTGTGCTGAAGTGCTTTGCTATCTGATTGTTTTGGGTGCTGCTTGCTGTACTCATTTCCTCCTGCGTGGGCAGGGGCACTAAACAAAAAATAATTATTCCTTGGCACTGTAGTGAATTAAGCATGCCAGGGTCAGTAAAGCAGGCCTTCTCTGTGGAGAAAAAGAAATTGTTGGCATCTTTGCTTATGTGTAACGTTAACAAAAATGCAGTTGCTTCAGTAATTCAGGATGGCTGTGGTGGAACATCTGGAAAGCAAAGGACTAGTCACTAATGCCTCATTTGTTTGTGTGACTTGCAGAACCAGGATTTTTCATCCACACAGAACAAAGAGTTTGATCCTCTTGGCCCTCTGCCACATGGATGGGGTAAGACTAACTTGAATGTGTTTGGTAATGCAATGTAATTAAACATTAAAGCATACTTCTGGCAAATTACTTGTCAGCTAATCTAGGCTAGTTTTTTAAAATTACAGTCTGGATTAAAAATATTTTAAAATTAGATCTAATCAAAGTGCTATTAAAACAGTCTTGACAAGGATATGTCATTTCAAAGTAGTTAGAAACTACAAAGTGTTCTGGTTTGCTCCCTGTAACAAGTGTAATAGCTGCTTTAACACTGTCATCCTTTTGTGCCTGTTTCATTAGGCAGGATCCCCCCACACCCTCCTGTTCCTGCTAAATCAGGCTCCAAATCCTCTCTAAATCAAACTGCCAAGTTCTTCTCCAGGACAATTCTTGGAGAGTTTTCTTGATCTGAAAATCTTTTTATAATGACAAGTAACACTTCTTGACTTGCCTCTCTCCCTGGAATAAATTTGTTCTTGTACTTTACAGGGTTGAGAATTTACAATTAATATAAATTTGGGTGGGGTGTAGTAAAAAACAGAAGTGTCAAACTGCTTTCTGGTGTGACTGTCAAGCAGATATAAAAGTTCAAGTTTTATGACAGGTGGGTGAATATTGTGGAATATTGGAGCAAGTAATTACTTGGCAGAATTGGACCTGGCTTTTTGGCTCATCTGCTTTTCAGACAGAACAGTTTGGATTTTTAGTCCAACTCCATGCCATAAAACTGTTGTTCCCCACATTTATGCTTAGGTACATTACATATATAGCATTGCAAAGGAAGGTCTTTAGGCTGGCATTGTCCAGGAAATGGCAAACTGAGTTTCTACATCATGTGGAATTCTTCTATCAGGCTCATAGGCAACTGTCTATTCACTGACTTCTCTTGGAAACTTCAGCTTTTGACCTGTGGTAGTCAGATTTTGGCCCATCTTTGTAATTTGTTTCTCTTGCAACACTAAATCAAAATGGTATTATTGCCTACTAACAAAGGGAAAAAACCTTTCAACAGTGTTAAAGTGGTAAGATAAAAAAGCAGTTCTTTAATGAAAGCTTTCAGGTGCACAAAACCCAGGTACGTGCACACAGAGAAACAGAGTTCTACTATTTTTATAAAGTTAATTAATTAGTATATCTAGCAGGTACACCCAGTAAAAGGTCAGTTGTCCCAGCAACCCACCCTTGGATCAGCCCCTTGGAATTGTTCCAGGGCCTTCCTTGCCCTGTATCTTGCTATGTCTCTTGAATTCTGGGTGCAAACAAAATGTCCTTGGTAGAGATTCTCTTCTTGAAAATAAGACTAAACAGAATTTCAGGAAAGTGTTAGAAGGGTTAGCTTATTATTCTAAAATCTGAGAGAAAGGGTAGGAAAAATATTAGAAACTATACAACTATATATTAAAAATGAAATTACAAATATATGAAAAATGTATTAGAAAGCAAAAATCTTTAGGCATCAGTGTGAAGAGCTGCAGAATGGTACAGAAGACCAAGCCAGGGCATTTCTCATAAACTGTGTTGAACAATGCACTTACCTATCTGAGAGAAAATATAAATGGATTTTCTTGGAAACTGCACTGACCATTTTTTATTCCCTGCTATAACTTGAACATGAAGCCCTTGTACTTTCTTGATACTTCTGTGTACATCTGTTCCCTCTTCTGTGTTTGCTGTCTGTGTTGCTTGTCAGGCACATCACAATATTCAACACAGCTGAAATTTCCTGTGAACAAAACAGCTCACATTTCTCCTTTTTCCAAATTCATTTTTCCTACATTTGAAAAATAAGTGGCATAGTAAGGAATAATGTCAAAGAAAGTGAAAATATGTTGGGTCAGAGGAGGTACAGAGAAACCTGAGGACAGGAGAGGCTGTGGCAGGGTCTGGTGATTGATTTTATGGATTTGATGTAGTCTCAGGAATACATTACAGAAGATATTAATTTTTTTTCTTTTATATTTTTTCAGAAAAGAGAACTGACAGCAATGGCAGAGTGTATTTTGTCAATCACAACACACGAATCACTCAGTGGGAAGATCCCAGGAGTCAGGGGTAAGGAATCAATTGCAGCTTCATGTATGATGAAAATGTAAATAAAATGAAAATGTAGCCAAGTAGTGAGAGTGCAAGACAGGAATTGCTGCCCCCAGGTGAGCCCTGGATTGTGCTGTGCAGATCTGAGAGCTTGATAAAAAGTTGAGGTATTGGTCAAAATGGAAAGTGTCTCAATATTACTTTGTAATACTGCAATTCCCAGGAAAGCCTGGGCCAACAATAAGCAATAAACCCATTCCCCAGAACAGCTTCAACTTTTTATAAATAATTACACTTGTCTAAACATTTATGGTGTTGGAGGAAGAAGAGATCTCTTTTGTGTGATGATGGGATAGTGCAGAAGGCCTTGAATAATACTTTGATTGTTTCCTAAACAGTTACAGAATCAAAAAATCCTAGAAGGGGTTGGGTTGGAAGGGTTAAAGCTCATCTCATTCCACCTCCTGCCATGGGCAGGGACAGCTCCCACTGTCCCAGGGTGCTCCAAGCTCTGTCCTACCTTGGACACTTCAGGGGTAGGTAAGAGACAGAAAAAGAACAGACCCAAAAAATTGCAGCACCCCTCCTCACACCTTCTGAAAAAGGAGTTTAAAAGAAAGAGAGAACTTGAGGCACCACTGGAAACACTGGAGTTCTCTTTATTTTGGGCTCTGTCCCTGCAAGTCTGAGGGAAGGAAGGAGGCAGGAAGCTGAGAGTGAGGGGTGTTCAATCCCAACTGCAGTTGGAGCTGAAAATTTCTGTTTGGTGAAGCAGCTTTACCTGTGCTCCATGGAGAAGGAGGAGAAGGGGAACAGGCAAGGATGTGTGAGGAAATTCATGCTGTAGGCAGTGCCCTGTGCAGCAGGCAGCTGTGCAGAACAGGTTCCTGGGGCAGCATGTCCTGACCATGGACATGATATTTATGGAGGGAAGTCACTGGGGAGCACTCAGGTCTTCCAAATACACTGACATCTGCTTTTGTTTATACCAAAACTGAGTTGGAAGTTGTCCAAAAATGATTCATGATCAGTATTTGCATTTTCTTCTGTTTTTGTCATTCTGAAACATTTTTGGCTGCTGTGATTATACACGAGGTACCAAAAGCTGCTTATTAAAATGATGTCAGCTTTTGAGTAAAAGCCTCATAGTTACAAGATAAAATTCTGTTGTTTGTGAAGGAAACAATAAAACTTGCTTTCATTTTTCCCTCAAGGTTTTTTTGGCCTTTATTTCAGGTAGTGCAAGCAAATGAGCTAATGTTTACTTAACCAGTCATTTTGGTCTAATTGAGAACTGGCTGCTAATTCGGGGGAGGGGGAGCCAGAATAAATACTGAGTGAAAAGTTTCTCAAGCTATAGATTGTCTAGATTTGCCAAAAATTTTACTGTCTCAGGTATTGTTCAATTCACTTAATAGATGAAGTTGCTCAGTTACCATGTATTTTCTTGTATCCATAGTCAATTAAATGAGAAACCTTTGCCAGAGGGCTGGGAAATGAGATTTACTGTGGATGGGATTCCCTATTTTGTGGATCACAATAGAAGAACCACCACGTACATAGATCCCCGCACGGGCAAGTCTGCTCTGTAAGTGCCTTCAACTTCATACCAAGTTTTCAGAAGTCAAGTTTAGCACACATCATTTTTGAAAGGCTGATGTTTTTCCTCTTACTACATTTTTAGGTAGAAAGTTTTACCTGGAGCAATGCTTCTTAATTATTTGGGGTTTTGTTTAATTCCCTGTTAGCTCCCTGAAGAAGGCAGAGTTCTGACCACTTCAGAATCCTTCTTGCCACAAGAGTGTGTGTGATTTGAGGGTGATGGAAGAGCTGCATCTGTCCTGTTGATGACCAAATCCCTTCCTGACAGTTACTAATTTCTCTCTTTAAAAGAGACGCAACCTTTTCTTTCTTAGGTTTTTTTAGGAACCGAAATGAAGTTGAAACCAGAATTTACCTCCCAACTTAACTGAATAGCATCACATCCTTATTGTTAGAATCTTTTTTTACACTTAATGATCAGAAGTGTTTTAAATGTACTGTTAAGCATTCCACAATTTACAAAGGAAGATTTATTTTTTTAGTTTAAAACCAAGAAATTACACCTCAAAATCAGAAAATGTGAGTCTTCCAACTGGATAGGCAAATACACCACACAGCTGTATAACTAAGATATTTACAGGCTTTTGCTTCATTACAAAAACATTTGGAAACTCATTCTTCCTCCTTCTGGTTCCAGAGACAATGGACCCCAGATAGCTTATGTGCGTGATTTCAAGGCCAAGGTCCATTATTTCAGATTCTGGTGTCAGGTATGCATTCATTTCTTGGCAGTAGCTGCTTGCATTCTTGGTTTTGCTTACATGCTTTCAATGCTCTTTTCAGTGCCTTCCCAGTAAAGGGAATCAAACTAAGGTTAAAGGTGAGTTAAATTAGGAGGGAGGAAATACAGGACTTGTAAGCTTTAAAGGGAGGTGAGTTATGGCTTTAAAATGGTTTAGAATAAAGGAAAACATCAATTTTCCTGCTTTCTTTGAAGTGATGGGTTTCTGAAGGGTGTTTTCTTTCTGCTGTTAATACAGGATTATATGGAGGTATTGTTACAGTTAATACAAGATCTGCTTTCTGTACAAGTACCCACTTCTGGTAGAGAATGGAGGGCATTTGCCACACAACAGACATGGCTAAGCACTGCAGATTATACTGTGGTGCTCTAACATAACACCAGATTGCAGTGTGTCAGTCTTGGTATAAACTCTTATATCAAGAGATGAAGTAGCTTGATGTTCAGGAAAAAGTCTTGGGTTTAAATGTTTCAGTTTTCAAGAGTCAGTGAATTATCCTTTGAAAATAGTGGAGAGACTAGCCTGATTTGTCACTTGGAATTTTGTGCATACAGCCTGAATGTTCTAATTTTTTTTATTAAATTCATAGAATCACAGAATGGTTTGAGTTGGAAGGGACCTTAAAGCTCATCTCACTTCCCTGCCATGGGCAGGGACACCTCCCACTGTCCCAGGCTGCTCCAAGCCCCGTCCAGCCTGGCCTTGGGCACTGCCAGGGATGGGGCAGCCACAGCTTCTCTGGGCACCCTGTGCCAGGGCCTCCCCACCCTCCCAGGGAACAATTCCTGCCCAATATCCCATCCAACCCTGCCCTCTGGCCCTGGGAAGCTTTTCCCTGTCCTGTCCCTGCAGGCCCTTGTCAATATTTTCTCTCCAAGTTTCTTGTCCCTTCCAGATGCTGGAAAGCCACATTTAGGTCACCCTGAAGCTTCTCTTCTCCAGGTTGAACAACTCCAATTCTTTCAGCCTTTTTTCCTAGGAGAGGTGCTGCATCCCTCTCACAGATTGTGGGGTAGAAAGCCTTCCTCAGTTAGAATACATTATTGATCTTCATGTTTCCCAGTGTCTTGTAAAAGGGCAATATTTAACCTGTTCTAAGCAGCATCTGCAGGCATGTGCATAGCAATGCTGGAAACAATTCGGACTAAATTACAATGCAGATAGCTTGATTACTGGGTTTGTTTTATATGGATAAATTCAATTCTACTGTACTGTTTGATGTGTACAACAAATAGCAGTCCAAACTCAGTATTGGAAACTTTTAAGTGATCGTACCTTTCACCTCTAACAAATTTCCTTTCAGCAACTGGCAATGCCACAGCACATAAAGATCACAGTGAGCAGGAAAACATTATTTGAGGACTCGTTTCAGCAGGTATTGTATTAAAACATGGGAGTAATGGGCATGAAAAGTGGAATTATTTAAATTTATTGCCACTTGTAATTTTTGATGCTTTGATATCTCGGTAATGTTATTTTCAGTGAGACTAACAACAAAACACTAGTTCAATAGTTAGGCTGTGTTCACGCTTAAGAGATAATGGTAAAATATAAAGTTCTGGCACTGATTCAGCTGACAAAGGTGATTTTTTCTTTTTAATTTTTCCTCAGAATGCTTTAAAATCTGAGTTAATTTTGATGGGAGCACTGGGGCAGAGCAGTGCCCCATTCTCAGGATGTTTTCATGTTGTCCTTCTGTCTGTTGGTGCATTTTTCCTCACAGTGCTATACTAGCATGGGCTATGTACAAAAATATATTAAGTTGATCCTAGTCTGGGTGTCTTGAAATGAGTGATTAAATTTTTTGAAAGCAAAAATTAATTCTATTATTAATTCTAATTAATTCTACTATTAATTCTAAGTTTGGATTATTAGTAGCGAAATTCTTGATGTCTGTAGACCTAAACCCTGGTTAAAATTTTTCCAAATTATTAAATGTTCTTGTTAGAAAATAGTAATAATTCTAGACAGTGCTTATAGCTGTTTTCTTAAAAAGAATTGATTGTTTTTCTTTCACTAAGATAATGAGCTTCAGCCCTCAGGATCTCCGGAGACGTTTATGGGTCATTTTCCCTGGTGAAGAAGGTTTAGATTATGGAGGTGTTGCAAGGTAAATGACACTGAAATGATAAATAATAACTTGTTCTGCAGGTGGTGATGTGAAGGCTTCCCCCAAGTAGACACTTCAAACTGCAGTGCTTTTACAAAGGAGTGAAGTTTATCTTTCCTTGGACTATCTGAGGAAGGCAATTCTGCAAGATGTGTTTGCATGTCTTAAACTCTATAAAATGATTCTCAATTTGCATTAGAAATGACTTTCATCATCTCTGTTATTAAAGAGCTGCAGTTTACTGAACTACAGTGAGCCTTTGACACAACTGTTAATCTCAGAGTAGAGTTTATTGAAAAAGTGAAAAGGGAAAGTTTATTGAAATCTACATTTCCACCCAAAGCCTTCACTGGAATGTAACTGAGAAGTGCATGTGTAAATTAGCATTCCCCACCACGGTTGTTTAGATCAGTGGTAGACTTGTAATGTGCTCATTGAGATAAGAGTGGGTTTATCCAAACCACTGACAGTTGTGCATCACTGCAACTTTGCATTTTAATTTGTGATTTGCTGTAGTTTCCCTTGGGTGTCAGTGTGGGCCAGCTGTTCTCTGGGGAAGGAGGCAGACTGTGCCAAGGGCCTGAGTCAACATGAGTTAGCTACAGTAATCTCTGCTGTGATTTATTTTGAAATGTGTTTTTATTGTTTGTGTGATTTCAGGGAGTGGTTCTTTCTATTGTCACACGAAGTTTTGAACCCCATGTATTGCCTGTTTGAATATGCAGGGAAAGATAACTACTGCTTACAGATAAACCCAGCCTCTTACATCAACCCAGACCACCTGAAATACTTCAGATTCATTGGGAGGTTCATTGCCATGGTAAGTCCTAAAGTAGGAAGAGGAGCTGGCCTGTAATTTTCCTATAAAGAAATATTGTGCCATCAGATGGCTAATGAAACAATCCATTTTGGAGTTGGCATTATCAGGTGCTGGGATATAATAAGCTAATTCAGCATATTAACAGCCATGATGTTCAGGTGGGTTTAATTCTTTGGCTGTCACATTTCATGGGCTCAGAGTACAGACTTTGTCCTGAATCATCCTTTGCATTTTTTTGTCTGTTTCTGTGTTCTCCAGGCTTTGTTCCACGGGAAGTTCATTGACACTGGTTTCTCTCTGCCATTCTATAAACGTATCCTAAACAAGGCAGTAGGACTCAAGGATTTAGAATCTGTTGACCCAGAGTTTTACAACTCTCTCATCTGGGTAAAGTGAGTTTGACTTGATTTTGTTCTTGAAATAGCAGTACAATGTTTTTGGTTTTCACTTATGCCAGGAAGTGGGTGTAAAAATTTTATTACTAAAACCCCACTGAAAAGTATAGTCTAACACTGCAGAGCAGTATGGATTTTTTACTGACTTTAGGTACACAAAGAATAATTTGTTAATGCCAAGCCTTTCTGGCTTATTGAATATTCTGTGCAGCATCTCATGTTCTGATTTTGTTGGGTTTTATTAATTCTAGTTAAACATACAGATGTGGCAGACTTGAACACAGTTACCAATAAAATGGCTTGAGTAAATTTGACTGAGACTTCTCAGATAACTGATTAAAAGAAATCAGCAAAAATCCATTTAATGTTTCTCTGTTAGAAAACAAAATGTTTAGTGCTACAATAACAGAAAGTTAACAAATGCAGTTTATTATTTACTACCACATAATTCTTCTGTTAGTCACACTTGCAGTTTGACTTTAGGGTTAGTATTGAAGATTTAATGCTTTAAAGAAGTTGATGCTCATGCACTTTTCTAGCTGTCCTGGGTTTTTTACTCCAGGCTGAATGATTCCAGACCATTCCTACATGGAACCTGCATGGTCAGGCACCTCTCTGTCCATGCTCTTGTGCAGTCCTCCTCTTCCACTCCTTTGCAAATTCCTCCCCAGAGACCAGCAAGAAAAAAGGATGTGGAGTTTTCAGGCCACGATTATTTTGTAATTATGCATTACAAATATTTTAGGAAATAATTTTTAAAACCCCTTCAATCTAAAGCATTATAATTCTATACTGATTTGATCACAGGAGGATGCCAGGATTTTGTAGTCCATGGTTAATGTGCACCATTTGTTTCAGTAACACAAAAGTTTCTTCTTTCAGTTAAAAACAGTTAAATAAATTAGAAGAAAAAGACAAATTCAGTATTTTTTTTTCTTCAGATATAGTAAAAACAATGTAGCAGAAAAATTAGTCTTTCTTGTGCCTAAGACATAAAACACTTTACTTATGAATCATACAAAGACAGAATAGTTTTAAATATGCCTTGAAAACTTCATTAAAGGTGTGAGGATAGATTGGTTTTGGAAATGCAAAACTAAATATAAAAGCCAGAATTTTCATCTCATGTAGTGGTGATTCTTGGATGGTTTATCTTGAAAAATAAGGAGCAGAGAAAGCTCTGAGATGTTTAAGAATTGAGATAGGAATTTATTAGTTTTCAGAGTGGGATGTTTTGTACTCCATGCATGTGCTGCTAATGTGCCTTCATTTGAATTCAAATTAATTTCTGTAGTGATAGAAATCTTCTAGGCTGGAGTCCAGGAAAGGCTTTGTCTCTTTGAAAAAACACTTAAGGATGTGAAAATGGGAGAAAAGCCTTCAGCCCTCCAAGGGCTGCACAGTGCTCTCAGTCCAGACCCAAACCTCAGCGTAGCTGAGCCTGTTTGTCTCTAGTGCTGCTGGAGGTTTCCCTGAGGAAAGGGGTGCACATTCGTGGGGGAGAGGAGTGTCATCTGTCAGGGCAGGCATAAAGTTGTTCCTCACTAAAAAAGCAATGTTTATAATTTGCAGGAAGCATTCCTTGGCACTTGTATCAGGGGGCTGCTGTTCTCATCCCCACAGTTTTGAAGATTTCACAGAGTTTGGAAGGGACCTTTAAAGGTGCCAAACCTCTGCTCAAACTGAGCTGGAGCATGTAGCTTTTATTTTAAAAAGGATAGATGATAACATAAAATCAGCCCTTCATCTAAAGCCTTCCTTTCATGCTGGACCATGTATTTTGGAAAGATGAAGTTCAGAAGTGCACTGGCATCACAGGGCTGGATAAACCACAGCCAAGACTGGCATTTCTGGGTTAGGGGTCAGGACAAATATCTTGATTTTGCACTTTATTTTGGAAATGGTCATCAAAACCTCTGTATATGCAGGCAGATCTTCACTTTGCAAAGGCATAAATCAACATACAAACTGCAGTGTTGTCCCTGTTCCTCTCCCAGCTGTTAACACCTGTAAAGAGAAGAGTTTACTGGAGGAGTGTTTGTTGGCTGTAGATTCTTCTAAGAGAATTCCCCTTCATGGTATTTGTATTAACTTAGGAGTTGGAGATATCTCACCATGTGCCTACAAACCAGTGCCATAGATAGGCTGGGGTTTAAGATAATTTATTAACAATGCAAAATCTTTCTTAGTTGCTTCTTACCTGCTGTTACCTGCCAGTGCCAGCTACACTTTAACACAGTGCTGGCATGAGCTGAGAGAAGGGGCAGTCATGCCATGGAACAGGCAAAAATTGCTTGGAAAGCTTCTGAATTCCACAGACATTGCAGTGATCGTGGTCAGGAGGTGTTTTGTCAGCCCTGTGATTGCTGAACTTCAGGGTAGCACTGCTCAGGAGTGCAGTTCATGTGTGCACAGTGGTTAAATGAGTCAGGATTTCTTGCAAGGCCATCATTTTTGTGTAAGGAACATTTCCTTATCTTGATTATTTAGCTCCAAATCCTTAAGGTTCTTCATACTCATCTCCTCTACTGTGTGCAGGGTCTCTACACAGTTATTTAAAATTATTTTTTTCCTTGCAGAGAGAATGATATTGAAGAGTGTGGCTTGGAAATGTTTTTTTCTGTTGATAAAGAAATACTAGGTGAAATCAAAAGCCATGATTTGAAGCCAAATGGTAGCAACATTCTGGTCACAGAAGAAAACAAAGAAGACTACATCAGGTAAGAATAAGTGCAGACTTTAAAATACTCTTTCTCTGTTGTTTTCTTTCTTAAGTTTAGCAGCAAAAGACTCTGTGTCATCTGAAGCATTGCTGAATAATTGCTAATGCTGGTAACAAGTGGCAGTTGTTTGGATCTCATATCTGAAAGGGGATTATTGATAGAAATAAATTTCTAAAATCCACTTTTTCTAAAGATTATGGTTGGGAGAAAGTCCACTTTTTTCCCTACAGTCATCTCAGTTCAGCAGAAAACCATGACAAGGCTTGTGAATGTCAGGTATTTCATTAAAGCATTGCATGTGTTTATTATTATAATTCTATTGTTTCACAGCCTGCCGATGTTCTAGCCAGCCATCTCTGGTTCATTTGGGTTTTTGGGGGGATTGTTTCATGTTGGAGTTTTTTTGAGAACATTTTTGGATGCTTTTTTGCAGATTCTTAGTTTTCAAAGATACTTGGAGTTGCTATTAGTTTTATCTGAGCTGGTCTTGTAGTTGTAACAGTGCTATGAATGAAGTCATGGGTTGTATTGCCATAAATTAGGGATCATATTTGCAGCATCAAAATGTTTTAAAGCAATAGATGAAGAGTGAAGGAGCCTAAGAGCAATTAAGGAATAAAAATATGAACAGTGACCTGCTTTGTCCTGAAATATCCCTCCTTCCTCAGTGTGCAGCCCTACAGCAGCTCTGATTCAAGGTGTGAACTTCAACATAAAACCTTGGAGGATGTGCTTGTAAAAAAAAAGTCACCACCCATTGCAGGCACAAACTAAAGTGACTGACAGAGAATTCCCCTCTTGGTTGTGATGAGCTCTGTGCAGGCTTTGCCAGGGCAGGGCAGGGAGTCAGGAGTGGCTTCTGTTTCCATGGCAGGACAAATGTGCAGATGTTGCAGTGATTCACAGCAAAGGTGCTGCGTGCACAGGAACACATTGGCATTTGGCTGGAGGGAGGATCAGCAGAAAATCCATCTTTTCTAGTCCCTAGGAAGCCAGGGAGAGCTCACATTGCAGTTTCATTCAGGTTCTTTTGGCTTACTCCAAGTCCTGCTTTAAATCCCCCAAGTCCCTAGGAGTGCAGTGAGAAATAGCCTCCTCTCCTTCAGACTCCAGTGCTCCTGCCAGGTTAGGCTGGAATTCAGCATAATGTTCTCAGGTTCTTCGGGTCTCCTGCCTGCTTTTCACCCTTTTCTTAATGGAGAGTGGAGTTTCTGCCATAGAGCAAAGGTTCATGATTAACAGAAACAAATATGGAACTTTCCAAATGGACATAGTCACTGCTTGGTAAGCTGGCAGTCCTGCTGCTCTTCACCAGTACAACTTGACTTGTTTTTAGCTTGTCATGGATAACAACTGAGATTTCTGGGGAGAATATCAGACCAAATCTTCAAATACCTCGGGACTGCTGTGCTCTCATTAATGTGATCCGTGAAGAGATGTTGCCTCCTTTTTGAGTCTGAAATACTTCTGGAGCAGAACAGTTGAACACTTAGGGTTTAATTTAGAGAAAAAAGGAAATTGTTTGCACAGAGTGAAGGCTGCTGATAAAATTACACAGTGCTCTATCCCCAGAACTTTCCAGACTTTCCATGGTTTTTAATTTAGCTTACAGTTCATCTCAAAACAGGCAAAGATGTGGCCTTGGGTTAGCACAGGCCATTTAAGTGATGGTTGTGTGTGTTCTTTTCCAGGCTGGTAGCAGAATGGAGGCTTTCCCGAGGTGTTGAGGAGCAGACACAGGCTTTCTTTGAAGGCTTCAATGAAATTCTGCCACAGCAGTATTTGCAGTATTTTGATGCCAAGGAACTGGAGGTAAAGGGTTGTTTGGCTGTTGCTGGATCCAGGTCCTCACACATTAAATTCTTAAACTCCAGTCAGTGCATCTGAAGAGCAGAGCTCACTGAGGCTGACAACTCTGTTTTATAGGGAATATGAGGGAAACTTCATGGAGTAGTATTAGATCAGTGTGTTTTCCTACCTTCCCTCTCTGCAGCCTACTTCAGTGTTTCTAAAGGCCAAGATTCTGTCAGCAGAAATTTCTTACTGAACTGTTTTTGTGATTCTTTGATTTGCCTGTGTTCAAAGAATGAGTAACTTGACAGAATGGGGGATGATACCAGATATGCAGTGGATGGTTGCATATAGATTGGGCCAAGTTCTCAGTTTGGGTTTGATATCTCAAAATTACATTTCTGAAGCATCTGTTCAGTTTAAAAAATAAAACCATCAAAGCAAAACATCCCATCCCTAGTGAAGAATTGTATGGCTGGGCAAAGATAAACTGTTCTGGCTTGAATGTCTGCATAAAATCCCACAATGGTTTGGGTTGGAGGGACCTTAATAATCTTGTTCCAACCCCTTGCCATGGGCAGGGACACCTCCCACTGTCCCAGGCTGCTCCAAGCCCTGTCCAGCCTGGCCTTGGGCACTGCCAGGGATGGGGCAGCCACAGCTTCTCTGGGCACCCTGTGCCAGGGCCTCCCCGCCCTCCCAGGGAAGAATTTCTTCCTAAAATTGCAGGGAATTACTCCAATTTTCACAACAGAGATGCCCTCTAATTTGTGGCCTCTCCAAATACACTTCATGAACCATCACCAATCTTTGTTTATAGGAGTTTTGGCTGAAGTTTAAAATGAAAACCAAGTGTGCTGTCATTGCAGGTGCTGGTAAATGGGGGTGCAGTTGTGCTCTTTTTCTATGTGGGAGGTCACAGAAGGAAAGTGATAACTTGTACTCCTGTGCTTATTTGCCTTTCTCTCCCCAAAGGTGCTTCTGTGTGGAATGCAGGAAATCGACCTGAATGACTGGCAGAGACACACCATCTACAGGCACTACACCAGGACCAGCAGGCAGATCGTGTGGTTCTGGCAGGTTTGCAGCCTTGGCTTTCTTCTCAGACCAGCAGAAGTTAGAGAGCACAGCTCCAGCTCAGGGAGCACTGCACACACCTGCAGAGTGCAGACAGAAACTGGGACTGCTCATCCAGCTGTTCTGACAGCCAAGTTATTGTTCATTGGGGATGGGAGGGTGTGAACGGCTCAGTATTGGATTATCCCTCAATGTTTATCTCAATTACTGTTTTTCAGTTTGTGAAAGAAATAGATAATGAGAAGAGGATGAGACTCTTGCAGTTTGTGACTGGAACATGCAGATTGCCAGTGGGAGGATTTGCTGACCTCATGGGTATGTATTAATAACCCCTCTAATGCAGAAGATACTTTTAAAAAGAACCAAATTATATATTTATGGCATTTTTAATGAATTTTATATTGAATGCTGTTTTGTAAGCCCTGCATATACTTGAGCTGTGATGGAAAAAGAGATGGAAGGAATGTTTATGCCTTTGTATTGAGCTTCAAAATCACTTCAAACTGATGCATTTCTCCACATGCATGCTTTGGTCCAGGCAGAGCTGTATAGTGAGACAAATGCCCCTTCTTTGTGCAAATAATGCTAATCCTGTCTTTGTTTAAGCCTTGCATGCTTCAGGTGTGTCAGACAGTGATACAAAGGTAGCTGGACCTATACCTATACCTATACCTATACCTCTTGGAATTTGTTACAGGGAGCAATGGACCCCAAAAATTTTGTATTGAAAAAGTTGGAAAGGAAAACTGGTTACCTAGGAGTCATACCTGGTGAGTACATTACACCTCAGAGTAGTGCTGCTGCTCTGGGTTTGCTGACCACACTCTGCTTTGAGATTTCAGTAAATGCATCATGTGCTGAAAGGCCTGAGACTCTGCAAAAGCAAACACAAATTACACCAGTAAACTGTGTTGCTGAATAATAGCTGAACTTCTGAAAAGCTCTTGTGGCATGGAGTGGATTCCACTGTAAATGCCATGGATTTGTGTATTTCTGAGCATTTCCAGTAATTAACAGCAGTGTTTAACAAGGTTGGGACTGTCCTTTGTGATCACTGCACTCAGTGAAGCAGCCACATTGACACATTTCCCTAGATAAAGGTCACTTCTGCTCATTTCCTTGGCTGTTACTGGTTAGTAAAAGCACACCAACTTCAACTTTCAAATCTGAAGGATGACTGATTAACCAACTAGGAAAAATTAGTGAAAACTGTCACTGTTTGAGACTTGAACCCTAACCTCTTCCCTCAGAAATACATACATTTATATCAGTAGTCAGCTTTTCTCAGGGTATAATCCCAGTACCCATCTCCACAGCAAAAATTCCAATCACCCATATTCTTAATGGATTTTTTGTGACTGTTGAATTCTTTTTCAGTACTTAATTTATTTTTTTTCAGTTTCAATCGTTTAGACCTCCCACCATATAAGAATTATGAGCAGTTGAAGGAAAAGCTGTTGTTTGCAATTGAAGAGACAGAAGGATTTGGGCAAGAGTAGCTGAAATTTGCACCTTGAAGAATGTGAACTCAACACGATGTATGTTCTTCACTTCTTCTGCTTGTTGCACACTTCATTGTAAAGTAGACTTGACTTGGATTTATTTAACAGTACTAATGTGTAAATAAATGGATGTTATCCTGAGGTTATCCACATTAACTCTGGATTTCTACTGAGCACTTTCAGAAATCAAACAAGCAATCAGATATGGCTACAAGTGACTAATGGCCGAAGTAGAGGTTTAATACAGCTTTGGGCTCTGCTTTGTTTTACCATTCATTAATTAGAATGTGTCCTTAATGACTGACAGATTTTTAACAATAGTTTTGTCTTTCCTTTTTAGTAGCATTTTTGCTACTGATGCACTGGGAAGTTCATTGGTAGCTGCAGTGCTGCAGCAGCATCCTGAGCCTCTCCACAGCAGTGTCAGAGCAGCCTGGATCCACCTCTGTGCCGTGAGCAGCTCCCTTCCTGAAGCTCCTTTTTCTAACTTCAGTGTGGCCAGACTGTTTCTCCCTCCCTGGAGCCTGCTCACGTGCCAGCTGGACTCAGGCTGCTGCTAAGGGGATGTCCAGCTGTGGCACAAATGCAGGGCATGGCTTCACTTTGGTTTATCCCAGCCCTGCTGCTGTCAGCAGAGCAGAAAGTGCCCAGCGTGGCTGGAACGCTGCTCCGTGCCCTCGGAAGGATCCTGAGCTTTTGCTCTGTAACACCTTTGAACTCAGAACCCAATGTTAACACTGTGCTACTTCACTTGTTTTGCAAAAGACAAGGCCAGCTGGGAGTGCACTGATGCCATGGAGGTTCCTGTGTGCAGGCTGATGGTTGCCAGCAGTGTTCCTGGCCATCACCTCGGGCTTTCCCTGATTCTTGCAGTCACTTGGCTCCGAAGAGGTCGCTGGGCTCTCGGCAAGAGACACAAACAGCTGGGATGAGGAAATGATCATGCTCATCACTTCTGCAGAGGAACTCATGGGTGACCCTGGCTGAGGCCAAGAGGATTAGAAAGTTCAGACATGGATTGCAGGTTTTTGAAAAGCTGGAACATCAGTAAATAGTTCTCTAAAGTTTGAAACTGAAGGTTTTGGGGAGGTTTCTGAGCTAATTCACCCTAAGCTGCTTACAGCTAGTAACTTTTGTAGCGAGTTCCTGTTGGATTAACAATCTTTTATTCCCTGTTAGAATCTGTTCATTCTTTTCTGGTTTACAAGAACATTTTGTGTTTTACTGCTCCTTTAGACTGAATGCACTTTTTGGGTGTGGTCAGCCCTCTCCCTGCCCGAAGGGAGGAAGGCAGACACCAGTGACGTGAGCTGGAGCCACAGGGAGAGATGTGACACTTGAAATACCATGTAGCACATATTCAAGCAAACCTGCAGCTCAGAGCTCTGGGGCAGGAGCTGCATTTAAGACTGTTGGAGATGACAGAGCTGAAACAGGACAGTGGGAAAGTGTAAAACTGGATGTTCAGTCTGCAAAAGAGGATTTCTTTGTGCTGTCTCCATCTAAACTGCAAGAGGGAAAAACTGATTCAAGCCTAAGAAGAACCAAGACACTACAGGTTTTAGCTGAGTTCCCAAGTGTGTCAGGTCTCAGTGACAAATGCTTTGGGAAGAAAGGAGGGTGGGACTTGGCAGGCTCAATCGAAGGAAGGCCCAGGGAGAGTTGCTGATGACACAAATGCCCCTCATTTAAAGTTTCATTGATGGTGAGAATTAACCTTCATGGTGTGACTGCCAGGAGAATTGCCAACTTCCAAAACATTTGAATCTATTACATTATACAGCTCATGAGGAAAAAAAAAAAGCCTTATATATATTTTCTGTTTGTATTAATTCTTACAATGAAATGTAGTTATCTAACATATTTACAAGAGAGATTAAATTAAGCAAGATAATGCAAGATTAAGCTATGAGAAATAGTCTATGTTCTGCATATTGCTTTATGATTCATGTAGGGAACCTAGAACTCTTGTTCATGTATAAATATCACCCAAAAGGCTGTCAGCCCTATATTTTTAAAATAAAGAATAGTTATAATTGAAATAGCCTTAGCCCTAGTTCTATAGGGTTTGGCTGTTGAATATTTTTATGGTTGAAATGTTTAGTTCAGGAAAAACGTACCTGCTTGTATATATATTTTTGATGTCCAGGATTCCACTTATTCCATTGTTTCTTTAATTTAAATGGCATGTTTATATGTCTTTTCTGCTGTACCAGAATGGGAGAAAGGGGGCTGGATATCCCAAGCACCAGATATGATTTAAAAATATTGCAAATAAAGAATTCATTGAGGGGGGGAAAAATAATCAACGAAACATTGAATTTGGCCAAATAGAAAAAGTTTAAAGCAACCTTACAGTGTTAAATTGGCAATATTTCTGAAGGCACAAGTTGAGATTCCTTAGGCATTCGACTTGTGAATAATAACAAATCTGTTAAATTTTTACAGCATGTTGGGTAGAAATTAAAAGGAATTAATTACAAGCCACTGCTGCACTTTTCAGTTCTTCCTGGGGATCTGGTGAAGCAATGCAGGGATGAGCCCAGAGCAGCTGCTGTCCCAGCTAACAGGGTTTTGTGGATTGGATTTACAAGTGAGATTTTCAGCAGAGGTTAATGATTTTGTCTCCTACTGCTTCAAGTGTTTTAGCAACCTGAGCTGCATCAATTCATAGTATGTCACAAATGTACATTTATATGCAACTATCAACTGATCCTAATTGTGAGATATTCAAATAACTTTTATTTTGAATTTTCCCCCATGAGAATGATGTGAGAAAATGAAATGCTGAGAATTAACAAAGCCTTATTGTTATGAGTAGCTCAGGAACTGTTCATATACTAATGGCATGCACAGTAAATACATCATGTCTTTATCTGATCTAGTATGGAAGTTTGGGATTTTTTTAATCCAGTTGCTTGTGTTTAAAAAAATGGGTTTTTATCATTCTGAGAAAAATTTTTTTAAATGTTTGGGTTTTGGTTTTGGTTTTTTTGCATTTTATTACACGCTGCACTGGATTTTTAATCTCAGCCCTGTTCTGTTGGTATCTCCAGCCCCCTTTTTTGTGGTGTCTTTTAATTTTCTCCAAGAATCACTGTTTGTGTATATGTGCTCTAGTGAACTCGTGTAGAAACTGGGATCAGCAGCACTGGATTGTAAAATACTGTACTGAAATTCATTGTCGATATTTCCTTGCATTGTAATTTCAAATACTCAGGTAACTGTAACAGTATCTCAGTAAGTCAAATACTTTTATAAAACTACTTAAAGAGCTGCTGGTCTGGTCCTGCTTCCTTGTGTGTGGAAATGAAGTGGCTGTGCTCCTGGGGGCCAGGTCGGGCTTGTCCTTCAGCAGGGTTCTTCAGGAATGGTTCTTTCCCAACCCTCTTTGCCGTTGTTGATTGCACTGGAAGTTGAGCAGGAGATTTAGGACACAATTCCTGGATTTTTAGTGCCCATGGGTGCTGCCATGAGGGCTGTGAGGCTGCTGATTGCACTGGAAGTTGAGCAGGAGATTTTGGACACAATTCCTGGGTTTTTAGTGCCCATGGATGCTGCCCCGAGGGAGGGAGGTTCTGCAGGAGCTGTAACATCTCCTTGAGGCACTCCTGTAGGGATAACAGAGACAAGGAATGACACTGGACAGGGTGAGGATTGACAACATGGCACAAAGGAGGGGGAAAAGCTGCAATGGACCAACCAGCCCTGATCCTCCTCGAAGGGGGAAGTGGTGTTTGCACTGCTCCTGTCCTCAGGAGCCTCTCCTGCTGCCCCAGAGCCTGCCCAGCTCACTGAGGGGGGCTTGGTTAACACAATTTTGTCAGTGGCAGCAAATCCCAAAGATGATTTTTTGTGCCAGGCAAATGCAGGCAATACCAGCTCTGCCTTTTTGTGCAGCAGGGCTGTTGGTTTGGAGTCACTTCCTCCAAGCTTTGCATGGAACCTCTTTAGAGCATCCTAGTACGTTGTGTAAATCCAAAATTTGACACTGCTTGGGGCAGCTTTATGTGCCTACAGCTTTTCACATACATCTGAAGTTTATAAAAAACAGGCAAAAATTAATGACAATGCAAGGCATGATAAATGTACCTCTCAGCCTCACCATTGTGGGGTTTGTTTTCAGTTTCCTTTGATGATGATGATGCTAATGTCAGCACCAGCCCTGGGTGGGAGTCATGAAGGTTTTGTTCATGGCAGGATGGGAATCGTTGTTTAAACAGTTTAAAAAGGTTAAACCAAGCCCTGTTTGATTTGGGTGTCTGATGGCAGCTGGGCTTAGTACTGCCCAAATGATCAACCACACCTTTGCCTATTGCCCAGATCTGAGCTGGGACTAGAAGTTAAATCAGTTCATGGCAAAATGACGTGCTGTGGCCAAGCTGTAAAACTTGCTGTTGGTCTGGTAAGAGAGATTAGAATTTAACTCAATTGGGCTGCAGAGCTGTAAACAGCCACTAGAAGAGGAAACAGCCGTACCTCTTGGATCCTAAAGAAGGATTTTTTCCTGATCTCTGGCAATGCCTGATCCATGTCCATTCTCAATCTGTCAGCCCAGCAGTGCCCAAATGACAGTGCTCGTTGGAGAAGTCTTGTTTTCTCTAAGAAGAAAGAATATCCTGACAGGTTAGAAGGGCCAGTGAGTTTACCTGCTGTGTCAAATCCTGATTTTCAGAGGGAAAAAAATATCTAAAAACACTTTGTGAGGACATGTTTTACATTTCACCCAACAAATCCCAGCTCTCTGTGACTGCTGTGAGACCTCAGGGTGAGCCCAGTGCCTGTTCACTGATTCCAGAGTCTTGGTGCTGAAAGGAGAATTCAGATTGAGAGAGAGCAGGGTCAGAAGGGTTAGACTGGGTATGGCAAAGATTCTTCCCTGGCAGGGTGGGGAGGCCCTGGCACAGGGTGCCCAGAGAAGCTGTGGCTGCCCCATCCCTGGCAGTGCCCAAGTGTGGGACGGGGCTTGGAGCACCTGGGACAGTGGGATGTGTCCCTGCCCATGGCAGGGGTGGGGAACAAAGTGATCTTTGAGGTCCCATCCCAGACAAAAATTCTGGGAGTCTGTGATGAGTTTCTAGCAGAGTCTGAGGACAGGGGGGAGGTCCCAAATGCTGCTGTTGTGTGTTCAGAACACAGCTGGGGTTATACAGGATGCAGTTCTTCAGTGCATTGTTTTGTTTTGCCATCAGACTGTTGGTCAATCCCAACTCTGCCCCCAAGGGAGCTCATCCTTTCTCACTGGCCGGGCAGCAGACACTGCCACACTCAGGGCACTGATCCCCGGGGCTGTGGCAGGGAGATCGCAGGGTTTGGGGTGCCCCACACCCGGGAGGGGCTTTGCCCCTCTGCCCCTGTCCCGGGGGTCTCCAGCAGCAGCCGAGGGGATCCAAAGGGCCCTGGGATCTGGGGGGAGAAAGAACTCCCCACACCCGTTATCATGGAATCAGAGAATGGTCTGGGTTGGATGGGACTTAAAGCCCATCCAGTGCCACCCCTGCCATGGCAGGGACACCTCCCACTGTCCCAGGCTGCTCCAAGCCCTGTCCAACCTGGCCTTGGGCACTGCCAGGGATGGGGCAGCCACAGCTGCGCTGGGCACCCTGTGCCAGGGCCTCCCCACCCTCACAAGGAACCGTTTCTTCCTAATTTCTAATCCAAACCTACTCTCTTTCAATGTGAACCAATTCCTCCTTGTCCTGTCACTCCAGGCTCTTGGAAATGGCCTCTCCCCATTTTCTGTCAGTGCCTGTCAGGGATTTGGAGGGGTCTGCAGGGGTTTGGGGGGTTCTGCAGGGATTTGGGAAGATTTGCAGATGTTTACAGGGCTCTGCAGAGGTTCGGGGAGGTTCCCGGAGCGGCCCCGCCCCGCACCCGAAGCGCTTCCGGGGCAGCGCCGGGGCCGGGACGGGCGGAGGCGACGGCTCGACCATGGTGGGTGAGGCCGGGCCGGGGCCGGGCGCCGCTCTGGGGGTCCCTGTGC
>VZRZ01008650.1:205750-215995 GCA_013398175.1 Climacteris rufus
GCCCGGCCCAACCTCACCCGGCCCGGCCCGGCCCAACCTCCCCCGGTTCGGCCCAACCTCCACCGGCCCAGCCCGGCCCAACCTCCCCCGGCCCAGCCCGGCCCAACCTCACCCGGCCGAACCTCACCCGGCCCGGCCCAGCCTCCCCCGGCCCAACCTCACCCGGCCCAACCCGGCCCGGCCCAACCTCACCCGGTCCAACCTTACCCGGCCCGGCCCGGCCCAGCCGAACCGGCCTTTCCTGCGGCTGCCGGGGCACATCCCAACCATCCCAGGGCCGGGAGCAGTCGGGAACAGGGCCTGGTTTGGGCTGTTTGATAACCCGGGCTGTGTTCGTTCTGCTGGGGTTGTACTGCAGCTTCCTCCCCGCTCTGATGTTTGGTTGGCCGGTGCATCTTGATGGAATGGGGGATCAACGTACATGGCAAAATTTGTAAAGAGATAAATGCTGACCAAAGTTGGAGATGGAAAATTGAAATTATCTAATAAGACGCATTTTTTAGGCAAAGCTAGGAGTTCAGGTTTTGTGGATGAAAACAGGAAGATACAGGTTGCTGTTGTACATACAGCAAAGGGCATTTAGCAGCAAAATGGTGTTGGGGGAGTGTTAATTCTCCTTTTCCAGAGTGCATCTCTCCTTCTCCGTGTGCTATCTCTCGTAGTTATCCAGCCCTTTATTAAAAGGGAGCTGTGTGTTTCACGAGTTAAATATATAATTTTTTTTATCAGTAATATTTTTGTTGGTATGGTGAGCTGCACTGGCTTGTGGAGGTGCTGGACAAGCCAGAGGGTGGGAGTAGGAAGAGCAGGAGCTTCCCAGGGCAGTGAACTGCCAGAGCACATCACCCTCCTGTGAGTGAGATAGCTGAGGGTGCTAGAGGAAATTAAAAACTGGCATTGTTCTTTACGGATGGCTTTGCATCTCAATAGGTTTGTTAAGGCCCTGTGAAGGAAAATACTTAATCAGGACTTAAATAGGGCTAGTAAAAAGACATAAAATTAGTTCTTAATTTCTTAATAGATTTAACAGTTTGCCACTCAGCACTTGTACACCCTTTAGCTTGTTCTTTGTTTCACTTCCCTTGTCTTCCGTTTGAGAATAGTCCAGCATGCAGAAATAATCAGGAGTTTTGTTGAAAAGACTTGAATTATTCTGTGCTGGGTCACACAGAAAAACCTCTGCTCCATAAGGAGCAGCTCAGGGGGTCCCATCTCCTGTGAGCCCCAGGTCCTGTTACCAGCAGCACCCTGGGGACAGTGCTGGAGCTGCTGGGGCTGAGCTGCTGGGCTGCTCTTGGACAAGGTCCCTTCCCAGGAACAGGGATTGGCACATCTTTGTGCCCCTTTGCTGGGGGAGGGAGTGGAGAGGGTTGTTCAGGGTGCCCAGGGCACACAGCCTTGGCCAAATGCCCCGTGCAGGTCTCGCCTGTCCTGCTTCAGGTGGTTCCTGTCTCCCCTCCTGAACCATTTCTGTGGGACTCTGCCTTGCAGGATCTGAAAGGTGCTGCTTGTTTCTGTTTTCTTTAATGGGAATAAAAGATGCCAAGTACTCAGCTAGCTGTGGAAAGCAGCTCAGGTGCTGAGGGTTTCCCACCCTACTACAGATCCCACACATTTGATGGGTGTCTTGGAGCAAGGAAGTTTTGCAGAAGGTACTGAAACCTTCTTAGATGGTTTCTATAGAGAAGGCAAAGGGACTACAAGGGACTATTGCCTTGGCCTGCATTTGCATTTTTCCTTTTTTAAGTTGTAAATTATTGGCAGTGGTTATAGCCTTGCAGCCACCCCAGCAGGAATCAGAATTATGAACAAATAGCGTTCATTCCTTGTTTTTCCCTTCACTTCTCTTATTTGTAATTGCTCTTGGCATTTATTTGATAAAAGAGAGCATCATCTTGCACCAAGAATGTATCTTTTCCCAACTTTTTCCATAAATTCCATTATATTTTCAAGATGATTTTTGTTTGACACCTCAGTTGTAGCAGTCTGCAGCTTCCAGCTGTGAGCTTCAGCAGGAGGGTTGAGAAGGAGGAGAGAGGGGAGTTCCAGGATGATAATCACAAATGAGTGAAGAGCACAGGCAGATGGAAACTGCAGAAAAGGTGGTACCAAAGTGCAGACACTTTGCTGTACAGACCAATGCAGGCAGTGTCTGGTTCACCATCCCTGTGCAGCTTGGTTTGAGCTTTGGTGGGAGGCAGAGAGCAGCTGCAGCCCTGTACTGATCTGTGCTTTCTCTTGCAGGCTGAGGTGGAGGAAACACTGAAGAGAATCCAGAGCCAGAAGGGAGTGCAGGGAATCATCGTGGTGAATTCAGAAGGTGCTGTGTCAGCCTTGCCTTCCTGAGCTAGGAAATTGGTGATTTCAGCTTGTAGCAGCTGCCCTCAGCTTAGAGTCTGGCTTTGGGAGAGGTTTTCCTGCAGCCTGAGGAGACAGGCAGTAGTCAGGCAGCAAGAGAAAACTGGATTCTCATTTCTGCAAGCTCACCTTATTATTCTAAGAAATAAATTAAAATAATTTGCAGAAGCACCAAAATATTTGAGTTATGCCAGTGTTGGAGACTGGGTCTGTGAAAACCTGTAGCAGTAGCACTGAGGCTCTCATGAGATGTCAGTCTTGCTGCTGGCCTGGCAGACTCCAGTTCTTTAGCACTGTCTTGTGCTTGTGGCCTCATGGAACTCATCAGGAAGTTCTCTCTTTTTGGAGTCACTGAAGGGTCACAGAGCAGCTTCTTCAGAGCACTCTGAATACACTGTGAGCAGCCCACATCTTCAAATGGTGTGATTATCAATTAAAATTCAATATTTCCTAGGAATGATCCTTAGAAAAGGTGACAGTAGCTACATATGAATATCCTGAGGATCAGATCATGGAGCTTGGCTTTTCCACGATGCTGAGTGGGTTGTGCTCCCTGTGCTGAAGCTGCAGTTCCTGGAGCACACATCTGGTTCTGCCCTGCACAGTTTGGAACTTGGCTGCTGTGCTGTTCTGACATGTGAGCTGGGGTGGGAAAACAAATCCAGTGGGTGGCTGAAGTGTGAGGGAGGGAAAGCTCTGGCTGAGCAGTGTCTGCCCTCCTGGCTGGTGCTCACTGAACCAGAGCCCTCCAGCACTGCACCACTCCTTACAGCTGAGTGCTGGAGCCTCAGCCTTGGAAGTGTGTGCTGCAGCAGCTGATGTCCTCCTTAAACACTGATCCCAGCCTGGCCCACCTCAATATCATATAAATGGTGTTTGGGAGCCTTTCTGAAAGGAAAAGGTGTCCCCAGTGAGGAGACGAAACGGCAGCATTGGTATTTCCTCTCTCCTCTACACATAATTATTTGTGTTATTATTTATTTCTCTTTCTAACTCTCAAAATGCAGAAGTCAAACCCTGATGCTACTAGAGGCAAACAGTTCTCCCCTGCAGCTGCAGTCCCACATCTCATCCCTTTCACATCTTGTGAGAGATGTCTCTCTGCAGAGAGAGCCCTGCTGGCTCCCGGTGCGGTGACAGCTGAGGCTGGAGCTGGTGATGTGTGGTTCTGGAGGGTTCTGGAGGTTTCTCACTGAGCCTTGCTGCCCTTTTGCTGCAGGCATTCCCATCAAGAGCACCATAGACAACTCGAGCACCATCCAGTACGCCGGGCTCATGCACAGCTTCATCCTGAAGGCGCGGAGCACCGTGCGCGACATCGACCCCCAGAACGACCTGACCTTCCTGCGCATCCGCTCCAAGAAGAACGAGATCATGGTGGCTCCAGGTGAGAGGGCAGGGCCAGCCCAGCCAGCTGGGTGTCTGCAGGGTGCCTGCCACTCCCAGCCTGCCTGCACCTTGCAGATCCCTTCTCTGCTGCCTTAGCATTGGAGCTTTTCTGTTTGTTTTTCTGTAACCCTGCAGTTCTTTAGTGTGTAACTCTGAACTCCACACAGCTGCTGTGTTCTCCCAGTTTGGGCAGACAAAACAGGTCTGAGACCCAAGGACACCTCACTGTCTCAGGCCCCATGAAATGTAAACAAAATTGGGATGGGTGTGGAGGAAACTGGGTAAATCCCTTCATTACCTGAAGCTGTAATTGGAAGATTAAACCCCAATATGCAAATGGACCAAACTTATAAAAGTATGAAATCCCGTGGCCCATTGTCCATTTTGGGTGAAGCCCCTGGGGGGGCTCTGCCTGCCTTAAATGTACCTGAAGGCCTTTCATAAATATAAATACAACTGCTTTTTACTTTCCTAATTTCGTGTGGCTTCTGGTTTTAGGTAGTAACAGATAAGGCATCAGTTCCTCTTTTTGGAGGGTGGAAAGCTTCTGTCACTGACCTAAGTTTCCTTTGTGGTGTTTGAATGTGGCAAATCCCTTCCCTTCTTCTGTGTTGATCAAAGTAGAAGGTGTTAGGTAATGCTTGAGAGCATGCTGCACCCTCTCATGCTCTGTTTCTCAGTATAAAACCCCAGGATTTGCAGAGGAATATGTTTAGAGAGCAGTTTCCATTCAGAACTGTGCACTGAGTGATGAAATAAAACAGTCCTGATTTTCCCATTCTGGGAAAAGTATTAGAGCACCTTGTAGCTGTAATGACAGTCATTAAATGCAGCAACAGCAGCTTTCTTTTCAGGAGACAGGCTCAGTATTTGATGGAATTCTGAACTGGGAAGCAGCAAGAGGAGTGCAGGGCCCTGATGTGCAGGAATTCAGCACTCCAGGCTGGGATGGGGCTGCTGCAGAGGCTGAGCAGGGGGTGGCAGCTCCCCCAGGCTGCTCACAGGGATGGCTCAGGGCTCATCTCAGCACAGGCTCTGCTTTCTGCTGGGGCAGCCTCAGATTTCCACAGGCAGGATGGAGAGAGAAGAGTAAGTGTTGCTCCAGAAAACCAGCCCCAGTGTGCCTGTGGGAGAGGGAAATGAGCACCTTGCACCAGTGCTGCATGTGCCACTTGCTGTTGTGTCCTGGCACAAACTGGGTTCAATTCAGCTGCCTTGGGAACAGTTCCTAAAGCTGAGAGTTTTTCTCAAGTAAAAGGCACAAAATAAGGGATGTGACACATGGAGCCTGTGTTGGTCATTGGGAATGAATGTCAGGGCTCTGGAGCTGCCACAGCACATCAGCGAGAGGTGAAAAGTGGTGAAATTTACTGTTTCTGTGAACAAATACCAGCAGTGAAAGGATAATTTTCTTTTTTTTTTCCCTTCCAGATAAAGACTATTTCCTGATTGTCATCCAGAATCCAACTGAATGATTACACTGACTCCATCTGTTTTCTTCCTTTTGCCCAACTGTTTTATTTTTTATTTAATGGTAACGAATAGAGCATTAGTGTTAACTGTGCTGTGCCTCTCCAGTAAGGTTTGGAAAAATAAAAGCAGGTGGTTTTGTTGTCTACAAACAGAAGAAATGGCACTTTTTGTATCACAAGTCGTTTTGCAGGGGAGCTGGTGAGTTGGAATTGGGCACTAAAAAATGCAACAGATTCTTTTAATAGTTAAGAAGATAGTATAATAAAATTCTAATAATGACCAAAAAAAAGGCTATCCTTTGTATGCTTCCATGCTTCTTTCACCACTGAGCTCTGCTTTTACACTGTTGGTTTTGAATGGCTGTAAATATGACTGTGCCTGTCCTCTTGTCCTCTCTTGTTCTGTTGGTTTTCCTTTGGAAAGGTCTGACCACAACAAATTAAAAAGTGTCACCAGTGACTGGTTTTGTCTTGTGTTTTTCTTCTGAAGATTTTTGGTATTCTCATGATTGATTGAGTTTTTCCTCAAGAAACAGAACCTTCCTAGGACTGGTTTTGTTGTTCCAGACAGAATTTTCATGGCCATTGAGGCCACCCCTGGGAGCTCTCACACTGTCACAGTAGCCAGTTTGATTTGGTATCTTCCTTTATTATTTTTTTGTTGATGCCATTAAGGATTAAAAAAGGTCACATGGTTACTCCAAAATGCTGAAGGGGTTATTTTGATGGAGTTTTTCTTAAAAGCAGGGCTGGGGGTACCCCAGGCAGTGCAGCTCTGGAGACTTTGGTATAAACGTTGGTGTTTTCTTGGGTGTGTGGGGACAAAAGGTCAGCTGCATGTTCAGTTTTTTCTGTGCATTTTCAGGCCTGGACATTAATGTATGGCCTGTGTCTGATCTTTTAGGTGGTGGTCATGACCCTGAAGGGTCAGAAATGCCCTCTGAGGTCTGTAGTCCTGCAGAATCAGTGGTTTGGGTGTGACTCAGTGTTGGTTGTTGCTGTTCCTGAGCTTTCTCCCTTCACACTGCGCCTGGTTTGAGCCATTCCATCAGAACAGGGAACAGGGGCTGGAATCCTGCTTGGCCTTTGGAGCAGCTCCTTACACCCAGCAGCTTTCAGAATGTCTGTGATCTGCAGTCACTGAGTGCTGTCTCCCAAAACAATTACCTCCAGCAAGCTGGAGTCTGGCTAATAACTGAACAGTGTGGCAAAGCACAAGAAAAATGTGACCTTAGTGATGTCTCTGTTGTTGTTTTGTAACCCAGAGAAATGTTTCCTTGGAGGTGGTGACCTGCTTAGGGATTTTGGCTTTCCTGAGGAGGTGGCAGTGCTACTGAACAGTGAAAAAGCTGCAGTGTCCTGGAGATTCCTTCAGGAGAGCTGTCCTACCAGTGGGCAGAGTTGAGGTGCTTTTTATTTCAAACAAGCTGTAATAAATAACCCATTGCAAAACAAAGATCATGGCCCTTTTCTGGCTTGTGTTGAGATGATAAACTTGCAGTGCAATGACTGAGTGCCTCCTCTGTGCTGCTTGGTTGGAGGGTTGGGGGTTGGTTTGGGTTGTTTTCTCTCAGGGATTGAGAGCAGCCTGACATGAAATATGGTCAGGAATTTGAATAAAAGGGTCTTGAGAAGCTGGATTTGGAGTCTGGAGGAGCTTGTGAGATCCATCTGGAGAGGGCCTTGCTTAGGCCATGTAGTGCCACTTTTACACCAGCACCCACAAAGTTAATTCAGATTTATTTGTAAAAAGGGCAAGGGGTGAAGGAAGCTGCAGAACAACAACTTCCATTTAGTTACTATGGAACAAGAATGTCTTACTTGGATCAGGGGCATCAGAGGGTCACAGAGCATTTTTCCCTGTGGGTAAGTTAGGGGAGGGTTTCACTTACCCAAAATTATCTCAAACAGGGGCAAAAAAGAGATGGATGGAGTTCAGTTTCTTGTCCTGTGCTTGGTGAGTCTGGGCCTGGTCATTTGTATGGTAAAACTGCTGTCAAGTTGAGGAAGAGTAGAAAAATGAGCAATAGGGTTCCAGTTCTTTTTTGTAGACAAAGGATGTGGCTCACAGGAGGGACAGCCTGTGCCACCTGCACCCCAGAGCTGCTCTGTGCTGGGGCTGGAGACTGGCCAGCTTGGCTGCCTTGGGAAAGTCACTTTTGGTTTGGGTGGATCCCTCACTGAGGGCAGAGGAAGCATCTGCTGCTGGGGTGTGGAAAGCAAACCCTGCTGCATTAACAAGGGAATGAGAGGCAGTTTGGGGGATGGCTCTGGGCTGGCAACAGCAGCACTTCAGGCCCAAGGCTGTGCTCTCTTTGCTGCCCCTGCACCAGGCTCTGGCAGAGGAATGAAGGTGACACTGTAGAAGCTGGGCTTGTAGACACCTTCTGTGGATCTTGTGTCAGCTCCAGTGCCCTCCCAGCAACTCTTCAGCTGCCTGAGGTGGCTGATGTGTCCTTCACTGAGGAGCTCTGGCTGCCCCATCCCTGGAAGTGCCCAAGGCCAGGTTGGACAGGGCTTGGAGCACCTGGGACAGTGGGAGGTGTCCCTGCCCATGGCAGGGGGTGGAACAGGATGAGCTTTAAAGTCCCTTCCAGCCCAAACCATTCTGTGATTGATGTTTGATCTTAGCTACACCTCTAGGGGATAAAGGCAAAGATCCTCACACCAACAGAGGCTGGGCTAAAGTGAGCAGAGCTGCAGCAGCTCCTGGAAGGCAGCACTGCAGGAGAAGCAGGGCCAGGAGCTCGGACACTGCCCTGCCTGCAGGCACCTGAGCACTTGTCGCTTCTGTTGACAAAAAGGCACTTCCTCTGTCAGCATTCCAGGGCTCCTTCAGGGAGATTTCCCTCCCTGCGTTGGTTTCACACGATCCAGGAGTGCTCACTCATTGCCCTGGGGAATTTTGCCACGTGGGAAGCTCCTTGTTGCTTCCAGGTCAGCTTAGGACACCTCTCTGGTGCCTTAAACCTTTGACTGATCCGAGGGGTTTGGATCTGAAATGCACCTCCTTGAATAAAGAGTTTTGCCAATGACATCAGTAAGGCCAGGCAAGAGAGGCATCAATGTGTGCAGGATTGTTCAGGAAGCCGAGGGCTGAAGGAAGAAGTGTATAAATGATGCTCTGCTGTATTAGAAGTAAAACTGCTTTGATCCATATCCCATTTCTGTAAGTACATCAGCATGCTGAGAAGCTCCAGAGCTTCCCTGAAATGGGGTCTTTTCTCCCTCTCCAGGTGTCTGAATAATATGCTGTGGAATTATGTCCTGCAATGAGGTCTGAATGGATAAAAACAGGGGCTACCACTAGATTGGAAAGATTTCCACATTCCTCTCCTCAGAGGCTCACACTTTATAGCAACAGCAATAAACCCCTTTGCCTGAGGATGCAGTCTGTGAGGCTCATCACTTGCTGTGTCTGATTCAACATTCCTGCTTTCCCTGAGACATCCTCTGATAAACAGGACCTGTATCAGAGATTAATGTCTCTACTTATATCTTAATGATGAAAATGAATCCAAAGAGTTTACACTTCCTTACCAGTATGTGCTTCTTTAACTACTGCTTGGTCAAGGAAAATCCATTACATTGGCCATGAAAGTGTTTTCTTTCTTGGATTAACTCAACAAGGAGAAAAGATTTTGTTCATTTCCTTTTAATTTGTGACACAATAATTGGAGCAGTTCTTTCACAGCTGCATCTTTCATGTGTTTTTTTTTTACCAAGGTTGTACATAATCCTTTAACATTTTGTGTTCACTGCTGTTTTGTGCCAATTCACTGTAGCAAGAGCCTTTGCTCTGACACGACACAGCTCCCGTCGTGGCGTGCAGTGGGGAGGGATATTAAACCTGGCTGAAACACTGACGCTCTGTTTGCAGTTGTTTTTGATTCATTTACCAGCTCCAGAAATAGCTGCCCTATTTGTAGTCGTGCTGCGGGCTTTAAAATATTCAGCATCGCCGTGGCTCTGAATGCAGCAGGGAAAGCAAGGGGCTCCTTAGCAGGGACGTGATCAGGGCAGCCTGGGAACTGCAGATGCCTGAGGATCTGCGTGAGGGGGGTTCTGCCCAGGTTTCTTGGCTGAAATCTCTGGTCTGAGCTTCATCCCCGCACGGTCCTTCTCCCCCACCCCGCTCACAGCAGCCGCGTTTGCTGCCCCGAGCTGGCGGTGCCACTTGGATCACGTTTGTCCAGATGTCCACAAGAAGCCACTGCAGGCCAGAGCCACGGGCAGCCCCGTCCTGTGAGCAGCTCTGGCAGTCCCAGCGCGGGTGCATCTCTGCTGCACGGCCCCAACACGGCCGGGGAAGCGCTGCTGGTCGGGGTCATCTCTGAATGAGCCACGGTGTCCCTCGGAAGCGGTGCTGCCCTGCCGTGGCTTCCTTACACTGGGCACTGCCGTCCTGATGCCACCAGCAGCTCTCCCTCGTGTTGGGGCTTATGGAAAAGAGGGGCAGATAGTGATAGGACAAGAGGGAATGGTTTCAGACTGAAAGGGGTGAGATTTCCATTCGATATTGGGAAGGAATTGTTCCCTGGGAGGGTGGGCAGGCCCTGGCACAGGGTGCCCAGAGAAGCTGTGGCTGCCCCATCCCTGGCAGTGCCCAAGGCCAGGTTGGACAGGGCTTGGAGCAGCCTGGGATAGTGGGAGGTGTCCCTGGTGTGGTGGGGCTGGGCCGGGCTGTAGGGCCGGTGGCGGGGCCGGGCCGGGCCGGGCTGTAGGGCCGGTGACAGAGATGGGCCGGGCTGTAGGGCCCGTGGAGGGGACGGGCCGGGCTGTAGGGCCGGTGACAGAGATGGGCCGGGCTGTAGGGCCGGTGACAGAGATGGGCCGGGCTGCAGGTCCCGTTCCCCGGGCCCTCCGGGCCTTTCAGGGCCCCGCGCTCCCTGTGGGGCCCGGCGGGTGGGCGGGGCTCCGGCCGGACCAGGCCCCGCCCCCAGGGGCGTGTCCCGGTGACGTCACCACCGCCCCGCCGCAGCCCCAGCGCAGACGGAGCCGCCCGGTGCCGGTGCCGCCCCGGTGC
>VZRZ01008650.1:216196-231930 GCA_013398175.1 Climacteris rufus
GGCGAGCGATGGCCCCGGGCCGCCCCCGCCGCCGCAGGGCTCCCCGGCCCCGCACGGCCGCGGCATCCCCGGCACGGGGGTGGCGGCCCGGTGTCGCTGTCGCCTGTCGGAGCACAATGACCTCCCCGAAATCGCCTTCCCGCTGCCCGCCTCGGCAGCGCCGGGCGGGCGTTGTTGCAGGGTGCCACACGCCCTCTGTGGCGGCTGTGGGCTCCCGGCCGAGTCGATGCTCACATCTTCCCCAGCCCTTTGTCAAAGGCCCGTGCTGGGGAGGCTCAGCAGGCGGGCAGGTGGCTGTAGAAAGCCCCAGGTTTGATCTGCAGAGCCCACAGTGGCAGCAGACGAACCCTCAGCCGCCGTGCCCGCTGCCCTTTGCCAGCTGGAGCGGGCAGAGGTGCGGGTGTCTGCCAAGTTACAGCCCGGGGGGGCGGCGGGGGATCGCCTGAGCTTTACTGCCTGTAAACGCTGAAATTGGTGCTTTCCTGCCATACAAAGCCTCGTGTTGTGCCAGAGACTGTCCAAACGCAGGTGAGGGCTTGTTTCCTAGGCGAGTTTTAAAATTGGAGCTTTTGCCTGCTGAAAACTGCTGATCGAGCCCCTTCTCATTCTCTTGGAAACTGTAAATATTTGGTATTATTGGCACAACCCTTCCGGCCTTGAATGCTTCCCAGCCCTCCCCTGCCCCAGAACCGAGCCAAGGGAACAGGCACAAACAAGCACCAAACGCAGCCTGGGAGCCCTGGGATACAGCTGGGACCCTGCTGTGTTCTCCTAAAAGCAGTAAACTCCTAAATCAGCCCCCTTAGTAAGTACCCACTGTTAAACTGCTGAGAATCAGCTTATTGTGGTCAAGAGGAGTCTGGTTTGCCTTTGTGCATCACTCAGACCTTGTGTGAGCCAGAAGGAAAACAAAATCTGAGGCTCAGAGGAGTTGAAAGAAAAGCAGGATTAAAATAGCCCAGGAGGGCCAGAGGGGGGTGAGGGAGTTTGGTGCCGGCAACTGCAAGTGCTCCTTGTTTCTCTGTACTTTCCTCTGCCCTTTTGCTCTCTCAGCTGACTGGGCTGCAGGGCTGAGCCAGGAGGAGGAGGAGGCCTGGCAGCCCCCGCAGTTGCTTTGGGTCAGGGCTGGAATTGCTCTGTTGGAGAAAGTAAATACGGCTTGTTTTTGTCTTTGAATCATTACACAACAGGAGCAGGAAGTGATTGTTTACAATGCAGTTGGAGAGGGCTGGTGGAAAACATCAGCAGCGATTCTGTCCCCTCAGAATGGCTTAATTTTTAAGGCTGCAAAACTTTACAGAAATGGAACGGTTCCAAAAAAGCAGCGAAAAGGCAGAGTCAGGGCTGTGGCTGTTTACAAAAGGCACCCAGGCTCCAGTTTCACGGCAAGTGGCTGCCTTGGGTCCTGGTCAGCCACTCCTCAGTGAGGATTCTGCTTTCCTCAAGGCTTGTTTTTCCCCCTTGTATTTTTGAGATTTCTCTGTGGTTTTCTTCTGCTTGTTCATCTGCTTGATCTTGGGTCTCTCTTGAGTAAAATTCCTGATTTCTCTTCATCATTGTTGAGGACTTGTTGAGTCCCCCCCCGTGAAGGGGACTGGCTGGGAAGCACTGGGGGTTTGATCCAAGGTGTGTGGAGGGCACAGAGGCTCCTCCTGTGATCTGAGGTGCTGTTGGTGATGGGAAGGTGAGCTCTGAACTGCTCCTCTCCTTGGCAGCAGAACATCCTTGTTGTGTGTGCAGGAGGTAAAATGTGGCTGCACCCCCTGCATCCATGTGCTGGACCGGACTGCAGACGCTGAGGCACATTCAGATCCATTGCAGGAGCGCAAAACAATTCCCAGAACAACGTGGTGCGTGTCAGAGGAACAGGCTGTCCTGGCGGTGGGGAGGGCAGCCTGACGACACCGACACCGCCGCCCTTCCTGCCAGGAGCACAGTCCTTGGGAGGCTGTCCCGCTGCTCCTGAAGGGCTGCGCTGGGCTGGGCTGCCAGCTGTGCTCTCCGTGCAGCACAGGGCCTGGATGTGCCCCTGGATGTGCCCCTGGATGTGCCCGGCGAGGCAGGGATGCACCTCTGTGTCCCCTGGCTCAGCTGGAGCCCCTGCCTTGGTGACAAACACAGAGCTCTGAGCTCAGCCTCTGTGCACCGAGTGTTCCCATCCCTGTTCCATCCTGTGGGAGATCCACCCTGTGCATCAGGGGAAGCCACTCCTCTTCAGAGCAAAGGCAGCGGTGGGTGTGGAGCCGAGTGCCTGTTGGCAAAACGCTGCCAGCCCTGGGGACTCCTGCACTGTGAGCCAGCCGTGCCTGGACCCTCGGAGAGACCAGCAGTGGCTGAAGCGTGTGCTTCACACACACCATCCTGTGCTTGGCACAGGGGGCTTGGGAAAACATCAGGATGTTGCTGTGAGGTTGGTCAGCGAGCCCTCACTGCTCCTGGGCTGCTGCTCGGGCTGTCTGTGCTCTGGCAGTTGTGCTGGGAGAGCTGGGATTCCTTGGGAGGAGGGTGCTGCTGTTTGGCTGCCTGTGTCTTGGATTAATTACCGGGGACATTCTGTGACTTGACTGGATGTGGGGTTAATTATCAGCGTTGAAGAACCGAACAGGCTTCCAGGACAAATGCCAACCTGACATGCAGACCACAAATTTTGATTCTTTTATTATTATTCTTTTATAGAACACAAGATCCTGGCTGGAAGCCAGAAATAATAAAACCTGTGTGTTTTGTTCATTACTAAATTTTTTTTTTCATTAGAAAAACTTCAGATCTTCCCTTGAGCCAGAAGGGTGGAGTCAGATGAATCCAGGAGCTGTCAGGCTGCCTCTGTCACTGAGTAGCCATGAGCCATGGACAAGTCATGTCCCTTGGCTTTGGTGTTCCTCCCATGGTCAGTCCCAGTGGGGTTCATCATCTGGAGAGTCACTCAGGAGGTCTCACAGTGTGTCACCTGCTCGTGTGACATTCTGCAGTGTGGAGACACCTCCAGCTCTGTGCCCATGCAGTTGTTTGCTGCCTTTTGTCCCCAGAAAGTGGTTTGGAGATAGGCTGTGAGAGAAAAGGCAGGAATGAATTCATGACTCTGCTGCCTGGCACATCCCCCCTGCAGGCTGTGCATGTCCAGGCCTGTTTGTGCACAAACAGCACTGACCTGGGCTGGGCACCTGCAGGGAGGGCTGCACCAAAGCACAGTCCTGCCAGGAGTGCCAGGGCTTGCTTTCAGCAATTTGAAGTGTCCTGAGTATTTCTGAGAAATCTGGGTGCATTCCTGCTGTCTTGGAGGGTGATGGATGTGTGGCTGTCCAGGTGGAAGCTCACACAGCCCCTGGCACAGCAGCCTCTGGGGGCCTGTACAGAGGGAACTTGCTGTTCCTTTACCAAGGACAGTGAAACTGTGATTAAATGTTGAGCAAAGAAGCAGTTGCTCATCTGGCACTTGGATGTAAATACTCTGTTTGCCATCCTGACATGGCACAGAAGGTGGTGCCTGTTTGCCCCTCATGCTCAGGGGGTCAGTGGGTTTTCAGCTGTTTGGATGATGGAGGTCCAGTGCTCATCCTGCACAGCTCAAGGCAGGAGTGATGTGGAATCCCAGAATGGTTTTGTTTGGAAGGGCCTTAAAGTTCATCTCATCTCACCCCCTGCCATGGCAGGGACACCTTCCACTGTCCCAGGCTGCTCCAAGCCCCATCCAGCCTGGCCTTGGGCACTCCCAGGGATGGGGCAGCCACAGCTTCTCTGGGCACCCTGTGCCTCCCCACCCTCCCAGGGAACAATTCCTTCCCAATATCCCATCTGACCCTGCCCTCTGGCAGTGGGAATCCATTCCCTGTGTCCTGTCACTCCAGTGGTACTGTACAACCAGAGGACAAGTGTCTTGACATGAATTTAGAGGTCACAGTTGTGGTGTGGCTCTGCTTGGTCATGAGCTGAGCCCTTATCACGATTTGCCAGATGCAAAATGCTCATTCCTGGAGCCAGGCTCAAAATCATACTCTGTTCCATTTTGAAACTGCTGAGAAAAATGAAGGTGTTTTCTCTTTGTGTTTTAAAATCCATTTTTAAGCTCTACTCTGGAGCCAGGAAGATTGGGAGCTTTTTCAAATGGATAAGGCTGCTGAGATGCTTTGGCAGTCACAGGGCCCCAGGAGCCTGGCACTCAGAACTCCTCCTGGACACTGCACATCTGGCAGTGCAGCTGTGGGATGGAGAGTCATGGAGACAGAGCATCCACTGCTCCATGGTCATGCTGGTAATACCTGCCAGGGACAGTGCAGCATCAGGCTCCACCTATTCCATGATGCTCCACATGTTTTCCACCAGTGAAAAGCCTTTAGGTTCAAAGCAATGTAGGTTTGGTCCTGAGTCATTCTGTCCAGAGCACCCAGCTTTGCAGACAGAACATTAAAATAAACCTGGCAATGAGAAGCACTGTCAGGGCTTTGCAGAGCTGCTGTCCTGCATAGCCTGGGTGAAGCACCCCACCTTGGTGGTGAGAACACCTGCCCTGGGTACAGCCTCCCTCATATGCTCTGCTCTTCCTTCCTGGATATGGGAATCTCCTCTCACTCCTCCCGCAGCACCACTGGCCTGAGGGAGCACTGAGCACAGACAGGTCAGGTCAGGTGCTGGGTGAGCCATGGTGCATTCATGGGGATGTTTCCTGGTGGTTAGAGGTGTCTGGCCTCAGGGTGGTGTGATCTGACAGAAATAGTTATTGGTGTTTGTCTGGAATGACCTGCATGACTGGCCTGTGTCTTCAGCACTTGCCAGCTCATCCCACACATATCCTGGTTTCAAACCATCCAGTTCCTCCCTTCCTTGCAGAAAATCTCTTGGAGAAAAGTCCATGTTCTAGCAGCACTCTGTCCTGGGACTGACCACAGCAGCTTCTTGAAGAGACCTGTTCATTTTCGCATCTGCTTCAAATGTGAGGCAGGTCCCTCCCCGGGCTGGCTGGCAGGGTGTTGTGTGGATGGCAGGGAGCAGCCACAGGGCCAGCAGCCTGCTGGGGGTGCCAGGGCTGTCTGTGCCCTCCCACTGTGCTGCCAGCAGCTGCACCCAGAGCCGTGGCATGCAGGGAGAGGCAGCAGCTCGTGGCTGCATTCTGGTCTCTGCTGTGCTCCCCACACACAGCCCTTGCTCAGCTCAGGAGCTGTTGGTCTGGCAGCACATTGGAGACGTTTCCAGGTGGTGTTTGTTCTTACTGGTGCTTTCATAGCAGCATTCCTGCTGGGCACAGGCAGCAGGGCCTCTCCCTGTAGTCCATCTGCTGCCCTGGGGCAGCACCAGTGCCTGCCCAGTGCTTCTCTAGTGTCTCCTGAAAAATGGTGCCCTTATGCAACAGCGCTGCTGGAGAACTTGCCTTGTGTTTTCCTTCTGTCCCACCATCTGTATCTTTTGTCTGCTGAGGCTCTTTTGCATCCAGGACTGTCCTCTCATCCTGTGTCTGCACAGCGCCCAGCACAGCAGGGACCTGGCTCCCGTGGCCAGGGTTCCTGGGCACTGCTGATAAAAAAGGTTAATGTTTGCAAAGTGTGGCTTAAAATTTTCCACTCTTCTCCTCAACTGCCATCATGATCTCATCCTGCATTGCCATGGGATACACTGTGTGCTCGAATCTTTTGGAGCACAGCTTGGGAAGGACCTCAGTCAAGAAAACAGCCAAGATTCTGGTGTTTTGGGCAATTTGCAAGCTTTGCTGTTGGTACTTAACAGTTGAAACAGCAGTTGGAGGAGAAATAGGCAATTTCCTGGCATATGCAATGCTACAAAAATACTCCTATCTTTCGATAGGCCCTAGCAGAGAAATTTCCCTGGGAATAGCCAATTAAAGTGTGTGGTTTTGATCTCACTGCCACCTTGAGCTCTGACATCCTGGCACTGGGAAGAAGTCCAGCTTCCCTCGTGGCAGAGCAGGGATGGGGCTCTTCCCTCTCGTGCAGGTCATCACCCTGTGCTCAGCTCCTGGGAGCCCCTCCAGCCCCTCTTGCATGGAGCCCCTGAGCTGCTGCAGTCAGGTGTGGTGCTCTGCTCCCCTGGCACCAAGGAGGGACCAGAGGAGGAGAATATGGACAGGGACAGGGTTGTGTAACCAGCTCTGGTTTGCTCTGCACGTTGGCTAAGGATTAACTCTAGCCAAGTGCTGCAGGAAAGGGGAAAGTCTCAACTTCAGCACAGCTGCAGGAGCAGAACAAAAGTTGTAAGATCAGGCCTGTTGTGTATGAAATGTGAGTGTGCAAACGCTGCTGGGGTGGGGGGATCCTGCCCATCCTCAGCTCTGTGTGGATGGGGGCTCAGGTGCTGGGCTGGCATCTCCAGCCAGGTCTCTCTGAAAAGTCCTTTAACCATTTTCTCTGTATTCTGTGACTTAGGTTAGACTATATAGACACGAAATTAAGGGTGGTATTTATAGCTGTTCCTGCTGTGTAATGTTGATGCTTTCGTGAGTCACAGGCTCAACCTCTCTCTCCCAGCCCAGGCTGAGGAGGCTGTGGGTGACCATCACTATCTCTTGCTGGAGATCTCTTGTGCCTGAACTCCTGTGTGCATGGAAATCATCCAGGGATTGATGCAGCTTCTCCTGGTTCCCAAGCCTGCTTCCTTGGCTCTCCAAGGCTAGGATGGGACTGAGTGCACTTCTTGGCAGAGCTTCAGGTGTCCTGGGAACTTCTGGTGGTATATGCAGGAACCTGAGCACCTTAGGTGGGGTTGCTCCAACCTGCCTTCCCAAATGAAGTTCCTGAAATGGGCATTTCCAGGGCAGAGGAAGAAGTGCAGTGCTTGAGGTGCTTGTAGTTGCAATCACAGGGACCTGCTGGAGGGATCCAGCAGCCCCTGGAGTAAAGCAGCACCTGCTGCCATTCCACTGTGGCAGCTTGCAGGTCAGTCCCCTGCCACAGGGTGCCCTGAGGTCAGGATGGCTGCAAATGCCCTGGGTCCTGCTGGCCAGAAGGAGCAGGTCCTGGGCATGGGGCAGGTCTTAAAGGGTGGGACAGGGGAGCTGCTCTGAGGCCAGCAGACCTGAGGGTAACTGAGAGCTCTGTCACTGGTGTCTCGTGCCCTTGGTTCCTGCTGAGTGCAATCAGCAAGACCTGGAAGGAGCATCCTGCAGCAGCTGCCTCTGTCCAAGGCACCCTGCCTGCTCCCCTTGGGGGACAAAGGACTGTGGTCCCAGGGTGGCATCCTGAGGCACTGATGTGCAGCTGGAGTGATGATGGACCCTCTTTCTCTCTGTGTGGCACCTTTTTCAGTGTGATGGGCAGGAGGCACCTCTGTTTCCTCACTGGAAATGAAAGTGGTGATGGTTTGTGTCACCTCCTTGTGCTGGTGATGCTTCCAGGGAGCAGGAAGGGGTTTCCAGGGTGTGGCTGCCCTTTGGCACACGCAGCCTGGGCTAGCTGGGTGCTCTGAGCTTATCTTCAGTGATGAGCCATGATAAAATGCCTTCAGCAAACTCCTTCTCAGAACCTTCTCACAATTACCTGTGTTGTTGGGGCTTCCTGTGCAAACAGCCCTGACCTTGCAGGGCAGTGGGAGTTCAGGAGGTTCATCCCCATGGCCACCTGACAGTATGGACAGAGAAGCAGGGCAGGGTGGATGCTGCAGCCAGGACAACTGACTGGCCGTAGGACACAGCTCTGCAGGCTCTGCTGCCACCCAGAAGTCTGAGCTGGCTGCAGTCAGGCTGCTGGAGTTGCTGTGCTGGTGTTGTCCAGTCGAGCTCTGGATCTCCAGCCCTTTGGCTGCTCCATCCTGGACACAGTGAACACGGGGGGCTCTGTGGGAGGGTGCAGGTGCTTCTGCTCCAGGTGGGTGCTGTGGGTTGGGTGCTGGGTGCTGCTGTCACTGTGTCCTTCAGCACCCCCAGGGAGGCCTCTCTGTAGCAGCATCACGTGTGGTGCTGATGCCTGTGTGACTCCCTGGCTGATTGGTACTGCAGGGAAAATTGTCTGTATCACAAGGATGACTCTGGATCCCTGGGGCACTGGACTGGGTGAAAAGGAAACACGAGGAGCTGCATCTTCAGTCATAAAACCCAAAACAAACATGCCTGAATTTTTCATGAAATCCAAATAATCTTGCTCTGTATTGCTCGCCCATGGAGTTCTACAAAATAAAAGGTCTAGCAGTTGCTAGCAGAGGGATATTTTCCTCTCAGAGGAGGCAGAAGTGATGCTCAAAACCTTCTATGATCTGGTGATTTTGTAGTCTTGTGGCCTTAAAGAAACTCCAGTCTCTTCCCAAAGTCCTATCTAGTCAAATTCAACATATAAACAATAAGGTTTTATTGAGTGCTCAGAGGAGAAATTCTCAGTGTTTGTGGGGAGAAAACACACACACACACTTATCCTGCCCTCCATTATCCCAGTGGGTGATGAGAAACTGGGGCTGTGTAAGCTGGTGAGGGGAGTCAGGCTTGAGCCAGTGCTGCCCTGTGTGTGGCAGGATGAACCTGGGACAGATCCTGTCATTCCCAGGTCTTGCTTTTCTGGGCAGTGCTTACTCACTGACCTTCAGCCCCTGTTTCTGGGCATTTCAGGTGGGCCATTGTAGGCTGTGAAGCACTTCCCAGAGCAGTAGCAGTTCCTGGAGGAATGCAGGTCTGTCGTGTCCCAGGAAGAGCATGCACAGAGCTGTACCTGCCTCTGGTACTGCTTCTTCCTCTCCTTTCTGCTGCTGTGGGTTGTGGAAAGCAGAGCCCTCTGGTAAAGCAGTGAGGGGTGTAGGAATTCTGTAAGCTGGAGGAGTGTACAGGCTTTGTGTGCTGCCTGTTGTGTGTGTCAGTAAACATAAACTCTGGAGGAAAATGGGTTAGAAAGTGTGAGAACAACTGCAGGAAAAGTCTTTTTGTACGTGGGTCATCTCCTTGCTTTACATTTTCTTCTTGTATCCAGGTCTAGAAATACTTTCTGTCAGGCCAATAGGTGTTGTAGCTACTCCTTAGATCTGTGCTAGGGAAGGAATCCTCCTTGGTGAGGTGTCTGTGTTGTGGAACCAGGCCCTGTGCCAGACAATGCTTGGAAGTGCACAACAGGCAGAAGGAAATGGCTCAAACCCAGCCCCAGCTGCAGAATTGTCTCCTTGGGGGAAGCATCCAGGAGGCACAAAGAGCCTGAAGCTGCAGAGCTCAGACCCTGAAGCTGAAGGGTCGCTCACTGGAGCTGACATCTGGCTGACCATGCTCACAAAAGGCCTGGTGGGCAGAATTTGGGCAATGTCTCTCTGGGTCAGTCTGTGGCTGGCAGGGGGGTACCTGAGCTCTGCCTGACCTGCCACACCCAGCTGTTTCCAACTTCATTCCTTTGCTTCTTTCTCTGCAGCGGATCGTTGTAAAGAAGTGCAGCAGATCCGAGAGCAGCACCCAAACAAAATCCCGGTAAGTGATCGTCCTCCCTCTGCTGTGTCAGACTGTTCTCAGCACCCTCTGTGCTGCTGGGTGCTCTCTGTGGAGCTTACAAAACTCTTCTCCCTGGAATCAACACAGGGTGGTCTCCATGAGCCTCCAGAGCCTTGTGTGTGCCAGCTGCTCCATAGCAGACACGTTCTCTGCACTGCAAAGGACAGTCTGGCTCTAAAGCTTCATGTTTGCCCTAGAGGCAGGGCAGTGATTTGTTCTGAAATCTATTTCCAAGTTAGTGCAGCAGGAGGAAACTCTGAAATGGCTTTTTTTTTTTGGCTGTAGTAGCTACCTGATTTTTCCTGGATAGCCTGGTAAGAATTTCTCTCTGCCTAGAGAAGGATGTGTGGGATGATCTTTGCTGCACTGAAAGCACAGAGGCTCTCCTAGGATCATTCAC
Organism: Climacteris rufus; assembly: GCA_013398175.1. Lineage (NCBI taxonomy): Eukaryota > Metazoa > Chordata > Aves > Passeriformes > Climacteridae > Climacteris > Climacteris rufus. The sequence goes on from VZRZ01008650.1 coordinate 225,994, forward strand.
ACCCTGTGCTTGCCCAGCACCTGTGGTTGACTTGCACAGGTGAGACTCCATGAACTTGCAGTTCTTCCTGCCCATGTCACACCTAATGTGCTGAGTTGCTCTTTGGCTGTGAGTGTGCTTTGGAGTTCCTGCCTGAGTATTTGCTTCTCTTCTGAGAAGATGGAAAACTTGGAGGAACATCCCACCCCTGGAAGTGTTCAAGGCCAGGTTGGACAGGGCTTGGAGCAGTCTGGTCTAGTGGAAGGTGTCCCTGTCCATGGCAGAGAGTTGGAATGAGGTGATCTTTAAGGTTCCTTCCAACCCAAACCATTCCATGATTTTATGAAATTATGTACTTGGGGCTTGCTTGCTTACAATTTGCAATATCAGCATCTATGCCCAAAAAGGTGGGATTCCAGTTCAGCTCCCTCTCAGTTGGATGAACATCAACCTTGTCTTAAAATTGCAGTCAATATTTGGCCTTCAAGACTGAATGTCTCCAACTGCTCTTGGCCCATCCTAGTCCACTCTTGCCTCACTCTTGTTTTGGTTTCAGCACACTCTCTTCTGGCCAGAAGAATTCTTTCTCTTGCTCCTGTCCCAGCACCACTGTGGTGTTCACATGTTGCCAGCTCAGCAGAGCAGGGCCTGTCCCTTGCAGCACCCTGGGTACCAGTACTCCAGGTCATCAACACACTGACTGACCTCTGCTTTTAATGTGATTTTAGTGGCATTAGACTGGCTCTGCATTTCTGCAGAGCTGTGGCAGAGCTATTTGCAGTGCCTTCAGGCTCTGGCAGCAGGGCCAGGCTAGAGGTAAGTTGTACATAAAACACACACACGTGCTTATATCAAGTGCCTGTACACAAATGTGTGTTGCTTGGGGAATGCACAGAAGGAGCCAGGGCTGTGCATTCACATGCAGAGTTTTATGGCATTACTGAGACGTGGTGGGAGAGCTCCCATGGCTGGGGTGCTCTCTCTATTGGGGCAACACCATGATGCAAGTTTTGCTGGAGGGGTGAAAAGATTCAAGAGGTGAGAAGGGTCTGGAAGGCCTTGTGGGTTTCAGCCACGTTTGTGTCACTGGTGTCTCTAAAGGCCTGGTCCCAGTTAGATCCCAGCACCAGTTTGGTGCTGTCTCTCCTCTGTCCCAAGGCAGAGCTCCTGCAGGCTTCAGTGCTGGGCAGTGATCAGAGCCTTGTGCAGGAGGAGGGTGGTGCAGGCACTGTCATGGATCCAAGCAGTGCAGGCTCATTGGCTGCAGGAAGGTCTTGCTCATCTGTGAAAGGCAGGAGCTGTGTTTTCCAGGTGACTGGCTTCCCTGGAGAGGCACTCAGAACGAGCAGAGGGGTTTGAGCCCACAGCCCAGGGGAGCTAGGGAGATGCAAGGTCACACCCTTGCTGCTGGCAGAAACCACAGCAAAGCTGTGCAGCACCTGCTGCCCCCCTGCATCTCCAGTTTCCACTCTGAGTCCTTGGGTGAGTCCCTTTTGCTTTGAGAGGGGGCCAGGAGGATTTGCAGGGAGCATGGCCTGGCTGTGTGCCCAGGGAAGGGCATGTCTCTCCTGTTTCCATGAGTGTGCTTGCAGGGGAGGCTGAGGAGGGGACTGTGCCACGTGTACACGGGGGTCTGCGTGGAGAGAGGGCCCTGCTGTGTCTGTCTGAGCCCACCAGAGACAACACAGGAGATAACCTGACCCTGCCTGAAGCGTGGAGGTCTCTGCTTGTGTTTGAAGGGAGGTCCCAAACCAGGATGCCCCATGGTACGTGTGATAGGGAGAGAGGCAGGAGCCAGGCTCCCTGCCCACCTGCCAGGGGCTGCTTTGCTGCCTCTGTGTTTCCCAGAGCTGCCTGCAATTCCGTGGTAGAAAGTGCTGAGCTTGCAGCTTGCAGCTCTGGCTGAGGTGAGATGGTTGTGTTGGCAGCAGGGGCTGCTCATGCTCAGCTCTGTCAGGAAGAAATCTGCAGCTGCCCCTTGCAGGGTGCTCCTCCTCAGGCAGTCAGAGCAGAGAACTTCAGCCTTCTCGCTGGAACCCCCCACACAGCCTCAGTAGATGTTTAGAAATTGTCTTCTGTCCTGCTAGAGGACATGGAGCTTGTGCCTCCCCCATTGCCCCCACCTGCTCTCAGCCCCAGGGGTCGTTCTGGAGCTGACTGAACCCTTGGGGAGTCTGAAACTGCTGGGGAGCAGCTTGTGCTGGGCAGCAACAGGAGCAAACCATGTCCCAGAGCCCTGCAATGCTAAATTCAGCCAGGCCTGGCGAGTCAGGGGCTGTACAGCCACAGGGGGGGTGAGGGCATGTGCAGTCTGTGCCCGTGGGAGTGCTGTGTCTGTGTCAGTCTCTGTGCCTGGCCTGCCAGGGGTGTCAGGGCCGTGTTACAAGCACTCTTTTGAGCCTGCTGGGAATACATTCTCAGCCTTGCTCCTGGTTGGACCTTGTCTCTGTCAGAACACCATACTGGCCACATTCCCAAACAAACTCCCTTTCCACCTGTCCAGACTGGCCCCAGAACAGAGACTGTTTATAAACACTGCCCAAGCCCCCTCTGCGGTGGGACCAGGACCCCAGGCTCCACCCCAAGTGTTTCCCCTTTCCACCTGTGCCCACTGGTGTGATTCTGCAGAGATGTGTGGTGGGTCCCCTCTGCAGAGCAGGTGCCCCATGCTGAGGGAGCCCCTGGCCCCAGGCAGCAGCTGGGAAGAGGATGCGGGATGGGAGGTGGCTGTGTGCCCCGCCCTGTGGCCACAGGGATGTAACTTTAGCTTTCATCGTGCTTTTCCCTCCAGAGCTAGACAAGAACGTTTTGTCCATTGGCCACCTGTTCCCCTAGCTGGGTTACCCAAATAGCAGCTAATGTTCTGGGAACAGAAGCTCTTGGAGCTGTTCTACAGGAGAGCCTCTGTGTCTGCTCAGGGCACAAAGCAGCTGCTGCTCTGAGAGCCAGGACATCCTTTGCATCCCATCCTTGGATTAATGGAGAGGCTTTTCTTTTTGGGATGGAACTGACTGGTAATGAGAGACACTGGCCTGTGGTCCTGCCCTTGTGCGAAATGAGGCATTGCCCAGCTGTGCAGGGCCCTCTTTGCAGGTGAGGGTGGCTGCACAAATTGCTGCTGTGTAGCTGCTCCTTTGTGCAAACTGAAGAACTGAAGCACCCACTGTTGCCTCTGGGTTTCCCAGTGGCCACAGCAACATCCCTGTTTGTGAGTGTTCAGCCCTTAGGACTATTCCTCTCCCCATAGCCAAAACACTCACCCATCCAGGTAGGACTCAAGATAGATGCAGTGGGATGGTTCTGCTCCTCCTGTCCATCTTGTGCCCTCCTCAAAGGGTTGAAGGGCCATTAACAGGTTGGTGGGGGATGTCCCAAGGCATGATTTAGTCTGTTGCAGAAAACAGTTCTTTAATCAGATCCTTATCTTGCAAAAGGGGCAATACCTGGTGTTCTTGGGGATGTTCACATGCTGCTTGCCCAGGCCCCGGGCCCTTGGGTGAGATTTGTCCAGGGTGGGCTCCTCAGGCATTCCCAGCTCACTGCTGACTCCCAGCCGGGCTGGCTGCTCTGCCTTTGGGGGAGGCTGGCAGGAGTTCACTGCTGCTGCTGCCATAGGCTGTTGTGTCAACAAGGGCTCCAAGGAAAGGGAAATCAGCGTTCCCAGAGGTTCCCTGGTCCTGCTGGCTCTGCAGAGCCATCTCCTGGGGATCCTCCTCTCTGCACGCTGCTCCATCCCTCTGCTGCCAGAAGCCATTTGCAGTCTCTCGTGTATTTTTGGAAAGGACCTGGGAAAATAAATTATGGCAATTCCTTGCCTTATAGTGAAAAATAATATTCAGTCTCAGGTGGGAGAGGATGATGGGCTGAGGAGCATCCAAGTGTGTCTCTGTGAAGAAAAACAGCCGGGTGCTGGAGAGATGTGAGTCAGAGCATCACTGTAATGTGAATGTATTGAGCTGTATATTCTTTACTCATTTTCATTTTACTTATAAGTACACTCCCTATTTTAACCGCCTGACAGCTTGTTTCTCGGAATACAAAAGGTACCTTTCCAGGCTGGTTTAGAATAGCAATTGTGGTTGTCAGCTTCACAGCTTCACAGAAGAAAATCATTAATTATAATAGCAGGAAAATGGATCAGAAATCATCATTCAGCCGTTTCAGAATGCAGGGTGCCTGTCAGGGCTGGGCTGTCCCTGTGGTGACACCGTGCAGGAGTGCTCAGGAAGCACAGCTGGGGTGGCACATGGGAGGAGTGGCCCTGGGTTTCTGATCCTTCTTGGAGTCAGTGTGTCTGAGTGCTAACATAAGGAGTGGGTGAAATCCAAACGCCCCCTTTCTGAAGGAATGCCTGAAGTGGCTTTGCTGGGACTTCTAAAAACTGCTTGCTTGGGAGGATCCACAGCTGTTCCTGAGCAGGCAGAGGGGTCCTGAATGGCAGCAGGAAGGAAAGGGGAAGGAAACTGCACCATGAGCTTAGTGTCTAGCTCAAGCCAGCAAAACCTGTGGGTTTGGTCAGTCTGAAAGTGATGTTAAAATACTTCACTCCTCTTCAGATCCCCTGCATGCCAGGATAAGAATCTGCATCAATCCAGTGGTGCCCACTGTTTCTCAGCCAGCCAGAGCACTTGGTTCATTGTTTTGGACACTCTTCACTGCCTGGCTTGGGCACAGGTGACTGACAAAGAGCCATCTGCAGCCAGCCTGGTGGTCACTGCTCATGTCCTTTTTTTGTTTTGTTTCCTGAGCTTTTCTACCCCTACTAGTTGGATTTGTGTTTGTTGGGGCCAGCATGTGGGGCACTGTAAACATGACTAACCCTACCCTTGAATTTCCCCCCAGGTCATCATTGAACGCTACAAAGGGGAGAAGCAGCTGCCAGTGCTGGACAAGACCAAGTTCCTTGTCCCAGACCATGTCAACATGAGTGAATTGGTCAAAATAATCCGGTGAGTGGGGCGGCCTCAGCTGGTGTGTTGTGAGCCTGTCCTCACCCACAGGTCCCTCACTGCAGGGTGGTGGGGTGAGGGTGGGGCAGAGGCAGCTGCTGAGGGCAGGGATGTGGGATGTGGCAGCCACAGCATCCTTGTGGGTGGTACAGACAGCTGGGAGGCCAAGGGAGGGTTCTTAGCACCTGCTGAAGGTCTGTGGCCTCTCCCACGTGGGGACACTCGTGAGCAATGAAGGGCTCCCATTCCCTCATTTTATTCTCCAGCTCAGAGGGAAGAGGCCTCTCTGCTTTGACCTTGCCTGTAGCACTTGGAGAAGGGGGCTTTGCAGAGTCCTGACTCGGAGGCCTTGGAGCCTCGAGCAGCTCAGCTGGATTCATGGATGTCCTGGGTGGTGGGAGGAGGTCCTGAGGAAGTCCTGGCTGTGCAGGCCTGGCCCCAAGTCAGTAGCATTGCTGGGGGGGTGGAACTGGCTGTCAGGACACCCACCCCGGGTGGGCTGACCCTGCCCCTCCTGCCCTTGCCCCCGCAGGCGCCGCTTGCAGCTGAATCCCACCCAGGCGTTCTTCCTGCTGGTGAACCAGCACAGCATGGTCAGCGTGTCTACCCCCATCTCGGAGATCTACGAGCAGGAGAAGGACGAGGATGGCTTCCTCTACATGGTCTATGCTTCCCAGGAGACCTTTGGCTTCTGAGGGCTGCTGAGAGGTGGCATGTGGAGACAGATGAACTGTGGCACAGAGGCCCCCGGCCTTGGAAGACAACACAGCCAGAGGCTCACCAGAGGGGGGCTGTGCTGACCCCTTCCTCTCCCTCCCTCCCTCCCTCCCTCCCCTTCCCATGACCCTGTCACCAAAGAGGCTCGTGGCGCGTGTTGGACTCGCACAACCCCTCCCCTCCGTGTAGATCAGTCCCGCTGCCCCCGGGCGCCCGCCCTGCTGTGTGACACCCCCAGCCCCCGTGCAGACCCCGCGTGGGCCACGGCCCCCGTGCCCATCCCGTGCCCATC
>VZRZ01008651.1:0-12193 GCA_013398175.1 Climacteris rufus
CAGTTTTTAATACTTTTTGCATGTTACACCACCACCGGTACAGTAGTTTTTAAGCATTTTTGGGCTGTAACTTCCCTTTTGTGAGAGGACCCCACCTGATCCTTCACACACCCTATATTCATCTTCTCCACCGCATCATCACTCTGCCAATGACACCGGGGTGCCCCAAATGACATCACCACACCTCAGAATCCAACTCCCTCCCTTTTTCCTCACCCACAAAGGAGGCACAAAACAAATCAAACTACCTCAGACAGCAGCATATTGCTTTAGCAATGCCACTTGCATACGTACAACCCCCCTCCAAAAGGGGCCTCTGCTACAAAAGTAAATGGAGGGCAGCCCCCCCAAATGGTTGAAGTCGCTCCCCAGCTCCTGTCTTGCAGGCTGGAGGCTGCCCCATCCGAGGGTGGTGCGTCGTCTCCCGCTCGGGCTCTTCTTGCCCTGTTCCTCTTCTGTTCCTGCGCTCCAGGCAGTGCCAGATGTCTCATCCTTTCCCCATGACACTGCTGCAGGGAGATGACTGTGAAGCTGGAGGACCTGTACCACAATTGAAATCTGCACTCACAGGCCCTCCGCAACAGCTCTGGGCCTCGCGCCGCTGCTGCACATCTCATTCACTGTCATTTACTCCCTCATTTTGCCATTTCAAACCGCTGTTGCATCTCCTCGTTCTGTGGGAGATGTTTTCACTAGAGCAAAATAAAAGCATCCCAGATGTGTGATACTTTGAATAAATCTATTGATACAGACCTCACAGAGGATGATAGAACTGCAAATAAATATCTCCATGCAATAAGCCATATCAAACCTATTAGGGAACAAGAATAACTCATAAGCATCTAAAAAATGTGTTAATTTTTGAAGGGCAAGACATGGCGAAGTCAGTCAGCAAAAAGTAAGATTTTCTTTTTTTGCCACATGAAATGCTGATTCTTCACTGGAGAAGAAGTGGAGGAGGCTGCTTGCAACATCTCAACTGAGTGACAAGTCATTTGTATTTACTTACACAGCCTGTGTTGCAAATTAGATTTACATCCTGTTAAATCCAGTCTCTATAACCAGGATGTTCAGAGCCCAAACTCACTCCTTTTCTGTGTTACACATATTTTCTTGGAGGAAAATAATTAGCTAACTAAACCCACAGCCTGGAATGCAACTGGAATTGCAGCTGTCACCTTGGCACAGCCCCAAGGCCTTGTGATAGCCAGTGCAGCTCCCGCCGCTCTTACGTCTGACTCCTGACCTTTGGCATGTTACAATGCTGTGTTTTGGATTTGGAATGAGAATGGTGTTGATTGCACGCTGATGTTTTGGTATTTTGCTAAGTTGTATTTATCCTAAGTCAGGATTTTTTTTCTCATCTCATGCTCTGCCTCCAAGGAGGTTCACAAAGGAGACCGGGAGGGAACACAGCTGGGACAGGTGACTCAAACCGACCAAAGGCATATCCCACAGGATAGGATGTCATGCTCAGTATATAAACTGGGGGGAGTTACCTGGAAGGGCAGCTGATCTGAGTTCAGGAAGGGGCAGTCTGGCATTGGTCAGCGGCTGGTGAGTAATTACATAACTTTTCCCCCCCCCCCTTTTTATTACCATTTTTATTATTTACCAATATTATTATATTTAACTTTATTTTCAATTATCAAACTGTTCTTATCTCAACACATGAGTTTTACTTCAGCTCTCCTTCCCATTCCATTGGGGTGGAGGGAGAAGAGAGTGGGGGTTGAGTGAGCAGCTGTGTGGTGTTTCATCTCCAGCTGGTCTTAATACCACAACACATTCCTAAACCATGACACTCCTTACAGCCATATCCTCTCCCCCTTCCTAGTCTCCCTTCTCACAGCTTCCTATAAAGGTGTGTGTACTGCTGGAATGGTCTCTCAAAGAACACACTGCCCACAGAGCCAAAAGCCAGCGAAATTATTCAGCTACAGAAGAACTGAAACATTAAGAACAAAACACACATCTGCAACTTAGACAAAACAAAACACATCATGCTATCACTACACACACTGTTACAAATGTCATCACTGCATCTTAGCTGAGAAATGTTTCAGCTTCATCAGCAATGACAGCTAAGGAAGAACCACTTTTCTTTAATGCCAATTAAATAATAAATGAAACTCCACTTACAAATATTCAGGGTTATTATTGAGAATGTACTGTGTACATGCCTGTCTCCTTTCTGTTCATCAAGAAGATTCCATACAGTGTGTAGCAGCTTGCTGCAACACTGCTGACAGCTACAACTTCTTGGTGATTTATTTAATACATCAGATGCACTGACAAAAATTCTTCATGTTCCTAAGAATTAAAAATAAGGGTGTTTTTCTGTATGTCAGATGATAATTAAAAAACCATTTTACATATGACTGGCCCACAAAACTGCAAGACACTGAGAACTTGTAACAGGTGCAGGACAAGTTCAAAAAAAGACTTGAAAAAAAACCCTCTGCCTTCCTCAGTCCAAAGGAACAGGAGAGCTGAACCACATCTGCTCACAATAATCCTCTGGAGAACAGAGCAGTGTTTGCATGGAAAGATGACTGGAGGTAAAATCCGAGGAAACTGAGAAGTTATATTCCTATCCTGACAGGAGTTATAACAGGACAGAAATTTTAGGGTAAAATACAGCTGCTATTCCCGGGATGGAACTTGGTTGGCATGCTCCACGATGATTCCCCACACAACCATAAGCACCTGCTAAGCAAGGTGGAGCGGAGTGGAGACACCACACCCAGTCTTAGTTGAAATCTTTGCAGGGGCAGGACCTTTATAGTACTTTGAAGCTGATAAACTGCACAGCATCTGTCAATTAAGAGAGAGAGAAGAAGATATCTTGTTGCCAAGCCAGCAACTGTGGCAAAATCGATCTCCTTGGATGAATTTGGTTCATTGTAGCCTCACTATAATATTAACAAATGCCTTCATCCCAAAAGTTACATGCCTCCAAGGTACGACCACTTCTCACCGGGCACAAGCTCTATATTTTTTGGACTGTATTTTAAAAAGTGAAGCGAGAGAATTTTACACCAGTCAATAGCAAAAGTATGCATGACTAGAGTCACTCAAGCTTCACCTAAATGTAAAGAAATAGTACAAAAATAAGCAAAGAATGGAGGAAAAGTTAGGCAAGGCTCCATCATAACTGCTGGGATCAGTCGATGGGCTGAACCTGCCTTCTTGCCCATGGGGATGCTTGTTGGGTAAGAAATGCACTCTGTGTGCTGAGTATTTTTACCGGGGACTAGAGCTTGTCTGTATATTGCTTTGAATAAGTTTTTGCAGATATTATCACCAACAGACACCATCACCGACAATCCTTGAAACTTAACCTGTTACAATGTTATGTTAATAAAGAGTGTAATTCTGTAAACTGTTACTGTGACTCCTTCACAGGTGCTAGCAGTTGCCAGCTGCGGGTAACCTACTCAAATAAGGAGGAAAACCCACTGAGGGGTCATAAAGTGTGAAGACCTGCTGCAGGGTCTCCCTTATGCTGTTGGAATATTTTCCCTAAATGTCGGTCAAACCTCCCTCCAATCCAGCAGGACTGCTTGCCAAAGGGTCCCTGTAACAGAACACTGACAGACTGCTTGGGCATAAGGGTCTCAGTTTCCTGGGGCACTTGCAGACAAGTTAAACACTAAGGGTCAAGGAAATCCCTTCTCACGTGAAAGTTTGCCAACCACCAGGTTGGGACTCCTTGCAGAAGCTCTAAGACTGCAGACGGGCACATGCCAGTGGGACCAGGAGCATGAGCCTGCCTGGAAAAATGTTAGTGACTACTCTAAACATGATCACTCACCCTCTCATGCTCCAATGACAGTACTCACTAAATCTCCCTTGACTTCAGTGAAAGCCCAGACGCTTTGTTCAGAATACAGACCCTGGCTAAATGCCAGGTGCCCACCAAAGCCTGACAATCACTTCCCTCCTCGGCTGGATAAAATACGACAAAAGCTCATGAGCTGAGATAAGGCCAGGGAGAGGTCCCTCACCGATTACCATCACAGGCAAAAAAGGGAGAAATTAATTGAATTTATTACCAATCAAAATCAGAGCAGGATAATGAGAACTAAAACAAATCTTTGAAACACCTTCCCCCAACCCCTTCCTCCTTCCCAGGATATACTTTATTCCCAATTCTCTCCCTCCTCCCCACCAGCAATGCAGGAATATGAGAATGGAGGTTACAGTCTGTTCATGCCACTGTTTCCCACTCAGGAAGAGGAGTCCTTTCCCTGCTCCAGCATGAGATCCCTCCTACAGAAGACAGTTCTCCATGAACTTCGCCAATATGAGTCCTTCTCATGGGCTGTGGTTCTTCATGAGCTGCTCCAGTCTCCAGTCCCTTCCATGGGGTCAGTCCTTCAGGAACTGTTCCAGTGTGGGTCCTTCCATGGGGTCAGTCCTTCGGGACCTGCTCCAAAGTGGGTCCCCCATGGGGTCACAAGTCCTACCAGGAAACTTGCTCCGGGTGGGCTTTTCTCCATAGGCCCATGGGTCCTTCCAGGACCTGCTCCAACATGGAGCTCTTCTACAGGCTGCAGGTGGATTTCTGCTTCCCTGTGGACCTCCATGCACTGCAGGAGGACAACCTGCTTCTCCGTGGGCTGTGCCATGGGCTGCATCATGGGCTGCAAGGAAATGTCAGCTCCAGCACCTGAAACACCTGCACCCCCTGCGCCTTCTTCACTGACTGGTGTCTGCAGAGCTGTTTCTCTTACATATCCTCACTTCTCTGGCTGCAATTGCTTCTGCAATAATTTTCCTTCTTAAATATGTTATCCCAGAGGTGTTACTACCATGGCTGAAGGTCTCAGCCTTGGCCAGCGGCATCCTGGAGCCGGTTGGCATTGTCTCTGCCGGACGTGGGGGAAACTTCCAGCAGCTTCTCAAAGAAGCCACTCCTGTAGCCCCCCTGCTATGACAACCTTGCCATGCAAACCAATACACATGTGAACATCACAGAAGCCTAAACATATGCAAGAATAAGTCTAACCTAAAATCTTGTTTCAGGTCTGCAAATCTTCCTGCACAAAAAACATGCCAGCTATGGCATAGGCACTCTGTTGAACTTTTCCTGCATTCTTCTTTGCTCCTGGTTCTCTCTCCAGATTCAAAGGAGCTTCTGATCATGACCTTATCTAACATCAGCGAACAAGACAGAGTTTGCTGAGTTTCTATCCATGCTGTGTCACTCTTCCCATTGTGTACAAAATCAGAGAGTCATTTGTGGCAGCACTGATCTAGAGTATCAACTTCACTCCAACATTCACATGAACAGCACAATTCACAAGTCACCCTGGTCAGTTGTCTCTTTTGATTTGGTTGTCCCCTCAAGGAAAAAAAGAAAGACGAATAAAAGATGTGTGAGGCAACAAGATATGGATCATCTTCAAATACGTCATTTATCACAGAGTCACAGAATGGCTTGGGTAGGAAGGGACCTCAAAGATCCTCTCGTTCCAGCCCCCTGCCATGGGGCTAGATCAGGTTGCTCCAAGCTCTGTTCAGTCCGGCCTTGAACATTCCCAGAGATTCAGTTGTGTGAGAGGACAATAAGTGGGACAATGAGTGTATAAAAGATTTGATTTTCAAGTAATTCTTCTGCTTTGGGAAACTGAGCAGTGTATTTTCTCTGGTTACAGAAGCTGCTCCAAACTCTTGACTTGATTGAGTTCTTTGATCATGGAACAAACAGCTGCAGCTGGGGACAGATTTGTCACTATTAGATTGGTTTTTCTTTCAGGTCTTGTGATCTTCTGACTAAAGTCACTTCTCTAGAGACTACCAAATCCAAGCACAGCTGGTATGGGGAACTGTGCAGGTGTTTATGAACAAGACATAGAACAGTGCAAGAACAAGACAGTGCAATTGACATTCTTTTGATAGTTCTCTACACTAGTAACAGTTTGAAGCTCTTCTTTTGTAGGTCAGAATATTTCCTCTGCACTCCGCCCGGTTCTGCTAGTCCTCTTCACAAATTTGCCATTATTTTCTGTCCATTTCAAAGTGAAAGTCTGGGACACAGAATAAAAAGGAAATTTGTGCCCTGAAATTTGGCCTTTAAATTTTAGAAAGTCAAGTCAAATCCTGCCACCCAGATCCAGTTTTTCTGAACCTGCCCTGCATTTATGTGGCTTCAGTATTTGTACAGGAACATGCACTCTGATACAAATATAGCAGTGTCTTTTTGTTCCTACTTCCATATTTATGTTTATGGAAATTTTGTTTTTAAAAATGCTGTCTCTCCTTCCTTGTGTTTCTACACCCTTCTGTCTATTGGTACAGCATTTTCTCCCAGCTTGATTTATACACTATGCCGACGATTGTTTATCATGGCCACAATGTGTGACAGGTCCAAACTTTTCATCATAACCTCCATGAATTCCTCATCTTTCCTTGCTCCTTCCACAAATTCATCCAGAGAAAGCTCACCTGTGTCAGACACAAATAAAAGGCATCAGAATCCACATTTGACAGGAAAAGGAATACAGTAATCTAACTTTAGAGACCACTTACTATATAGGAACTGTTCTAAAGTACTGCTTTAAAGACCTCAGAGAGTCTTCTTAAGCTTTTATGAAACATCCCCAGTTTCCATGCAGCACCAGCTTCCTTTTTTTTCTTCCCATACAAGGGAAGTGGCACATAAGAAAGAACAACAGAAGTGTGTAGCTAAGGAGTGGGATCATAGCATCCTTTTTGGCTCTGCCCGATACTTGCTGGACGTCAAGGATTAAGGAAATGACAGAAGGAGGCTGTGACAGGCAGAAATAGATTTTCTGTCCTAGGCCAAAAAGCCCTTGTGCAGGGAAGCAGCTCAGCAGAGTTATTCTGGAATAACAAAAGAGCCTGTCACCAAGTAATGAGCACCTGAAGTAGAAAGGAAGGAAAAATCTCTCTGAAACATACAGTGACCACAGTGTCATTGACCAACTTTTGACTGAGCACTTCATGTTCTTGCTGTATTGCCTGCAGCAGGCCCAGTGAAGACACTCTGAACCTCAGCATTAAATTCCAGTTCTTCCTTTCCCTGCTGAAATATTTAGGAACAGCTGGGGCCATTTGTTAATATTTCCCACTTCTAACTGGCATAAGGTACACAGCAACATACAAAAAGGAAAACAAAACAAAACACCATTCCAAAACCCCACTACCCAACTCATGTGGACAGAACAAAGCCGAGACTCAGCACAGGGGACAAATCCTGTCACACTGATTATGTATAATGGCCAGGAGGAAAATGCTTTTTGGTCCATGGAGAATGTGTTACTGGCTCAGAATGCAAACAGAAAGAAAACATGAAATGAAGAGGCATAAAGCTCAATCGAGAAAGGAAGAACAGAGATTATGTGAGCGGGATGACAAAGGCAGGAATCTTACCATCGCCATTCACATCAATCCTGTCAAAGACTCGGTTGGTGAACTCTTCTGCACTGGTTTCATGGTCACCACCGTTAATCGCTCGAATAGCCTAAAATGAAAGAGCAAGAATGGGAAGCTGTCTAATGACTCCCAGACTGATTCCACAGGTCAGCGTAGATTCAGAATAAGACAGTCATGGCCTAGTACCTTCCCCATACAAAAGAACCAAAATCATAGGAAAACAAACACAAATCATAATGGATGGATAATCATTATGGATGGCACTGAAGGGTGCAAAGGGAGCATGGCTCTGGAGCATGGAGTGAGCAGCAAAACCCAGAGGATCAGCTTAATTCTGCTTAGGTACGGTTTAGGTGCTGCAGAAATGGCAGAATCGGAATCCACCTGATGGATCCACTTTGGCTCACTTTGTGACCCTATGGTCCAGCAAACCTCAGAAACACTGTCAAACACCCTTTGCATTTGACATCATGAAGTTCCTTTTTGATAGACTGCGGTAATTTATTTCTATTCTTACTTTCCCAATTTCCATTTATATACTGTGTCCTGTGTGTCTGGCTTCTCCCTAAAGCTCACTGGAAATTCATTTTCATCTTGAGAAACTTTAAGCATTATCCATTTCCATTTGCTACAATTCTTCTTATTCATAACTACATAGTACAGGGCTTTTTTTTCTTTCAATGGCTATTTATTTCCCTTGTTTAAGGATGTCTATGAAATATGTGATTTCAGAGCCTTAACACTGATTCTAAGACTATTCCTTTTCTAGTTTCTAGCCTTTGATATTATGTAAGTTTCTTCATTCTTTTTCAAATGCTATTTTACTAAAACTAAGTATCATCTCAGCAGCTTCCTAAGGTTACCAAAAAAGACACTGAACTACACCCACAAAACTCAAAGGGCAATAAATTGCTTGCCACCAATTGTTGCCCACAGGACTTGTTTCTCGAGAGCTCTGTGTTAACTGCTGCCATCTGTCTCTTCACTCTAATGTCTGAGTATTTCTATTTCAAGCTATTAGTAAGAGGCTGTATGTTATTACAGTTATTGATTTTGGTTTGGTCTCTTTGATAGCCAGCTCTGAAATTCTTATCCAGATGAGAATGCATTACTAACATCTTATTAGTGCTTTTATTTGTGGACAGCTTACGCTTCAAATATTTATCAAATCAATTTTAGGACATTTCATATTCAGAAATGTAATTTATTTAGGGTCATTGGATCTTTCCTGAATCTTGGTAATTTCACATTATCTACAAAATAATCTGAATTTACAGCATCATTTATTCTGAGATATTTATAGCGATCTTATGCCAGTAATTCCAACCCTGTCCACAACAGCTATTTGCATACAATCCTTTCCATTCTCAGTCATTCTTATTCAAGCTATTTACCAGAGTCAGAAATGTTTTATTACACTGATATTTAGCAGCTCATTCTAAAAAGCAAGCTGGGAGTAACTCTCCAACTTCTCATGGAGAAAAAGACACATGAAGGACACATTGCAGAGACAGCAACTGACAGTCACAGAGTCTGAAACCTTGAAAATGCAATTTAGGTCCCAGGCAGCTAAAACGATTTTATGGCTAGCTATGATGTAACATATACTGTGATGATAAAGAAGAGTCTGTCAAGTCTGCTTATTGCATTGGTGGGGAATTCTGCTCAGAGAAGGAATGGTGTTAAAAGTCTCATCCATGATCACCCATATGGGAAACAGCAAAAGTCTTACTGGTGTGATTTGCCTTTAAGGAAAGAGGCAAGAACAGAGACCCCTGGAGATTCACCTTAATGATATTGAGCAGTTCATGTCGATCAATGCAGCCATTGCCATCTACATCATAGAGCTTGAAATACCACCGCAATTTCTGCTCCATCTTCCCTCGGAGAACGAGGCTGAGGGCAGCCACATATTCCATGAAGTCAATATATCCATCCTGTGGGAAAACAAAAACCAAATTGTGACAGGAATCAACTGAGGGAGTTACTGCTCTGGAGTTGTTTTACCTTATTGCTCTTTCGACTCACAACTGAACGAGAAAGGCAAACAAATGGTACAGAGACTTGGACTTAGGTGCACAGATACATGTTATTTCTCTGTCCACTAAATACCTGGGTCCCTAAAGTTATGATCTATTACATGTCTAGGCTTCCCTCTGCTCACCACCTGCAGTGAGGGAACCTGCCACTCCTTGTTGTCAGTGTGAATGAAGCCTGCTCTGTGCACCAAAGCTGGCTGCCTTTGGCCTGCTGGGAGAGAACACTGAGCCCTGGCTGCAACTTTTCTGTACTAGTCTGCTCTGTCTCTGTGGGTAACCATGCTATTCCAGTAAGCCATAGATCTCTTCTCCATTCTCTGCAAAATAAAGTGACTGGGGATATTTTTTAAAATACATGGAGCGTGGTTTGACCACTGGAAAAATGTTCTGTATTTAGGTTTTTAATATTCCGTTTCTTGAATCTACAAATAAACTCAAAAAGATCCTGTTTCCTCTGCAAGAAAAATGCCAGACAGCAAAGGTTCATAGACCCTAGATTTAATACTAAAATTTGAAGTGGTTAAAAACAAACTACAAGTAAAACACATATCTGGGTCAAAGATTCCAAATAACTACTTCAACATATTACAGAGCACAAAATGAATCTTTCATTTCTTGAGGTATTTAAACAAAGTCAGCTGTCTTTCTGAAGTGGATGTAAATAAGCATATGTAAAAGGTGAATGTAGGTGATCTAGCAGAGCACTGCTGTTTTACACCAAGGATCACAACATTTAAAATATCCATTCAGGATGGGAAGAAGGGTATGACAGGCTGAGAGAGTTATGGCTGGTCAGTCTGGAGAACAGAAGGTTCCAGGGAGACCTTAGAGCCTGTTCCAGTCCTAAAGGGGGCTTAGAAAAAGGCTGCAGATGTACTTTGGACAAGAGCTTGTATCGATACGACATGGGGAAAATGGCCTTAAGCCAAAGGAGGGCAGGTTTAGATTAGGTGTTAGGAAGGACTTTCTGGCTGTGAGGCTGGAGAGGCCCTGGCACAGAGAAGCTGTGGCTGCCCCTGGATCTCTGGAAGTGTCCAGGACCAGGCTGGACGGGGCTTGGAGCAGCCTGGATTAGTGGAAGGAGTCCCTGTCCGTGGCAGGGATGGCACTGGGTGGTCGTTAAGGTCCCTTCCACCCAGACCATTCCATGTCTCTATGACTCCGTGCTGCCCCTCTCTGCCATGCCCAGCACACAGAACCTCGGTGACAGCAGCCCTGGGCTGGGGGCACCGTGGGCACCACAAAGGCTGGGGGTGCTG
Organism: Climacteris rufus; assembly: GCA_013398175.1. NCBI lineage: Eukaryota > Metazoa > Chordata > Aves > Passeriformes > Climacteridae > Climacteris > Climacteris rufus. The sequence continues at coordinate 10,703 of VZRZ01008651.1, forward strand.
CGTTGGCGGCCGCACTGGAGGTGACACCTCAGTTCTGGCGGCTGCCACGTGCACTGGCGTTGATGGCTTTGCTAGGGCTGCTCTTCCTGCTGGCCCTGGCTGAGCCTGTGCAGGGCACCTGGGATACATGCAGGTGAGTGGTCCCACTTATGTGGTTCTCTGTAGGGGCCCCACAGGTTCCCCACGGCCACATGACAGTGTTCCAGCCTCAGTACCTGGAGGAGGAGCCTCCACTCCTGGCCAGCGCCCAGCTGCTGGCACAACCTGTATGTGGGGCTGCAGCAGAACTGCAGGGACAGATGCACCCTTCAAAGGTCCCTGGGCCTCTTGTCCCTCAGAGCCAGGCAGGAAGGGACAACAGAGGACCTTCAGCCTGAGCAGCAGAAGCAGCCACTGAGCAGGGCAGTGATAGCTTTGTGTTTACAGAAGGACCTGCGGGCTCTGGCCTATGGCTTCTGACCACAGCTCCGTGCCTTCTACTGCCAGCATGTCCCGTGTCATGGGTGGCACCGGTGTCCAGCCAGGGGCCTGGCCCGGCATCGTCAGCATCCAGGCCACCTGGGAGAACAGTACATGGCACATGTGCTCAGGTGTCCTCCTCAGCTCCCAGTGGGTGCTCACGGTCGCACACTGCTTCGCCAGGGCTGGGTAAGGAGGGGCAGGGACAGGGACGTCCCCAGAGCACGGGCAGGTGCCCAGGCCACAGCACCAAGTGCCACTCCCATCCTGGCTCTTTTCTCTCTGCTTCCATCTGCCTTGGGAAGCAGAAGGCTGGGAAATGCTGGGCTGGCACATCCCGTGGCTCTCTCCCTGTCACCCCTCTCTCCCTCTGCTCCCCAGGGACATCTCCACGTGGGAGGTGGTGATCGGGGCCACAGATCTGGCTCAGCTGGGCCCCGAGGCCGAGGTGCGCCACATCCAGAGGCTCCTGGTGCACCAGCACTATGTGGCTGCCACGGCGAGGAACGACATCGCCCTGCTGGAGCTGGACCAGCCCGTGGAGTGCAGCGACTCCATCCAGCTGGGCTGCGTGCCCGACGCCTCGCTGAGGGTCTCGGAGCTGAAATCCTGCTACATCGCCGGCTGGGATTTTGCCAAACGTGAGTTCCCAAACAGGACGTGTGCCCTGAGGATGGGCTGGGCCGCCCAGGGACACGGACCGGGCACCCCGGGGACACGGACGGGCCACAGCCACGCTCCGGCTGCACGGCGGCAGCGGGGCCGGGGCTCTGAGCAGCCCGGGCTGGGGGAAGGAGTCCCTGCCCAAGACGGGGGGTGGAACTGGAGGAGATTGAAGGTCCCTTCCCACCCAAACCATTCCATGAGTCTGTGAAGCCTCTGGAGAGATGGGTCTGGCCCCTCCCTCAGAGCCAACAGCAGGGACACAGCTGGACAACGTCGCTCCGTGGGTAGAGCCGGTCCCGGAAAAGGGGCAGAGCCGGTCCCGGGAAAGGGGCAGAGCCGGTCCCGGGAAAGGGGCAGAGCCGGTCC
>VZRZ01008651.1:18696-36480 GCA_013398175.1 Climacteris rufus
CCAGTCCGAGCCTCCGTCTCACCCACAGCCCCGCCCGGCCCGGAAGGCCGCAGCTGATTGGTGGCTGCCTTGTTATTGGGCGGGAGCCTGAGGCGTCCTCCGATTGGTCACTTTGTGCCATGTTGCAGGACAGCCATGGCGCCGAAGCGGCTGCTCCGTCGCGATTGGCTGGTGCTGACGTCTATCTTCCAACCTCCGTATATGATTGGTCCTTTTCCGTCTGGGGGACGGGCCCACTCCGGAGGCGGAAGCGGCGGCGCGTTCCGGTGCTGAGGTGGCGCGGCGGGAGCGGTTTCGCGGCAGCGGGGGGCTCGTCGCGGGGTTAGAGCCGCCTCTCGGTGCCGACCTCCCCGCAGTGTGGCAGGTCAGTGCCTCCCTAGCCCTCGGTGTTGTGCCCCCGCCCTGTGCGGTCCGCGAACTCTGCCGCCCGGCTCTCGGCGGCAGTTCCCGACCGAGGGACCTGAGGGGCCCAAGGGGCAGGGGCGGATTCGCAGCCCCCTGGGGCCCGGGCCATAAGGAGTAGTGGGCCGGGCCGGCCTGGTGGGGCCGGTCTCTTTTCTTGCGCCGGGCTTTGCGGCCCGGCTCAGCTCCCCCACGCCAGTGGGACGCTGCCGGCGGTGCCCCAGGTACCGGAGCGCAGCCCGGCCGTGGAAGGTTCGCCCTCCGCTGGGCCCGTCGGAGGCGTGCGGTCCGGTAAATCTTGGGGCTGCCGGGGACCGTGGGCGCCTCTCGCCGCTCCCGACGCGCCGCGGGGCACGAACCGCCGCTCCCGGGACCCGGCACGGCGCACCAGTGCTCACCAGCGCTCCTGGTTTCTCTCGGAACCCCTCTGCACAGTGTGGGAGGTTTGGCCCAGGGCTTGTGCACAGTAGCGATGCCTTTAATGCCTCTTTGATTTCAAACAAAGGGAAATGCAAGGAACTAACTTCATTTATGTATAATTAACTTATAAGAGACTAAATTAGAGAAAACCACTGTTAAGTCTTGCTTTGCTATGGCTGATACCTAGGAATAGAAATGCCTGGATTTATGCCCTCCTTACTGCAAACTGTGCTATTACTGGCAGTGGGCTTCGGCTGTTTGGGTAAGGAAAGGATGTGTATTTCAGACGAAAGGAGCCTCTTCCAGATCACTGCTGGTAGTCCCAGAGTTCAAAGTAAAGTCTCCCCAGCAAAAATTCATTAGTCGTAGGAATGCTGAGCAAAAGGTTATTTTCCACTACAACTGGCTCACATCCTGAGCATAGTGAAGGTCCTTGTGTTCTGCTGTTCATTATGGAGGTGAGAATCCATATGCCAGTGTGAGCCTGGGAGAGCACCAGTCTTGCCTCTAAGAGCTTCACTGTTTGCTTTATTGGGGTGAGGCAGTGGAACACAGAATAACCTCCGTCCTTTTGTGTTTGTTTGCTTGTGTTTGTGGGGAAATTGGTCGGCATTATATAACACCAGGATATTCCTGTCACAAGTCCTTGAGGCTAATGCATAGGACAGCCACCACCCTCTGTGCAGACTGTTGGCTTTGGGACAGAATTTAAAGCCATGTTATTATGCTTGTTCCTGGATTAGTTCTCAGCAAGGGTTCAGATAAGGCAGAGCCAGGCTCTCTGCAGTGGTGTCTCATGGCAGAATGAGAGGTCACGAGCATGAACTGAGGCACGGGAGATTGATCATCACAAAATGCTTTTTCACTGCGTGGGTTCCTGAACCCACTGGTGCAGGTTGTCCAGGGAGGTTGTGAAGCCTCTATCCTTGGAGATATTCAGAAGCTGTTTGCACAATGGTCCTGGGCAGCTGGTCTGGATGGCCTGTTTGAGCAAGGAGCTCAAATGACCAGATGACCTCCTAACTTCACCCAGTGTGTGGTTATGTGATAAGATTCTCCCCAAGCCTTTTATTTGTTGTCTTTCACTGAATTTTATCCAACAAGTTCACACCTCTTGTTCTGGGGAGCCCAGAGCTGGACACATTACTCCACATGTGGCCTCACCAGTGCCCAGTAGAGAGGATCACCTTCCTCCTGGCAGTGCTGCTAACGCAGCTCAGGATGCTGCTGGCCTTTGTCACGAGGGTGCATTGATGCCTTAGGTCAGTTGTCCACCACAATCCCAAGCCCCTCTCTGAAGTGCTGCTTTCCAGGGATGTGTTCTGAGGAATGCTGTCCGGAGCAGTGGCCTGTGTTTTCCCTGTTTCCTCTATTAAGACAGCAAACCTGTTGCTGTTTGTAAAATTGTAGAATCTTTTCTTTTTTTTTTTTTTCCATTCACATCACTTGACATATTTGGCTGACCTGAGAATATAATTTAAAAGTGAATTCAAAAGGCATGAATGTCTGAGACTTGAGTTCAGGTTATTACAGTCCACATCCATGCAAATAGCTGCAGACAGTTCCTCTGTTTGCATTTTGAGGAGGCCATCTGAGCCAAACCCAGTGAGGCTTATTAGCTTGAGTGCAGTATCAGGTTAATGAAGCAAACCTGGACAAAGGCCAAAGAATATTTTCTCAATCCAGGTATGCATGCTTGAAATTGTAATGCCTGTAGCATGCAGATATGTGCTGAGCACTGTACCTCTTTTGTTTTATTGAGGATATCTGCAGATGCCTCGATTCTGCTTCTTTTTCTTATTTCTAATCCTGCTTCTAATAATTCATCTATTGGTTCCCTCAGTCCCAGCCATATATTGTGCATTTGTGACTTTAAGAAGCTGTGGCCTAATGCTCAGTTGGAAGATCAAATCCGTCCTCTTCAAGTATTGGAGACAGTCAGAAAGAGGCATTTTTGCATTTGGATGGCTGTTTTCTAGAGTCCACCACTGCCAAGACAACAGGTTCAGTTCCTCATTGTGGCATCATGGGAGTGATGGTTTACAAAACTATAAATATGTTATTATTCTTACAATGAAACAAGCATTCCAGGTCTCTAAATGAGTATCTCATATTAGCGCCTCAGTGAGCTGTTGCTGTTGTCAGCAGAAATTGCCTTTCAGGAACTGTAAAGCTGTGCTGTTCTGGGATTCCATGCCTCCATCTCGCCCAGGGCCAGCTGGGAAGTGAGCAAAGCACCAGGACTTGTTTCATTGAGTGTTGTGTTGGTGCAGAACGTGATCAATCCTGGCATTCTGACTGCTGGAGGAGTTGCATCCCCTTGAGCTCTTTGCAAGAGCCTGTCTGAGGCCTGGCTTCTTGCTGCACATCTTTTTGCTACACTAAGTGCTGCTCGAGCATTTCAGTCCATTGGCTGATGAGACTAAACTCATGCTATGCTGTGTGAGAAACCAGGGCATGTCTCTGCAATGTTCCTGAGCAGAGCAAACTTTTCACTTTTTATGCTTGTTGCAAGTGATTGACTCTAACCATCCTGGAGTGTACTGTGTAGGATGAAGGATGGGCTTATTTCTTTACTATTGCATAATTTATTTTCTTCTCCTTTCTTTATTCTTTTTCGCTTCTCTCTCCATCAGAAGTCTTGGTTCATGCAACCTGTCAGTACTTGAGCTAAAAAGGAACGGCATGAAAGACCTGTGTGTGCCTGCTCTACCTTGGAAACCTTCTTACTCATGAATCAGCAGACCTATGAGCTCCTTGGAGCGTAAAGCAGGTTAGTGTTCTCGTGCCCTTTTCTGCTATTGTAGCTCTCATGTGCATTGTCACATTTTCTACTTCTGCAAAATTGGGTGACTGCTACAGAAAAGTAATGCACTGCTCCTCTCCAGTGTCAATATTTTCACATATTTAAATGGCAGTCCAAGAGTTAAGATCTGCTTAGAAAGACAAAGGAGGTCAGGAATGAGTGGATCTGTGTAGCCATCTTCAGAAGCCTATTTCTGATGAGACAGAGACATCTTGTCATATTAAAAGATTCCATTTGATGGAGATAATTGTAATAATGTGAACTTGGTGTTATAGCCAATGTGAGTTTGCTTAGTTTCAGCTTGCACTGCTGGAGCTTCTGTTATTGTAGAAATGATTATGCCATTTACAGGCATGGAGACAGTTCTGTGGCCTTTCTGTTCAGAGATGTCAAATCTCACATGACCTCTTCTTATAGAATACCAGAATGACATTTCTGTGATTCTTATGGGACTTTGGGAGTTCAGTTCGTCAAATCCTTTGCTCTTAGCATGTCTAACCTCAAAAATCAGATCAGGTTGCTGTGAGCCTAATCCAGTATTTTAACATCTTCTCTGTGCATTTTTTACTGTGATTGAATTTGCTTAGGCTGCAGCTTATGTCTTCTGCCTCATGTCCATCTGATGTGGGCTTTGTGAGAAGTGTGTGGCTCTGCCTTTAGCTACCTCATAGGTGGTTGTAGGGAGGACAGGAATTGTATCCCACTCCTCACCTGCTGTTCTCAGGGCTGAACAAGCCTACCATTCTTATACTCTCCATATGCCTTGTAACCCAAACCCCAGTCATCCTGGGTACTTCCTGCTGTACTTGATTCAGAATTTTGAAAGCGGGCACTGGACTTCAAATGTAGTCTTATAGGTGTGAATAGAGAGGAATAATTGCTTTCCTCAAGCTGTTGCCTGCAGTCCTACCAATACAGCTCGGTGTACAGCTGACCTCTGCTGTGAGCACTGGTGGCTTGTGCCAACCTTGGCCCCCAGCACTTCGGGCTGGTCTTCTGCAACACAGTTGTACAGCCAGCTGCTCGACAGACTGTACCACTCCTGCTTTTCCCACCCAGGTGTAGGCCTCTTCCTTTCCTGAACTTCACAATGTTTCTACCCATCTGTTTCTCCAGCCTGTTGAGATCCTTTGGTTGGCAGCTCTATGCTGTGTCTTATCAAAGGCTCATCCAAATTTGCTGAATTTATTGGAGTGCATCCCTTCGTCTCGGTTAATAATGGTGAATTTAATTTGCTGCTCTCCCCAAAATGACAAGTTATATGTTGCTGGCTGGCACTGCTGCATGTGTTTTGGTTCTTCACCTCCGCTTGCTGGATCAGTTTGGCTCCTGAATTTCAATGAAAGGAAAGAAGGTAAGCTAAGCAGCAGCCAGGGAATGTATGTCCTGTCCAGACTATTCCCCTGTGTCAAGGTCATGTCCTGTCCCATCCATGACATGCAGAAATGACTTCATTTAAGAATCATCCTTGTCTTCAGTAAACTGAACAGATCATGGTTCTGTAATGTCATTGTTAGGAAAGATCAAGAACAAACTAGGAGGATGACTTAGCATCTGGCATAAAAATGTGTTTTTCAATCATATGTGTAGAGCAGTGAAGGAATCTTCATGTGTCTTGACACCAGCACATCCTCTGCTTTTATGGTCAGAGGATCTGGCTGCTCCTGTTAACATGACCACTTTTTTTCCCTGAGGTTTTACTTTGGCTTTTCTCTCTTAGCAAAAGGAGATGAATTCCCTGCAAGCCTGGTCACCAGCTACTGTAACATTAGAGATCAGCATGAAGGACCATATTCTTCATAGCAGCCTTGACTCTGCAACTGTGTTCTGACTCTTGGTTTTGTTTCAGGCTGAAGATGCTGAGCCGTTTGTCAGGTTTAGCAAGTACTGTTTTACAAGAGCTGTCAGGGGAGGATGCAGATGCAATTACTGAACCCTCTATTGCTGTAAGTACAATTTTATCTAAAGACTTTCAGATCTTACTGACAATTAGTTTGGGGAGTGTGGTTCATTAGACTGCAATGAGAACTGCCTCCTGCTTCTTCCTTGCTGAGCACTAGACTGAGCTATCATTCCACTCTGCTTTTCTTCTACTCCTTACTTCATAAGTCAGTGTTTCTGTGGTACAGACCAGAATCTCTTCAGTTTCCACATGTCAAGGTGATCCTAGGAAACAAATTAGAATTAGGGTGAAGAAAGATTTTAAAGAGTACTAGTGATTGTGTGAAACAGCTCTGCATGATTGGGTGACAGTGAAAGGCTTCCTCTGTATGCTGCCCTTTGGCATTGAGACAGTGGATAGTGTGTGAGGGTGCCTCCTGTTTCAGATGTGCTCGTGTGGTGTTCAGCAAAATACTCTTTGTTTTTGTGTGTTGGCTCATGGGTTCTCTGAGCTTTCCTCCCGGCTTCACCTAACTGTGTATTTCTCCAGGTTCCATGAAATGCCTGCAGGGAGCAGAGCAGAGTGCAGCATTTAGGAGTGCAGCTGAAGATATTGTTTGGATGCTCTGCTACAGGCTGTTTATAGTCTTTTTCCTTCAGAACACTCATTTCATTGTTTCAGGTACAAGCATTGGAGTCAGAAGCAGAAGGCATGGAGGAGGCACCTGAGGACCTGGTGGAGCGCCTGGCCCAAACAGAAAAGCTGGTTGTTCAGCTGAAGGATTTAGTCCGAGAAAAGGATGCCCTCCTCCAGGAAAAAGAAACTGTACTGAAGGTATTATTTCTTTCTCCGGGGACCAAGTGTCAAATGCTGCTGCACCTTTCTGTGCAAGCCGGTCTCTGGTTTCTTTTGAACATGGGGTACTTGCATGACTAATGGCAACAATTCCAGAGAATTACTGGAATTTGAAGAACGGACCCTAACCCAAGAGGCGTAGGATAGCTTCTGTTAATTCGATTGGGTTAATTTAGTCTACAATAGTTAAGTTACGTCCAAGTTACACAGCATTTTGTCTCGGAGCTCCTTGAGGCCCATGCACACTCCCAGTGACCCTAAGAAATGTTAATACCTTGTGTGAGGTTGTTCATTCCCCGCTTCAGAGTGTTTGACACAGACTAGGCTGTGCTGCACTCATCCAGCAGTCTGGGGGTTTTATGGCACATTCCCAAATGTAAGTATTGCCTGCCCTGAGGCATGGTGTGAGTGCAGTTACTTGAGATAGTTCTGAGGGACTGCATATAGCAGAGGAAGTCAGCCTGAGTTTGTATTCATTGCTGGGTGAAGTCCCCTGAGTGCTCTGTCCCTTGAAAGAAAGTGCTGGGGTAGAAGCTACCATTTCGATCTGTGTAGTGTTTCAGAACAAATTTGGTTTGTGGCTGTGTTTTAAATAGCGCTGTTACTGGGGAGGCAGGGTTGAACAGAGTATGGCACACTGACAAGCTTTTCAAAGTATTTCTTTTGGGGTGACAGCACTGGAATCTGAGGTGCAGTTGGTTTGTGTCCTTCTCTTACAGAAAGAGCGAGAGGCTGCAGATGCAAAGCTGATGAAACTTAAACTTCAGGCCAAAGCCAAACTGGCCTCTCTGAACAGACGCATTGAGGAGCTCACAGAGAAAGGATCACCATTGCCTACACAGGCCTTATCAGAGGAGCTGCAGTATCCCAAGGTTGGGAGAACAGGGCCACTTAAAAGATGTATCTCCTGTCGATAATCTGGTGCTGCCTGATGTTTCAGGCCCCGGTGAGCCAGCAGGTCCTATGTGTCTTATTAGCAGGATGTTCATAGTCCCAGCAGGGATGTCTATGCCTGTGCTGTAGGAAGCCTATCCATCCAGCTTCCTTGCAGTGCAGATGCCTTTGGAGTGCTCAGCTTGATATCCTCAAGGGAATGGGCTGGTTTCCCTTTGCATTACTTCAGTAATCCATTGTAGACAAGCTCTTTCCTGCAGAAATCGTGTGTCTGTCTGAGCTGTGAGTTTCAAAATGTTACCTGTCATGTCAGTACAGCAAAGGTTGGCTGGAATACAAGAACAAAGAGGTAAGGAGGTCATTAAAATAGAAGGCAGTAACTTAAATATAAATATATATATATATATATATTTCTTTTTTTTCCAACCATGCAGCTTCCTGAGCCACCATAAAGTTTTATGGTTGACAAACCATAATTGTGTAACGCTAGGTAAAAACTGGGGAAGTGTCCTCCACCAAGACATTAAAGAAGCTGTTAGATCCTAAGTAGAAGCTCCCATTGGAGCTGATAATTTTTGAAAACTTAACACTATTCTGCTGACCACATAGTTTTCCTCAAAAAGTTAGTAGTATTAGGCAAGGGAAATGAGGTGGAAGTCCAAAGTGGTTTCAAGACATCAGATGATGCTCATTAAACCAGAGGACATAAGGGTTATTTCAGACATTGAAAAAAATATTAAAATATTATAGGAGACAATAAAAGGTGAGTGTGAGAGCTGTCAGGTGAGAGATGATTACTAACGGAGCAAAGATTGGTTCTGACTGTTTTTGATTTAGAGCATCATAAAATCATAAAAATGTGCTACTGTAATTCACAATACCAAGCTGAGAATCTTTCTCAATGCAAAGCACCATTCATACATGAAGAACTGGATGATCTCAAGCATTGACATGATATAAAAATAAAGCAAAATTTATCCAGTGCATGATCAAGCATTTTTGGTGTTATAAGACTGTATACTGCAAGGCCATGACCAACATTCCTTCGCTGCAGAGGACAGTGGAGATCATAGAGGCTGTTTAGCTGCGTCACTTGGCATTGCTGTCCTGGTGCTGAGGCTCTTTTTTAGCTTATCTATATATGCAGTATGCATATGTAACAGCTGTGTGACGTCTGCATGACTTTGTGTAGACTTGCTGTTGAAGACTGGTGAGAGTTCTTGCTTCAAAATTCAAATTTATCAGTTGAAGAAGGCAAAATGAGAGAAAGCTTTTCATCAGTTATTTGGTGCAATATAGATTTTAAAAAGAGGCCTTATCTTTTTAATGTAAGGCAGTTACCCTTCTAACTATTGTGCTGAGAGTGACAAGGCTTTTTGTGGAGTTTTTGTGGAGCTTTTATGTTCTGCTCACTTGGAATCAAGAAAGAGAAATTCTGAGAGCAGCAAGAGATTTTCTGTTCTCCCATCACGTTAGTAGCTGCACTTGGGAGACTCTCAAATAGCTTGGTTATTTAGTCAGCCAAAGTCAGGAAATGTCATTTCTTTCTACAGTTGTATGAGGAAGATGACCATCAAGAAAGTGGGAGAACTGTTAAAGTAGAAGCAGATGACTGGACAAGTGTAAATTAGCTATTAAGAAAAATGGCCTTCTAATTAGAGGAATGAGGGCTTGAGACAGTCTCCAGTAGACACAGTATGGACCACAGCCTTATCAGTTTGGGTTAGAACATAGTTTGAGTGAAATTATGTTAGGGCAGTTACCTGTAATATTATGTATTTGACCCAGAAAGCACTTTCTAGATTCTTTCTGGTAAGGTTAGGTCTACTGAGAAGCTACAGAGTCCTTTATTTACACTTGTTTCCCCAAGTAGATGCTCTCATGAGTCATGGTGGTGTTTCCTAGATAGTTACCCTGTCATTTGAAGGTGAAAAATTTAGGTTAGGGTTGCATGGTGTGCTGAAGTATTGAACATTAGCAAAGGGCTGGTTTTTTCCCTCTCTTTGATATGGATCCTATGGAAGGCTGTATTTTAAATACTAATTAGTACTATGATTTCCTGAGCTTTTAGCAGAGTGTCTTACTTTGAGAAGAATAGAAATATCAGCTTATCTCTTTTTATGAGATAGTTAGTATTTGTATACAGAACCATTGAGGCTCCTCTCAAACATATAAAGTGGGTAAAGATAAATTATGTTCAGATATAAGAGCTTCTGCATATTGTGAAAACAGAATATTTGAAAGCTTGAACTCTGGGAACTTTGTGGCTGTACTACTGTCCTTAATTGTGACACTCCATGTAATGGCCAGTATAAGAGGCTTTTCCAAATCCGACTGTAAATATCAATCCTGAGAGCTAATTACAAGTAAGCAAACTAATCCACCCATCTTCCCCCTAGCAACTGCTCTGCCCCAGCCTTGTAAGTTATGTATATCCCTGGCTTCTTAAGGCTTCCTGCATTTCTGTTCTTTATTTTCCTGTTCTGTTCAATTTCTAAACATAAGTGCAATTAAAGCTTTCTTGTCTGACCCACCTACTGCCAAAGACCTTCTCTGCAGGTGAAACATCTTTTGAGGCACAGTAGCCTCTTACCTATTCTTATTACACTGATTTACAAATACTTCTGAAAGCATTCATAAATTTTTCAGAATGGGCTTAAGGACATAAATACTCTCTAGAATTCCTGTGTTCTTGGTGGTTTTTGACCCAAAACCTGTCACAAATAAAGCAAAAGAGATGCATTTTATATCGATTCAGTACAAAATACCCAGCACGGAGTGCTCACAGTAGGTGGAATTGCTGAGATGAGAATGTAGAGTGGGTTTCTCTGCTCAGTGACCAGTGGTGTGAGGGACCTGCCCTATCCCAGGTGTGGGCTCAGAGCTGCCCTCACCCAGGTGCTTGAGGCAGAGAGAAGAGTGTAGCACAGAGAGAGCAGGTGTAGCGTGCTGTGTTGTCTGAGCAGACAAAGCCTAAGCAAGTGTTTTATGTGAAATGTTGTTTACATTTCGTGGTCGTCAACAGAGGATTTAAGTGCTTCAGAGTGAAGTAGAACTGATAATTGTTTGCCTGTTCCCTTTGCTTAGATGTAATAGGTTCATTTCTATAAATCCTGTAATTTAAAGAGATTTCCGTGGGCATTTTCTGTAGTCTAGAATGTTTAATATCTGCCCCTTTGTCACAGAGAAAATATTCTTCTATAGCTAATTTTAAAATGTTTCTATTTCTAATATTGGCAAAAACTGTGATGTTATAAGGCCTCATAAATCAAGGTAGTCATAGAATAAATAATGTATTTAATAATGTAATTTGCCTTAGTTTATATAATGAGCAGTCATGGACAATTAGCCATTCCAAGTGGTTTGACACTTCCCAGTTAAAGGCATCTTGTGCATATCTACACAGAAATAGGAAAAATAGTTACTTAATGTAGGACAACTTCATTTAAAGAAACCAAAGAAACATAAAGTTAAGAAATGAAGCAATGTAGTAGAAATAAGCATCTGATTAGAAGTCAAGAATGCAGTAACATTCTAGTGTATTTTTTTAATTAACCAGTAATACTTACAAATTTGCTTTCTTCTATTTCTCTTTTTCCTGCTTGTTTCCTCTTACAATGTCAGACTAACAAAAGTACAGGTGAAGGCCACAGAGAGGAAGTGGAAGTACTGAAAGAGCAGCTCAGGGAGAGAGACAAGACCGTTCAGAACCTGCAGAAACAGCTGGCTCTAGCCACAGTGAATCTGAAAGATGCTGAAATCAAGTGTGCAGCACAGGTACAGAATTTTCTTTCTATTCAGTCTGTGTTTCTCACTTCACCACTTAGAGCAGCATGATCGAACAGTGTTTACATAGCTCCTCTTGAATTTTTATGAACTGTTAATTATATACTAATCATATATTTTATTATTCTGCATATTTGTAGATGCAATTCTATGCTTTTTGCTTTCTGGGGTCTGAAATACTATGAGTTATTATACACATGTTAATAGGATAAAGACACAGGTAAAACTACCGTTTGACCAAGGTGACATCCAGGATTGTCAAGCTGAAAACTTCATCTCACAAACAATATGCTGGTGCATGTTGAAAGCAAGCCTGTGTGTCTGTCAGGCTCGTAACCTTGATGGATTTTTTTTTTTTTATTTTGTGGCTTACATTTTCAGCTGAGCTCCTTGCAGGAAGTGATTCAGGAGAAGGAAGCCCTCCTGGAAGAGCACATGCACCAGCATCAAGCTGAATTGCTCAAGGTGGTGATCCCATCAGATGTGGAAGTAGAGATGCAACAGGTATATTTAATATAATAATCTTATCATGAGAGGAGGAAGAAAAGGAATTTTAGCAGAAGACACCCTGGAAGTAAAGCTCTCATTAAAGTAACACAGAAGGGATGAGAAGGGAGACACTTTGGTTGGTTGGAGTTTTTGGAATGCCGGTTGTGACTTTGTCTTAGCTTCAATCTGCTGGTTTGCCATCAGTTGAACAGAAAGCACAGTTACAAAAGTATTAAATTGTTGTGCTCCAGTTCCCTATTCGTGAAGCAATGTCAGCTTCTCCTACTGCACTAAGGCTCTAGAATTGCTGTCAACAAAAGTTAAGTAATTCAGGCTATTAAAATAACTGTCTTACAAAAAGTAGGTGTATAGATGAAACCAGGGAATCTGGACTTCTTATGTTAGCCTCCCCCAATTCTGGAATAGCCTTGTCTCTCTCACAGAACCTGCGTGCACTCCAGAACAAGCTGAAGGAGCAGGATGCAGTTCTGCTAGAACGAACTCAAGCGGTAGAACAGCTGCAGCAGGAGTTACACACTGCTGAAAAACAAAACCAGGTACCTGATCATGTTTCTTACTGCTTTACTCTGTGTGTGTGTGTGTGTGTGTGTGTGTGGTGGATGGGTGTGCAAGCTGACACAAAAGAAAGACACAGACACCTGTTGAAGAAAGAGCCAAAAACAACTGGGCCCGAACCGGCCCAACTTTATTTTATATGTCTCTTAGAAACCACAGTGGATTGGAGGGAGAACTCGCCGCCCCTCAATCACACTGGTCAAAGGAAATATCCATCAAATCTCTCTGCCCAGGAGAAAGGAATGTAAATAATGAACTACCATTACAAAAACATGGTTAAGTTTACAGACAATGTGTGAGAAACAGTTATAGAAGAATGAAAACATCAAGAACTGCAAAACTCAGGGCAACAGATGGGGCCTTTGTCAGTAGCTCAGAAGTTACCAGATTAGTTTGTTTTTGGCGCCGGGTTTCCCTCACAAAATCAGCTGGGGCCTCCCTCAGGTCAGGTGTTAGAGCTGCAGGTCTGTGTGCACAGCTTACAGCAGGTACAGCCAGACCGTGGGGTGCTGTCTCTAGTGAGCCAGGTTCTGGGCAGGTGGGTAGGGTCTGCATCTATCCATACCCACGCTGCTGACTACTTTCAAAGCCAAATACACAAACCTTCGCCAAAGGCAGATGTGCAGAAGTGCCTAATGCAGTGCTGCTGTAGCCTCAGTGTTTCTGGACTGCAGTATCCAGGCCAGATCAGAGCAGGAACAGATATTCTTTGGTATGTCTTGCTGAGAACTTGCTTATATGGTGGCACAACTTGTGGAGTGGTTTTAGCTCTCACTTCATCAGTTTGGAGTGGGAAGAGGATGAGATCAAGTCTGTGCATATATGACTATATACACATGTGCTCCTTAAGTACACAACCTCTTAAAAGGTTGGTTTGCAGATAGAGGATGAGAGTATTTTTCATTTTTCCAATATCTGAACTTCTGAAAATTTTCCATCCCTTTAGAAGAGACTGAATCAGTCTCTTGTACATAGGCTGCATGAGCTCCTGCCAGTCTAGTGCTGATCCTCACTTTGATCATTTGTGTATACTTGTGCCCCACATATTTTCTTTTCCTGTGTGTCCTAGCCAGGCACAGTGGTGGGTCCTCTTACTACCAGGAACAGGTAAAGAACCTCAGTGAGCTCACTGTATTGCTCAGTACTCACTACTAACTGCATTGCTCAGCAGGGTCTTTCATGGGGTGGTGGCATGGGTATTTTCATGACATGGTTGTTGGGATCTCCTGACTCCTCCTTGGTGTCTTTGACTTACCTCATACACATACTGTGGTCTGAAGGAGATCTGGTAGAGATACAAACTTGAGGCCATGTGGCTGAAGCTTCTATTCCTACCCATAAGCTGAAAGGAGCTTCTCATCAGACTCCTCCTGAAATTAGCTGTGCTGACCATCCACAGCTCCAGGAGGAGGCAGTTTGACAACAGGAGTTTGGGCAAGCATAAGGTCTGTTTCTGTTTCTTGGTCACCTTAAATCTCTGGTCAGGGTTGACCAGCTGTCTGAGATCTTTCTTAAAGCAGTGGGTACTGTGTGGAGCCCTCTGTTACCTCCAGATTCATATTTCAGCATTCCCCTTTCACATACACACTTCTATTCTGTTTTTTTAATTTTACTCTGTAATTGTTGAGTTCTCCCTCTATTGTTGTAGGCCTTCCTCCCCTTTTTGGGAAGCTTGTTTTCTTCTAAAAGAGAACTTCTGGCCACTGTTCTATTGCTTCTTTCCTCTAAATTCCTGTCCACTAAATGAAGACTTGTCTTTGCTTTACCAAATTGATGAGGAGTTTCTTCTCCCAGTATTGCTTTCTTGCAATTTGCCAATAGTGGGGCAGTTTCTTTCTAACAAATTGAAAATTCTGACGTGTGTTTCCTTCTTTCCGCTACTCAGATTTTTTTAAAGAATTTAATGAAAACTTTAAAATATAATCCAGGTACTTTGCTTTGTCAAGGTATTGAACTAGTTGAGAGAGAAGTTAATTTCTGTATCATTTTACAGACACTCCTAGATCAGTGCCAGAAGATGGAAGTGGATCTAAGCTCCATGAGGGATGTGCTAGATGTGGAGAGACAAGAGTCTCAGGATCTCAGGGAGAAGATGGAGCTGGAGCTAGCTGAGAGGAAGCTGTCTTCCCATTGCTTGCAAGAGGAGGTGCAATGTCTCTCAGAACAGCTGGAGGTGGCAAGAAGAGCACAAGCTGAACTGGAGGTGAAGTATAAAGACCTGGAACAGGAACACAGACTGGAGGTGGAAGAGAAAAACCAGCTGATCAGTCGTCTTACAGTGGCTGAGCAAGAGCTGGGGTGCGGCCGTGCTGCCCTTGGAGCTGAGAAGGGGCAGCTGAAGCAGGACAGGAGGCAGCTCGTGGTGCCAGCTGTGGAACGTGGAGCTGCACCGTGCAGACCAGCGGGTGAGCAGGCGTGGCAGTTCAGTGGAGCATGTTCTCAGGAGCCTGAGTGTCGCTGGGTTGCCTTCTCTTTGCCTTTGGTTTTATACTAGCTCATATACTAGCTTGGTGTAACAACTGCTAATTGCACAGGGACGTAGTGGTGGTGCTGTCTCAAACTAAGGGGGTCTAATTCGATCCCACCATTCTGTCTTTGGCAGCTGCAAGAGGAGCAGAAGAGTGGGGCAGCATATATGGCACTTTCCTTGTGTACTGTCACAGTGTCTTGTCTTTTGAAGCTTATGCATTTCTTGAGATGTATTTTTTAGTTGTTTTTATTAACTGGATATATTTTTCCCATCAACATATGTAAGTCCTTTTTAGATGTGCCACATGCTTCAGAGTCTGAATTTCTACTGAAATTATAAGTAAAACAACCAAGAAAAGCAAACTGTACCATTTTCCACATAGACCTGTATTAGCAATAATAACATTGATCTTGCCTCAAGCTCTTATTTCAAAGTGATTTTCTTCCAGCTCGTTTATGGCCCAAAGCTGAAGCAGTGACTAAGAGATATGGGATTTCATAAACTATGTGCATGTGGGTAAACTGGATGTAGTTCAGCAAAAAAGACAAGAACACACCCTAACTCCCCTTTTTCTCCTCTGTCAGATGAACTTGTACAGAAATCTGAAGAATTTGTCTGCTTTCAGAATGAGGTGAAATCCCACTCACAAGTGCAACTCTCTGAACTGAAGCAGCAGGTACGATATTTTTCATATGACTCTCATGAATTTTTCTGGTATGTTTAGGAACTGAAGCCAAATTAAATGTCTAGAATTCCTTTTTTTTATCATGCATTGCTTGAGAAAAGCTTTTATTGGTTCTCTCAGCTGATGGGCAGACATGTTATGACTATAGAAGCCCGAAAAGAAGTAAAAATCAATTTGAATAATTTAAAAGTTTCCAACTGATTTTTTTTTTTTAAGTTAACCAAAAGATAAAAGACTATTTTGTATTTATAAATGGTATTGAAATTTCTCTTTCTTCTCTCCATCCTGTTTAAACAGGATGAATCAACTTCACAGGAAAAAATAATAGACCAGGAAGATCAGAATGAGACTTCATTTCTACCCACAGAAAACTTGGAAAGACAGAAGACCGAAGGTTGTATGATTACCTTACCTATTTTAATATTCTTAACATATTTAAGAATCATTCTAGAATTAGACTGTACAAAATAAGATGCAACTGAAGTGGTAGCTTCCCCCAGTACAAAATGCTGACAGTCTGCAGGTGGTACTTATGGGGAGGGGTATTTTTGAAAGCTTTTGCTGAAACAGTAAGGAGCCCATATATGTATGCCACATACAAAAAAGCCCAGACAATTAACTTGGTTTTGAGTGTCTGGGCATGTAGACTGGTAGCAGCAATATCATCACTCTGTTGGAATTATACTATAAAACAATGGTTTCCCTCATGTGTTTACCTTAGGGTCTGGTGCACTATGACAGTAGGCTGTCTTGATTTTTGAGAATTAGATTCCTTTTGCTTCCTGTCATTTAAAGATAGAACCTCTTCATAAGAATCCTGGCGGGGGAATAATCACCGATAAACCAGATTCCTACAGTCCTAGAACATCTTTCTCTTTTTTTGTTCCATGATCTCAGAGATGCAGGCCTTTAATGGAGTTCATGACATTGTTTAGAATCATGGCATGGTTTGGGTTGGAAGGAACTCATAAAGGTCATCTGGTCCATCCCCCTGCCCTGACCAGGGACATCCCTCACTAGGTCACGTTGCTCAGAGCCCCATCCAACTTGACCTTGAACATGTCCAATAATGGGGTAACTGACAGCTTCTCTGGGCAACCCAGAGTGAAGCAGCCCTCTTGAAAGGTTGCAGTAAAGCCTCCCTGGAACTTTTTCTTCTCCAGGCTGAACAACCACAACTCTTTCAGCCTTTCTTCATGGGAGACATGTTCCAGAACTCTGATCTTTTTCATGGTTTCCTCTGAACTTACTCCAGCAGATCTACATCTGTCTTGTACTGGGGGACCCCAGAACTGCACATGATGCTCCAGGTAGTGTCTCACAAAAACAGAGAAGAGTGTGAGAATTGTCTCCCTTGACCAGCTGCCCACACCTCTTTTAGTGCAGCCCAGGGTATGATTGGCTTTCTGGGCTGCAGGCACACATTGCCAGCTCCTGGCCAATTTTTAGTTTACCAGAATCCCAGTGTCTTCCTCTGTTTCCATTCCTCTTTCAGTCCATTCACACCACAGTCTGTGCTGGTACTGGGGACTGCCCCAGCCTAGGTGTGGGGCCTTGCACTTGGCCTTATGAAACCTTGCTGTGCACAAGGGCCACATGGCAGTACTTCTCAAGCTTGTCCAGGTCCCTCTGGATGGCATTTTATCCCTCCAGCAAAATCAGCCCCTCAGCTCGGTGTCACCCACTGGTGTGCCAAAGATGAACTCAATCCCACTGTCTGTGCCAACAGTTAAGACACTAGGTAGTACTGGTCCCAGTATGGACTTTTGCAGGAGCTGGTTCCTGCATGGATGTTGAACCACAGACTGCAACTCTTTGCACACAGGCATGCAGCCAGTTCCTTACCCCACTGTTGTGGTTTGACGCTGGCCAGAGGCCAGGCACCCACAGAAAGCTGCTCACTCACCCTCCCCTGCTCTGCAGATGGACAGAGGAGAAAAAATGTAACAAAGGGTTCATGAGTAGAGATAAGGACCGGGAGAAAACACTCCAAGGGCAAAACAGGCTCAATTTAAAGATATTAAGTGAATTTATTTCTAACAAAATCAGAGAGGGATAATGAGAAGTAAAATAATTCCTTAAAAACACCTTTTTTCCCTCAACCCCTATCTTCTTCCCACCGATGGTGCAGGGTGACAGGTGGGGGTTGTGGTCAGTTTGTCACCCAAGATTTTCTTCCACTGCTCAGGGAGAGGAGTCATTTCCCTGCAAGCACCATGGGGTCCCCTCCTGTGGAAGACAGTTCTCTGTGAACTTCTCCAACGTGGGTCCAATCTCACAAGCAGCAGTCCTCCCAAAACTGCTGCCATGCGAGTTCCTCCCACCGGCAAACAGGCCTCCCCAAACTGCTGCTGTGGGTCACTGTGCCACGGGGTGCAGCCTCCAAGGACGGGCTGCTCCAGCCTGGGAGCAAGGCCTCTCTCTCCATGGGACTCGCACCGCACCACAGCCCCTATGGGCATCCCCCCAATCCAGCATGGGCACCTCCCCACGGGCTGTGGGTGGATCTCTGCATCCCC